>CM035429.1:1816472-2001472 GCA_020310875.1 Ceratopteris richardii | reverse complement strand
GGTTAGCAAAGGTATTAAGGGCATGGCCCACTCAGGAACACTTTCTAATTTGAATAGATATGTATCTGGCAGGTCATCATCTAAAGGTGAACTTGATTCTTTAGCCTGGATTCTAGACAAATGATCTGCTCTCAAATGTGTTTTTCCCTGTCTGACCACCACTTCAAACTCAAACTCCATTAGTAGAAGAAACCATCTGACTATTCTACCAGTGTGACAAGGTTTATTTATTAAGTAAAGTAAGGCTTGATGATCCACAAAAAATTTAAAGTTGTTGGCCAACAGGTAATGTCTATATTTTTTCACAGCAAATATCATTCCCAACCCTTCCCTCTCAATGGTTGTGTAATTTTTCTCTGCTGAATTTAGTTGCCTACTAGCATAAGCAACTCGAAAATCTAATTTGCTCCCTTCTATTGGTTGTGCTAACACACATCCCAAAGCATAAATTTAAGCATCCACATGGACATGAAAAATTTTATCCCACTAGGGTGTTTTCAGAATTGGGGCTGTAACCAAACAAGTTTTTAGAGTCTCAAAAGCTTGGTCACACTCCTTGGTCCACTCAAATTTTGTGATCAGCGCATACAAAGGTTTAGCTATGTCAGCAAACTTGTGTACAAATTTTCTATAATACCCGCAATGTCCCATGAAAGTTTGAAGTTCTTTTACATTTGTTGGTCTTGGAAGTTCTACTATGGCCTTTATTTTCTTTTCATCAGTTGAAATTCCATTTTTGGAGACTATGTGACCTAACATTCTTCCTTGTCTTACAAAGAATACACACTTCTCTCGATTTAAACATACTCTATATGTTCTGCATTTCTTGAATATATTTTCTAAATCTTGCAAGTGATCTTGTCTTTTTAATGAAAAAGTAAAAAGGTCATCCACATAAATTTCCATTACATTCCTCAGGAACTCTTTGAAGATATGACACATCAATCTTTGAAAAGTTGCTAGGGCATTAGTTAACCCAAAGGGCATAACCCTAAAAGCATAAATTCCCCATTCTGTGGAAAAGGCAGTTTCTTCCCTACAACTCTTTCTAGAAGATGGTCTGTTATAGGCAATGGATAGCTATCCCTTATAGTTGTTGCATTCACCTTTTTCAAGTTAATGCATACCCTAAGTTTCCCATTCTTTTTTGGTACCACAACTATAGGAGATATCCATTCTGTATACTCAATCTCATAGATGAAATTGGTAGCTAGCAGCTTGTCAATTTCTTCCTTTATTTTAGCAAAGTATTTATCATTGAATGTGTAATATCTCTGTTTGCTAGGTTTTGCATCAGGTGTGATCGAAATCTTATGCTCACAGATTTTAGGATCAATACCTTTCAAATCCTTGTAGCTATTGATATATTAGGTAGTGATGTGTGTGAACACACTAGGACCACCGGGGCACTTTTTTCCCTCTTTAGGAGGTTTTTTTCCCCCGACTTGTATATACGCCTATTGCCCTAATGGGCTACTTATCTTTGTACATTCTCTAGTAATACATTTAGTATTGTGTGTTTGTGCTCCAAGCTTCTTCTTCCTCCTTGTGCTGTTCGCGTGCTTCCGCAGACATCTATCTCCAACAATCGGTATCAGAGCAGGTCGTCACTTCATCTAGGGCACCGTCGACACTCCTCCGTTTGCAGTCTCAGAATCGTATGAATTTTGGTGAGCATACTCAGGGTGTTTTCGAGCTAAAAACAACTTCGCTGTGTGGTGTCGAAATCGCGATCTGAGCTCGTTTCAGCCTCTGAATGCACAATCACAATGCTTATGCAGGCTATTTCGTCTTTTTATGCCAAAGGTATATACCAATTTCTGTTCGCCAGTTTAAGCGTCTCAAAGTCTGCTACAGGTCTAGCAGAACTCATTTGGGCAGTTCCGTTCAACTTTTTGAGATACAGTCGATTTTCTGCATCAAGATATTTTAGTCACTAGCCATGGCTGAAAGCAGTGATGTATTCCGTATGTTGGCTGTTGAGGATAAGTTGGATGGTACCAACTACCCATTATGGGCTTATATGATGCGACATGTATCGGTTGCAAAAGGACTGTGCAACATTGTGCAGGGTGTTGAAAGACGTCCTGTTACACCTGTAACAACAAGTACTGCAAATACAGGTGTTGGAGCTGATGAAGATGGTGTAGAAGATGATATTCCGCAGATTCTTGTTTGTGCTGCTGTTTCTATTACACCTACTGTAGAGCAGATTCGTTGGGATGGCAGAGATGCCCAGGCACATGCATTGATAGATTTGTCTGTCAAACATGCCATTATTCCTCATATTCGCTCTTGCAGAACAGCTAGGGATGCTTGGGATACACTTACCACATTGTACCAAGCTAGGAATGAGGCTCGTGTTGCTTACCTCCGAAAACAGTTGGAGAGTGAGCACATGAATGAAGGTGATTCTATGGACAGTTTCCTAACGAAGATCAAAGATTTGAAGGAACATTTGATTTTTGCTGATGAGGTTATACCAGATAGCTCACTTGTGCAGACCGTTCTGAATGGTCTTCCTGATTCATATCAGAGTTTTGCTTCTACTCTTCAGTTGATGATGAAAGGTAATCTGAATGCCTTATCATTTGAGGAGTTAGTCTCTGTTCTGTTGTAGGAAGATCAGTCCAGGCAGAACAGGTCCATTATGCGAGTTGCAGATCAAGCTTTCCTGGCTAGTTAGAAGGGCAAAGGAAAATGGAGCTCTTCAACTAGTAAGCAGAAATCTGCTAATTCTGCATATTCGAAGAAGGAAGATAAAAATGAGAAGAAATCAGGAAAGCAAAAATTGTTTTGTAAGTACTGTAAAGGGAATGATCATATCATAAAGAACTGTCCAAAACTGGCTGCTAAAGAGGCAAAGAAGAAAGAGGCTGGAATGGTTGTTGTACAGGCCTCTACACCAAAAACAGAGTCTGCAAATCTTGTGCAGGAAGAAGAATGGGCGTTTACTACTGTCTGCTGCTTTGACCCATCTTCTCATGAGCAGTGCATGTCTGTAGTAGACTTAGATGTTTGGTATTTTGACAGTGGGGCGACCAAACATATTACCTTGTAGCGCAGTTTCTTCTCTTCATTCGAGCCTGCCCCTACAGCGAATACTGTTACATGCGCCAACAACTCCTCTTATCCTGTTATGGGAGTTGGTAAGACCATTTTGACTACTACTGATGGTAGTTCTTTCACTTTGTCAGATGCTTTATTTGTGCCAGGGATAAAAAAGAACCTGTTATCAGTTTCTGCATTAGCCAAGATTGGCTTGGTTGTGAAATTTGTTGATGACAGGTGTACAGTTCATGATCTATCAAATGGCGATGTGATTATTGCTTCTGGCATTTTATGTCGTGGGCTGTATAAGCTCATAGACTATGAAAGATCTGTGAATGATTTGGCATGTGCAGTTCATGATTCTCAGGCTATGTCAGATGCACTGCACGCTTTGGTCATCTGAATTTTGCTAGTTTGCTATGCCTGCAGAAATCTGAAATGGTGTCCTCTTTGCCCAAACTTGAGGAACCTAGAAAACATGTTTGTGAGGGCTGCATTTTGGGAAAAATGAAGCGTTCATCCTTTCCAAAAGATGGTTCAGTTCGGGCTGCGCAGAAATTGCAGCTTGTACATAGTGATGTCTGTGGTCCTATGCAGACACCCTCTTTTGGAAATTACCTTTACTTCGTGACTTTCATTGATGATTTTTCCAGGCATGCATGGGTATATCCACTCAAAGCAAAGTCCGAAGTGTTCATGTGCTTCAAACAGTTTTTGGTTTTGGCTGAAAATCTGTCAGCATGTAAAATGGGCACCCTCTGTTCTGATCGGGGGGGGAATATATGTCTTCTGATTTTAATGCATTTCTGGCTGAACGTGGGATAAAACACCAGTGTACAGTGCCGTATACACCTCAACAGAATGGAATTGCTGAACGAAAGAACATGTCACTCATGGAGATGACGAGGTGCATGGTCAAGAGTCAGGCTTTACCTCATAGTTTCTGGCTTGAGGCTGTCATGTGTGCAGCATATGTAATAAACAGGTGTCCCACTAAAGCATTGCAGTCTATCACTCCATATGAGGCTTGGCATGACCGCAAGCCATCTGTTGCTCATCTGCGTGTTTTTGGTTGTTTGGCATATGCACTTGTGCCTGAACAACATCGCAAAAAATTGGATGATAAGGCAGTCTGTGTCTAGTCTCTGTGATGAGAATGAACCTGTTTATTTTGATGAAGCACAGAATTCAGAAAATTGGATGGCTGCTATGCAATCTGAATATGATGCTATAATGAAGAATGGTACATGGTCTTTATGTGACTTGCCTCCTGGCAAGAAGGCCATTGGAACTAAGTGGGTATACAAGCTGAAGCGTAAACCTGATGGTACAGTTGATAGGTATAAGGCTAGGCTTGTTGCAAAGGGTTATGCGCAGGAAAGAGGCATTGATTTTGATGAGACCTTTGCACCTACATGCCGTATGAATACTCTTCGGAGCATTTGTGCACTTGCAGCCCATCATGGTTGGAATGTACATCAGTTGGACATTAAAACAACATTTTTGAATGGTGACTTTCATGAAGAAGTGTATGTTTTTCAGCCCCGTGGCTTTGTGCAAAAAGGGCATGAAAACCAGGTGTGCAGGTTAAAGAACGCATTATATGGTTTAAAGCAAGCACCACGTGCTTGGTATGAGAAGATACATGCCTATCTGGTTGCACATGGTTTTGAGAACAGTCCAACTGAAAGCACCTTATATGTTAAGCGTGCTAATGATGTGCTTCTGATCATTGTTGTCTATGTTGATGACATGCTGCTCACTGGTCCTATTGAGAAGCATATTGCTGATTTCAAGGTTGATTTGCATGCCTCATTTGAGATGTCTGATTTGGGGCATTTGCATCACTATTTGGGCATTCAGTTTATGCAAGTTGATGGTGGAATGGCTTTGTGTCAAACGAAATATATTGACACATTATTGCAGCGTTTTGGCCTTGAAGACTGTAAGCCTATTGCCACTCCTATGGAGACAGGTTTACGATTGAGTCTTCATGATGATGGAGATGCATTTGATGCTGTTCTCTATCAGCAGGCTGTTGGATGCTTGATTTACTTATGCATTACTCGGCCAGATATTCAATTTGTTGTCTCACAGATGAGCAGCTTTATGCATTGCCCAAGAGTCACACATTGGAAGGTGGTTAAGCGCATCTTTTGCTACTTGAGTGGTACTCGGCTACTTGGGTTGTTTTATCCCAAGGGGGGATCACTACCGCCAGATTTGCATGCTTTTTCTGACTTAGATTGGGCTGGTTGCTATGACACTCGTGTGTCCATCAGTGGTTTTTGCTTGATGCTTGGTAGCTCATGTATATCTTGGTTGAGCAAGAAGCAGCCTACTATGGCCACTTCCAGTTGTGAGGCTGAGTATAGGGCAGCTTTCACAACGACTGTTGAGTGTGTGTGGCTCAGACGCCTTATGGCTGATTTGGGTGTTGGCCAGTCTTCTGCCACCACCATCTTCACTGACAGTCAGAGCACATTGGCAGTTGCGAGGAACCCTATGTTCCATGCTTGCACTAAACACATTGAGGTGCATTATCACTATGTCAGGGAGAGGTTCTCTGTTGGGGAGATCAGCTTGGCATATGTGCCCACGCAGGAGAACATAGCAGACCTTTTCACGAAGGCTCTCCCTAGGGAGAAGTTTGAAGCTTTCCGCAAAGCTTTGGGCTTACTTCCTTTTGTGGAGTGATTTCCACATAGCTTGGCACTTCCTTATACATGAGTGCCAGCTCCTTGTTCACCGCATCACTCCCAGGGGGTATTTGTTGATATATTTAGGTAGTGATGTGTGTGAACACACTAGGACCGCCGGGGCACTTTTTTCCCTCTTTACGAGGTTTTTTTTCCCCGGCTTGTATATACGCCTATTGCCCTAATGGGCTACTTATCTTTGTACATTCTCTAGTAATACATTCAGTATTGTGTGTTTGTGCTCCAAGCTTCTTCTTCCTCCTTGTGATGTTCGTGTGCTTCCGCAGACATCTATCTCCAACAGTAGCTATAGGCAAACACATCCCTATAGTTTCTGGCCAAATTCCTTAATGCCTCCTCTTCTTGATTTTCATGTCATCAGCTATTACAATATGTCTTTCTTTCCCATCTTCCTGAGTGATCATAACCTTCTTAGTTTGTTCTTCATTGTCATATGCCTCCCCTTTTCTCTTTTCTCTCTTTGGTTTCATTTTTAGAAGTAATCTGTCTTCTACTTCATAAGTCTTGAAGTTTGTTGGTACATCAAACTATTGATCTTTGTTTGTCACTTTCTCATTTTTTTCATCCTCTTGGACTTTTTCTATTTCCTTGTGTTTGTTTTTCTTATATTTGCCTGAGATTTTATCTTTTATTGCATCTTCAACTTTTACTTCTTCCAAATATTGTGTTTTTCCATTTTCCAATATTATTTCTTTTTCTTGGTCCTCTTCTATTTTCGATACTCTTATCATTTGTATTCCAATGTGAAAAACATCATACCCTTCTTCATTTTGAAATTCTACTCCTACATACTCATCACTAGCTAGATCCATAGTAGCCAAAATCTGGTTCCAACCATATGGCTCAAATTCTTCATCTTTGAATTTTTGTGGTACATAGCTCTCATCTTGTAATTTTCTCCCTTCTACACAATCTTCTCTTCTTAATATCCTCTTTCCATTTGTAATGTTTCTTAACACATTGCACTTCCATATTGATGATTCTGTTTCATTTTAATCTTCCAACTCTGATTCTTCACTTAAATCTTGATTTTTTTGTATCTTGAACCATTCTTGGGGGGATATGTCACAATAATGGCCATTTCTTAGATTCAGTCCGGTTATTCTCCCTTTGCTCTGAAGATATAGGCAGTCATTGCCCCAATCCTGCACAATTTGCATATGTCTCATAAATGGTCTTCCTAGGATAATTTCATATGAAGTGGATTATGGAAATTCAACTATGGCAAAAGTATGCTCTATTTCTATTCCACATATATCCACAATCACCTTTTCCCATATTCCTAGGGGTTTTTCTATATGTCCATCTGCAAGTTGCAATCTCATTTTAGTGGGTATCAATTCACTTTTTCCCCATCTTTCCCAAGTTTGTTTAGTCATGATAGCCACACCTGATCCACTATCCAATATGGCTTGGGCATAGTTTGTACCAAATTGTATTCTCAAGGTTGAGTTCCCTTCTTCTCCTTCACAATATCCACCTATCTTATCAATAGGAATGTACCACAATTCCTCCAACTCTTGTGGCTGTGAATCAAGATTTTCTGGTATTGCTTCCCATTTTTTCATTTTGTATTGTAAGTGAGGATTCTGTCTTACCAATTCCTCCAATGTGGTGTGGTATAAGATTGTACATTGTTTATCTATATTTACCTGGAACGTAATTTGTGGGTTATCTTCTTGATTAATAGTTTCTCCTGTTCTTGTTGCCTTTGACTCCCCAACTGTTGTTTGAGAATTGTCTAATTCCCCCAGTTTGAGTTGTGCTTCTTGTATGATTTGTTTGCATATTTGCATCCTTTCATGTTCTATATCTGGCATAGGATAAGCCATTACATGGTCTGTAGGATTTGGTCCCTCTTGAATTCTTCCCTTGTATGCTTTTATCAAGGTGTCTAAACTATGTGAATTTCTTATCTCTGACTGGGTTTGTGTCTTTTGAGGAAGACTACTGTTTGATTGTTCCATATTCTCTTCTTCCAAACTTTTACACATTCTTTTTTTCCTTTCCAATTTCCCTTTTTGTCTATTTTTCTTCACCTTTGAAACTGAATCTTTATTTTGTTCTTTAGTTGTTTCTTTTTGTTTAGCTTGTGCCCTTGTTATAGCATTCACATTTATTTGGTCAATGTCACTTAATTCTTCTTGCTCCATGGTATTGACTGTTTTCAATGGTATGTTATTAGATGTGTTTTGTTGTTTTTGAGGATTTCTTGGACAATCATTTTTTAAATGATCCCTGCCACAATCCTTGCAATAGGCTCCTTCTATTCTTAATGTAGGAGGTTGTGGACAGTCTCTAATGAAATGTTCTCCCCCACATCTATAACAAGTTATCTTTTGGCTCCCTTTGAACTGAGGTTTCTGATTAGACATATAATGATTGGTTATATACATGAATGTGGCTGTATCCATCTCAATTCTCCCATTTCCCAAATCTAGGGCTTGTAGTTCTGGTTCTCTCAACTCATATCCTTCCCACTCTTCCTGATATCCTTCATTCCATTGATAATCTTCCTTGTATGGTGATTTTATTCTTGAGTTTCCCTCCTCTATTGGTGTGTATTTAATTGGTACCACATTTGTTGGTAGTGGAGGTTGTTGCCCAAGTACAGGTCTTGGTTGCTCAATATATCCAGATTCTCTTTGGCTTGCATAATCTCTTTCCTTAATGGGTTGTTTATTGTAGAAGCATTCTTCTCTGGAATGATTTGTCCATTTTCTCTCTAGTGTACAGTATTTGAGTGTTTTCCTATCTTGCAAATGTGGTGGTTTTTTATATGGACATTGTTGTACCAAATGATTTTCTCCACAATTATAGCATTTTTTATTTGTTAACTTATCTTGGTGTTTATCAAATTGGTTTTGGTGCTAACTTCTAGGGCTTTAGCAATGGCTTCTGCCAATTCTTCTACTGGTGGAATTTTATCTTCATTCGTTCTAGGTTGATCAAATGCTAACAGGTCTTGTCCTCTATTGTCTTCCAAATCTATTGCCTCTTTCACACATGCTCCTAGGTTAGAGCATCTCCTATAATACACCACGGTTCTTAATTGGGCACTTCTTAATCCTTCTATGAATAGGGATACTTGTCTTGCCATGGAAGGTACTTCTTCTCTAGGACATATGTCAATGTACTGCTTGAATCTCCTAGCTGCCTCTCTGACATTTTCATCTTTTTGTTGTTTAAAGCTATGTATCAATGTAGTTGTGCTATGTTTTATTCTAGTTTTTGAGAATTCCCTAATAAAGACTTCTAGGAAGGATTCAATATCTAGATACATTTCCTTTCTCAAGGGAATGAACCAAGATAATGCAGCTCCTGTTAGGGTTAGTGCCTCAAATTGTACTTTGTAATCCTCAACCTCTTCTGCTCTAATTAGTTGTCAAAATTCTGCAGCATGAGCATGAGGATCAGAATATCCTTCATATTGATTTTTCATGCATTTGGCTACTTGATAGGGTCTAAGCATTCTGCCCTGATTTTGCCAATGATGTCTTCTTCTTAAAGGAAAATCATTAAATCCTTCTGGTTCCTTTTCAAAAGGATTTGGGGAAGTATGTGTTCTCCTACCTTGTTGTTGTTCACCATTATTGTGAATTTCATGTGGTCTTGGCAAGTCTGATGGCTCTAGGTTGTGTTCCCAAGGTCTCTTGTCTGCACTTTGCCCTAGGTCATTAGAATTTTCTGGGTCTTGTGAGAAGATGTATACACATCCTTGCCTATCCTCATATTTACCATCCTTGAATTGTGCTACTGGTGTTATATTCAGGGGAACTTCTAAGTTTCTCAATCTAATGAGAAACTTATGCATTCCATCCTGATATACATAGGTTCCAAACCTATTTGTATACATGTATTTGAGGATGTTTATATAGTCCCCAGTTTCAGAGGATTCATTTGTTTCATTTAAATTTTCCATGTTGATTTCTTGCCCTAAATCTCTTTCTTGCAATTCCCCTACCACTGGCTCTATTTCCTTCCTTCCCAGTTCTTGCTTGGAATTTGAGTATAATTTATTACCAGACCTAAGGATCATTCAATTAGTTTCACGATTTTGTGGAGAGAATCGTGTTTTCCACGATTTTGTGGAGAGAATCGTGTTTTCCACGATTTTGTGGAGAGAATCGTGTTTTTTCACGATTCTGTGAGAGAATCGTGTTTTTTCACGATTTTGTGAGAGAATCATGTTTTTTTTTCGCGATTTTGTGAGAGAATCGTGTTTTTTTTTCAATTTTGTAAGAGAATCGTGTTTTTTCACGATTTTGTGAGAGAATCATCTTTTTTCACGATTCTGTGAGAGAATCGTGTTTTTTCACGATTTTGTGCAGAGAATCGTGATTTTCACGATTCTATAAGAGAATCGTGTTTTTCATGATTTTGTGGTGAAAATCGTGTTTTCCACAATTTTGAGCAGGGAATTGTGTTTTTCACGATTTTGTGGTGAAAATCGTGTTTTCCACGATTCTGAGCAGCGAATCGTGTTTTTCACAATTTTGTGGTGAAAATCGTGTTTTCCACGATTCTGAGCAGGGAATCGTGTTTTTCACGATTTTGTGGTGAAAATCGTGTTTTCCACGATTCAGAGCAGGGAATCGTGTTTTTCACGATTTTGTGGTGAAAATCATGTTTTCCACGATTCTGAGCAGAGAATCGTGTTTTTCACGATTTTGTGGTGAAAATCGTGTTTTCCACGATTCTGAGCAGGGAATCGTGTTTTTCACGATTTTATGGTGAAAATCGTGTTTTCCACGATTCTGAGCAGGGAATCGTGTTTTTCACCATTTTGTTCCCAGACAATCGTGATTGCTCACAATCGTTAGAAAACACGATTTTCTTATGAAAATCGTGCTCTGGGAATCGCAATTTTGTGCTTTGTTTCAGAGAATCGCGATTTTGTGTTTGACTACAGAATTGCAATTCTATTCATATTTTGAAAAAAAAAAATTAAGGTATTGATTTTCAAATTTTTGTTTCTTCAATAGAATTGCCTTAGTTATTTTTTAACATGCAATAAAAGAATTTACTCAATATGATTATTTTTTCCACAGAAAACTCAAAAAATCAGAATATCGCGATTCCATATTTTTGGCTATTTTGTGTTTTTTTGTGCTTTGATCATCATGTAAGTTTAAAGACATACAAAAAAATGTATTGAGAACTCCTTACCTTGCTTGCTTGATCCAGAAATCTCCAAAACTTTATGGTTGCAGACGATCGCGATCCTGTTCTTGCTCTCTCTCCCTCTCTTCCTCACTCAAATGAGTTTTTTCTGAGATTTCCAAGGTTTTATAGTGTTCACACAATCGCAATCCTGTGCTATTTCCTCAGAATTTTCACTTTTTTACTTGTCCAATTTTATGGTTTTAATCCTCAATTCCTAACTTTTTATCATTAATCACTCCCATTATCCTACTGGTGAAAATCGCGATTCTGTACTTGTTTTCCACTTTTCCCACTTGATTACTCAATCCTCACTGATTTTTGGAATTTGACTTCCTTCACCTACTCAACTTAATGAAATCTCTTAAAATTACCTATTTCAAAACCCAAATATGCTCAAAATTCCAAAAAAAATTCTCTTATAGAAAATCGTGATTTTGTGCAGAGAATCGTATTTTTCCTGTACTTCATATTTTTTTGCAATTTTGGGTCTTCTTTCTTCTTTCTCCTCTTCCAGGTTCTTCACCACTCCAAGTCACTTGTTACCTGAAATTTTACATCATAAACAAAGAATTAACCATAAAATCGCGATCCTGTGAAGAAAATCATATTTTTCTGATTTTCTAGTTATTTAGCATATTTTTTTGCAACTTTGGGTCTTCTTTCTTCTTTCTCCTCTCCCAGGTTCTTCACCACTCCAAGTCACTTGTTACCTGCAACTTTACATCATAAACAAAGAATTAACCATAAAATCGCGATCCTGTGAAGAAAATCGTATTTTTTTTATTTTCTAGTTTTTTAGCAATTTTTTGCTTTCCTTCCACTTGACCTCCTTTACTCTTAACAACGACACTTAAGTCCAACTTCCTAAGGAAAAAAGAAATTTGTTTAAGTGTTCTAATGAATTTTATGAATTTTTTTAGTATTTTGCCTTAAATCAAGGTAAACACTTCATTTAGGGTTTCTTGTTTAGTGATCTGTTGATCTTGTGTTTCTTGATTGGTTATACTCCTTTATGCTTTGCTATGAAAACAGTTCATGAGAAAAACTTCCCAAAAAAATGTGCTAAGAAGTGCAAATGTCAATTTTTGCAAAGATAAGCTCAAAACATTTTTCTTTTCAAGATACAAATAGACTTTTATCAAGATTATTGCTTTGACTTGGTTAACAAATGGATCTTATCTACTTGCATCTAGCTACTTTACTTGACTTTTCCCAAAGCAATCATGTCATCTTCCCAAGGTCAACAATTTTGCTTGGTACTTGGTCAAAAAAACACTCTACAATTGCAAGAATAGACACATTTTACCTTATCTTCAGCTTTCTTGATTCAACTTTTCACACACCTACACTTTACTTTAAAAAAATAATATGAGCAACTATCAATTTGCAATAATTTCAACACTTCTTATTCTCAAAAGATTATCTATTGCTTTCTTTTCCCAAAAGACAAACAAAGAAATCTACCATTTCATGTTTCCATTTCTTGACTAAAGAGTATTACCTTTTCAATGTGTTTAATACCATCAACATTAGAAGATCCAGCAAGGTCCAACTTCAATGAAGCTTTTGCTTTACTCCCCGGAAATGGCGCCAAAAAATGTTTGTTGTTAACCTTTGGAGTTGTCCTCTCCAATCATTTAGCATAAAGAATCAACAATACATCTTATTTTTGTCAATCCTAGAAGTATAAAATTTGTAAATCTTATTTTTGTCAATCCTAGAATGTTAACCTGCGAGAGATTCAAGAAGAGAAATGGGCTAAAGAAAGTGAAGATCCTCCTCCAATTGAACTTGTGGATGACGCAAATGATCAATTCCCACAAGACATTCCTTCTATTTCATTAGGGGAAAAAATGAACCCTGAATGGGCCTTTTAGATTAAGGAGTGATTAGTGATGGACCAATCAGAAGAGGGTGGTGGCCACAGTCTATGCCCTATAAAATACTAGGCTGAAGGGTGGAGAGGGGACATATTTCTCCCTTATTTAATGAGCTGCCTCTAGAGAGAGAATGAATCTCGTAACTCAGTTGGGCCCAAAAATTCAAAATTTTTAAAAAGTTAAAAAACTCATCATAACACCTGAAAATGGACCCCCCATTACTTTTTAGGGTCAAAAGTACTCTTTTTGACCCCAAATTCAAAATCCGTGCATGTTTTGAGCTGAAAAAAATGAGTTTTTTCAAAAATACTCAAAAAAGAGTTATTTCCCTCCTAAACCTCACATTTTCATACCCAGGTCCCAAAAAGTCATCTTTTCCCACTACTTTCACTCTGTAGCACACCATTGAAGCTCCTGTTTCTACACTCCAACCTACCTGCATCTCCTATCTCGAATTATTGTTGTAGCTTGAAGACCTTTAGCTTCAATGGCAACATCTAAAGCTTCTAGGCGACCAAAAGATGAAATCCTCACATTAAGATGTCACAATATCAAAGCCACAGATGGACAGTGGCTATCACATGAGTACTCCAAAGGTGCATGGGTGTACATGCAACCCTCTAGAGTTGGGCCTCATCGAGTTAGAGATCGTGGAAACTTAGATCTTCATTGGAATGGAAAGTTACTTGGCTTCAAGAAGCATAGAGACAATGGGATGGTTGCTATTGTACAACATGTTTTTACAATGGCAACTATGAAACTTGAAAACTCTAGTAGTATGAGATATCCTGTGAACTGTAAGTATTACTCTACAATATTTTATGTTTTCTTGTGTCGGATATATTTTTGAACTATTTAGATATGTTTTTGTTTATTTCAGATGTATTTCCTTCTACTTTGGTGGAAGAGCAACCACTTCATAGTATTACAGGTACTTTCCAGGCATTGCATGCAGATGTTGGTGCACTAGTCTTTCCAAATATATCTCCTGCTGAACTTTACCATGATAGATTTTTCTTTTACACACATAGATATGTTGTACCCTCTACAATGAATGGTTTTGGAAGGTTAGAGAGAATTTAAGTACATTCTCTTCTTAGCTTAGAGTGGCCAAAACCTGATATATGGTCTGTATCATCTTTGAAGCAAAAGATGGTAATGGATATACATAACTCTTTGAAATTCACAAAAGTGTCTAGGTCTGTAGGTTTGCACTGGTCTTTTCCCATTCATTGTTTTGTATATTTATTCCAAGGATTCTCATTCCAAGAGACTTCCACCATGTTCATGTGTAAAGATATCACATATGAGCAAGTCGAAAGTCTTCTTGGTGAAAATTGGGGTTTGATGGAAGGAATTGCAAAAGGTGATAAATATCTCTGTAAAATAGGTGGAACAGGTATAGCATTTCGATATTTGAAACAACGTACTTCATTATACATCAGATTCTACTATGATCGTTGGATGTGCAAACTTGGCAAATGGATACCATTTCAAAGTTCAGAGGGATCTTTGCATTCATTTGAAATAAAGCTTAGATTGCCCAACAATGAAACAGAAACTATTTTAGTGAATAATCATTGGACCTTGGCTAATCTGAGAGAACACTTGATGATTATGGGGTTTGAAGGACTAACTCAATCCATCTTCAAAATTCAAGGACATAAGGTGAGAAATGTTTCATGTTTTTGTTAAAGTAATCTTTTTGTTATTGTTTATTTTACTTTAATGACTTCAATTTCTTGCAAATTGATTACAGGTGGGCAGAAGAATGGAATACAAAATGAAAGTCCCTGTAGATTGGAGCAAACTTGGAACAGAGCTCTCATTGTCATAGTTCTTTTGCAACCTGATAATGTCACTTCTTGGGCCCTAGTCATTGTATCTCATGGTTTTTGCACTTTCAAGAACCTTGTAAAAAGTAGGACAATTGATTCATGTTAGATATTGTATATACCTTATTCTCTGCAATGATAATTTCAAAACTTTTGGAATGTCAAAAATTCTGTTCACTACTTTGAAATGTGGTTGCTCATGTTTTTTTCTGTGCATTATTTTGTCATCCGAAACTCATTTTTTGAAATTGCACTTCTTTATTCTATACTTTTAAAAGTGGACCTAGTCAATTTAAAAACTTGTAACTGCTATAAAAATGGCTCTATGTGCTCATTTCTCACATTTGCACTCTCAAAGAGCTAGAAAGCACAGACTGCAAGCCTCTAGAAATCTCGCGCGCAAGCAATGGCTGCTAGCACTTCCACTCCCATGAAATCTCCTCGAGATTTATTCATGGAGTTTTTGGATACTACAGACTACAATGGTCGTACGGATTTGTATGACCTAGTTTGTAGAGTCCCTAATCTTGAAGGGACAATAGCCATGAATTCCGATGTGATCGATGAGATCACAGATTTTATGGAACTCTATATTTGAAGATATGCCATAGATATTCCAGCATATGAGTGTAAATGGGTCCCCTGTGACATGCTTTTTTACATTCATAAAGGAGATGAGGCATTTGCAAAGCGCTTAAAGCGTTTCATGGCGATTGCTGAGGCTTCAGGGCACCTGTTAGATGACACAGTGCCCTTAATTAAACAATTAAATAAGAAAAGGAAAATGGGAAGAAAATATCTTTCCTACATAGCAACAACAATCTTTTTTGTCAATGAGGAGCCCGGACCTTCACCCATGGACCTACCCCATCTTGTTACTGGGGGTTTTGTAGATGACAAGAAGGAACCCCAGACAGAAGCTCTCAACTTATTAGAAGAGAGTCAAAAAATTTCCAGAGAATTTCCTCAAGGAGTAGTGGACAAATTAAAGGAAGCCAATACACAGAAGAGTCCACCCTCCAACTTAGACCCCGTGGAACCCACTCTACCAGAGGTAGAGATGGAAATGTTTTCAGTTGCACTTGTTGATGGAGAGGAATTTTTGTTCCTACACGATATTGAGAAGGCATTCGGTCTACGCCTCGACGAATGCCTTAGTATTTTCAGCTCAACCTCGGATGTTCCCATGGAAAACACTTCTGACATTATCGAAAAGGCAACAATTCCACTTGGTGATTCAGTTGCGGACACCATTGCATTTGTGTGTGAAGAGATTTTGAGCCATGCCAACCAAGATGCCAGTGAAGAAGATCTAGCCACAGCAAGGGAAAGAATTTTGGAGAAGAAGATTCCAACATCCCCTGTTGTGGAGCAAAGTGGCATGGCCCATTCATCAATTCCACTAGATGCAATGGGAAGAGGAGAGGATGAAGACAGACTTCAAGATGTAAGTCTCTACTGACATTTATGGTTGTCTCATATTCATACAAGATGTATCTATTTAATTTTATAATTGTCTATGTGTAGGAAACAATTGAAGTGGATAAATTTGCAGCAAGGAGTGGTGGTGACCGTGTTTCCCGGGGCCATGGCTCTTCCTTGGCACAGTACATTGGAAAATTGCCAAAGGAAGATTTTGTAATAATCCACAAGGACTTTTCCCCTCAAGGACACTTCACGACTTGTATGAAGGCCTTGAGTAAAGTTTTGTGCCTATCTACAATAATGCAAGGGACCAATTGTATATTTCTAGTTAGGAAGTCCCTTGCCCTTACTACCCTAGGAGTTAACTTTAGAGGAAAAATATTAGGTCAAATAGGAATAGCTTTGGGTCTTGGATTGACAGACCCTCAATTAATATCCCAATCAGTTTTGACTTACCAATTGCCTCTATCTTTTCAGAGAAGAAAGAATGTAATGGAGAGGCTCAAGGCCAAGAGCCAATTGTAAAAACTTTATAATACCAATGCTTTATTTTTCCAATTTCCATGTGCATTCAATCTATTATATCTTTATGGTTTGACAATCTCATAACTTTTGCACAGTTTAATCAGTCTTTTTCCATTGTTTCTTGTAATTTGTGTTGCCCAAAATGCATGGAATGGCTAAGGAATGCAAAAAAAAAGGCCTGCCACAGAAACGCGGGGATGGGCCCTGCAAAACTTTTGTAGGGCCCATCCCCACGTTTCTGTGGCAGGCCTTTTTTTTGCATTCCTAGACCATCCTATGCACTAGGTTACCTGTATTGCAAGTCTATCTTCTCAATTAGCACCTTCACTTGGGGAAATGTGGAACACTCTTCTTATATGCAATAATTAGAGAAAATTAAGACTCCTTTGGGTGCACATAAGCATGCAGCAGTAAATCAGTGCATGTATGTTCATAAACATTGCTTAGCTATTGGTCAGGGGGTTAGCATGCAGTGCACTCTAGCCAAGGCCAATCATATGCCCCCATGTGCATGGCATGGGTTTTCATGGCTTGGAAATGCCAAAAAAAGGCCTGCCACAGAAACGCAGGGATAGGCCCTGCAAAACTTTTGCAGGGCCCATCCCCGCGTTTCTGTGGCAGGCCTTTTTTTGGCATTTCTTGGGCATGAAATGCATTAAATAGCATTACCACTTACAACAAGTACAGAAAAAAGAATGATACAACTATGAAAAACACTTCAAAGATGTACTGGAAAAACACACCTACAAACATAGGAGAAATAAACTTCAAAACATGTACACTAAGAGATAAACATTTGGGAGAGCAAATATGAGAAGACAAAGATTATATTCATCATTTGGGTTTTACAAAATATTAATCATATGGGATATACAAAAGGTTCTCCAAACAAAGGAGTACAAATTATGGTTAATGGTTATTCCCTCTAATTCTCCTAGCTAGCTGCAAATCTTTAGGTTGTATTGTCACTCTCTTTGCATGGATGGCACATAGGTTAGAGTCCTCCAACATTGATATAAGATACACCTCTGCAGCTTCTTGGAGAGCTTCAATGGCTATCCCTTGGATACGAAGTCCAGCGCAATAGCGTTGGATCTCTTCCTTCACAACTCTTGCAAATGACCTTCGTGGAATCAGAAGCTCCATAGACTTTTGATAGTGTCGAATCTCTGCAAAGGCTCTGGTTTGCTTTCTGCGCCTTTGTGGTGCTCTTGCATTTGGGGGGATGTTGGGTTGTGGTCGTTGTGGTCTACGACGTGGTTGATAGTTCTTCTTTCTTCTTGGAGGACGCCTAGATGGTCCTGCCTCATCATTTACTTCCTCTGCCCGACCTTGCTCTCTTTCTTCATCGGTTGGTCTTTGTCCTTGTCCTGGGGGGAGTGTCTTGCCTCCTTGTGTTACTCGATGGTTCACGGGGATATCATCATTGTTCCATGGTGGCTCATTTATACTTTCTTCATCTAAGGAACTCGATAAATTTGATGTCTCAATCACAACTCGTCTATGTCCTCGTTGTTTGGGCCTTGCCTTCATTGGTGTCCTGATTGGGGGCTCATCATCATATGCGGAAGGGGAATAATTTATTTCTTGGGATACATCTCTCTCTGGTGAAGCTTCATCCCCCCGTGATGCAATGCTACCGGACTGTGTCCCTGCACCCGAGTTTCGTCTTGAAGAGTGGCTTGTGGTTCGACGCTTCTTGTGGGGTGTCATCCATGTTGGGCGCTGAGTACCTTGCACATGGCTAGGGTAGACGACATGATCCTTCCTAGCAGTCTGCTTTGTGCGTGCCATTCTCTTAGGTTGTAAAGTGGTAAAATGAGGAAGGACACCTCTATTTATAGGCTTTCACTTAAGAATTGTCCTGTTCACATTTAAATGGATAAAAATTAGTTTTAAGACATTAAAAGTATATTCACAAAAATAGTAGAATTTTATTTGAAGTGAAAGGGGTTATAAAAACCTTGAAAAGTATAATGCATTTTAAGAGTTTGGAAATTATTTCCAAGCAGAACCCTCGCGGACTCTTTGTGCACGCCATTGGGCATGATGTTCGGGTCCTGACGATGACATCCACTTCTCTCTTGCAATATCATGTTGTAGCTTTTGTGTAATCTTTGCTAGTTGTGACTCACATGCCTTTTCCATTACATATTTTCTAGCAAATGTCGCACGAAAAAACCAATTGAACATTTCTTCTAAATAGTTTGATTGGAGTAGACCACCCCCATGATGAGTGTTTTTAAAGTAAACACCTCTAGCCCTGTAATGTGACTTCTCCATTCCTTGTGTACTAAAAATGTCCAGTGACCCCTATCGATTCATAAAATATGCTCCATGTGCAAAAAGAATATGCTATGATCTGGTCAATAAGATCTACACATAGTGTTTAAGACCAAATAAAAAAATGTAAGCAAAACTTACTATGTAATGTGTAATGTTGCTTTCTCCCCAAGATAAGATGAATGACTGTGTAAACTCCTTCAAAGTCACTTGGAATAATTCTCGTTGTGAAGCATTAATGGAAGCCAAACACATCAAATGTAACAATTGATCGAACGATGACCAAACCTTCTTTCGCTTGTTAATGAGATCAACCTGACTATCATTGTCAGTTGTAATTGAACAGAGGTCCTTCCAAAGCTCCCATTTCCCATCATCTTGACTATTCACATCTTTTTTAAAGAAACGTCGTGCCTTCTTCCCAGTCATTGAAACTTGTTGTAAAATCTCTTGAGACTCACCATACTTCTTAACAACTAAAGATACGTGGCCACCATGATAACCTATAGAATTCAAAAGATCTTCTATTTTCTGGATTGCTATTGTAGACCTCTCTAGAGGTTTCATTGCAAATGCATATTCAACATGGAGCTTCAAAAGCCTATCAAAGATCCTCATGAATGCATGCAAAGTACAAAAGTGAACATTGACTAATGGAAATAGGATAATGGGGTTCCAATCATTGCTTATTTTATCACGAGTCGGTTCCTGTAACATTGGACACCTCAAAAGTGATATCTCCCATTCCCTATGATTCGATGAGTCTGTTTCATCAATTTCTTCAGAGTCATCAACTCTCGTCAATGCCCTTGCATGTTTAGACTGTCTCTTAGATCCTTTGTAACCTTGTGTACAATATGGGCAAGGATAGAGAGAAGATGCTCCTTGTTTACAACCTAACATGCATTTTATACTCTTAAGGTCTCCACCCAAATGCCATTCTACATCAAAATCACCTATATCATCTACAAAAAGCTTTTGCCCATGTATTTGAGAAGAGATTACTTCCGTAATCCACGGAGTTCTACTAAAAATCCATGAAATAACATTATTTGTTTCTTTGGGAACTTCTATAGCACCTAACCACAAGATATCTCTCTCTGATTGCACACTGTAAGTCAAATGGTCCCTCCCTCCTAAAGTTTCATCACTCATTGCATGGTCCATAATTTCGTTCATTAGCGTCACACTCAACCTTTCTAGTCGCCGACCCTTTATGATTTGACACTGATCAAGCTTCAGTATGAACTTTAACTTAACATTACAGTCTGCACAAAAGAGAAAACATTATCTTAATATGACACTTGAAAAAAGTAGGGGTACCTTTGATTGTTGAACTATAAAAGTGAACCATTGCTTGTTGAAGCTTCTGAAGATCCACAAATATATTGTTGAATTTAGTGTAAGTAAATCCTTGTGTAGATAGGATTTTTGATTGCTTCTTGGCAATATTTGGATGATAAATAGAGGCAGGCATAGTTTCTTCTATGAGTAAATATTGTCCAATAGTACGAGTCACATCCTCATTTGAAGTTTTTTTATTGATAGACACTTTATATGGGCATGGAAATATACTTTGAGAAATACCTTGTGATTGTAAGGCTTGCCTGAGAAGGGTGTACATTGCAGTATACCCATTTCTACTGATGCCCGCTTCGTCACATATTGCCTGCACATCTTGCACTGTGATAAGATTTTTTAACTTCTTTGAAAACTCAGCTTCAACAACAACTCTAATACACTTTCCTATGCGTGAGTCTAAAGCAGAAGTGATTTCTTTGGTGTTTATACAGCTATTCATCAGCTTGAATTGGTCTTGTGTTGTTGATGAAGCAGTTATGTCTTCAATAAACGACCTACACAATGAAATATTCCATTACAAATCTTCATTAAAACATATAAAAGTAAAACAAGCACTCACCTTGTTGCATATATACGTCGTTTGCGTGCTCCACCACCTTTTGAAAGAGCTTCAAAGGATGACAATGATCTTTTCCTATGTCTCATACCAAGTGGAGTCTCTTTCAGCTGCTGGAGATTGGCAGTTAACTTTGAAATTGTGCTTTGTTTTGCTTCAGTATCCTGTTCCAAATCTGCAAGTTGTTTTTGTAAAGATATGATTGTGCTTTCTAAAGTGACCACCCTCATATGATGGATGGATATTGTTGGAACCAATACTTAGCAGTAGCAAGTGAATGTGTAGATAATCTCTTGCAGTAACCTAATAGTCCAGCTTCACCGCACCAATGAACTGAAGTAAAGTTGAGAGGTTATGGAATGTTAGATGGTAAGAAGATATTGGATCAAGAGGATAGAGTGAACCATGAGCCCAAAGATCAATACTTTTTTCTCCAGCTGCACGACGTTCATTTTGAGAATTGGCATCATTATTGCATCGTGTATTTGGAGCAAACTCTCTAGGCACACGAACATGGATACTTGTTGATGCAGGAGCATGAGGACGTTCTACTGTGAAGTTTGTGATACATGTCAACACCATCTTTGCTAATGACCAACAATATCAAAAACAAAGATGAAAAACCGGTTGGAAGGGAGTCTAAAGCATAGGTTTTGCTCAAAAAATGAGTTTTTTTGCATGTGTATGGGTTAAAGTGTATTTTTCCACTGAGTATGGCTGAAAATGATGAAATTTGAAAAAAGTCATTTTTTGGGGGAAGCATAGTCACGGAATTGATGATGTGGCACTTACTTTTGGAGGGAGTTTGAAAATTATACTTTTTCTAAAAGAAACTTTAGAAAATGGGCCCAAAAAAGTGACTTCTGACATATATATTAAAAAATAGGCTCTTTTGAGTTAATATACACTGAAAATGAGACTTTTTAAAAAAATTCATTTTTTTATTCAAATACATGTACGAGTTTGATGATGTGGAAAGTAGATTCTTTTTCTCTCTCTCTAGAATAAGAAAGAGAGAGGCCTATTGAAGCCTAAAAAAAAGCCTACTCCAGCCTACTAAAAAGTGCCCTATTAAATGCACTTTGTCCCCTTAAACAAGAACAGAATTAAGCTTAATCCCTAAAAATTAGGGATCCTTACAAGGCCCATGCAGGGTTCATTTTTTCCCCTAATGTATGGAGAGCAGGAGAAGTGCCCAATCTCATGAGAGGTTAGACTTTGAGTCTAATTCCTTGCAAGAATTACCCCATTTCACAGGCCCATGGGAAATTAAGTCTACTTGCATAAGAGTGCCCACGGTCATGATGAAAACAAAGACTCGATCATACCTAGGAATACGGAGGTAGTAAAGAACACTAAAGTACAGTGCAAACTCACTTTAGAAGAGTGTTTGTTGTTAACCTTTGGAGTTGTCCTCTCCAATCATTTAGCATAAAGAATCAACAATACATCTTATTTTTGTCAATCCTGGAAGTATACATGAGACCACATCCCCTTCTAGATGATGGAATCCAAGAAATAAGAGAAAACTGGTTGGATTTCTGAGAATTAATGAAGATGAAGAGGAATTTCTAGGGTTTGGATTATCTTGAGTAATACTCCATCATTTTCAATAATCTTGGTGTCTAAAGCATGTTATTTTCTCAGCAGAACACAATCATAGAGTCAAAACTCAAAAATGATACATGTAACCTTCAGAAGAGACAATCGTGATTCTGTGAAATAAGACGATTTTTATCTCCAGCACCATTCTTCATCAATTTCTCACTCAACACATCAGTGATCAACTCTCTTCATACACATTCATCAGAAATACACAATAGAAGCTTGCAAATCTCCATGGATACACATAGAATAGACTCAACAAATCAAAGAAATCACATAAAAGGAAGAAAACACGATTTTTTGCAGGAAACTCTCTCTCTTTGCTTGGATAGCATCAAATACAAATAACCAACCCTCTCATAATAGAGGAAATTGTCTTTCATACATTTTCAAGTGTCCCTTTTCACACTTGAATTTTGGTCCTTTTCCATTTTAATCTAAAAATATGCTATCTAGGAGTTTCCAAAAATTCTAGAAAAAATACATATGATTCTAATCTACATGAGGAAGACTCTTCCTCACTTTTACATCATTTACATAAATATTTTTACAATTTTTTGGCATTTTACAATTATTTTCCATCAAAAATACTTCTTCTAACAAAGAGCTACTCAAGGTTAGGCTAGAATTGTGGAAACATGTAGCCAAACAAGTGCCAGCCGTAGCGAAACCTCGTTCCAAGTAGGATCTCATAGAACAGTGCCAAAAATACCATTGGATAAGATAGGAGACATGAGTGAGGGAGAAGAAGGAAATACCTATCTTCCCGTTAGCCATCAGGGGTACACAACCAAAGCAATTTTGGACTCGAGTGCAGGAGTTGCAATTGCTACTACTTCCCTATGGAAGCATTGGGGCAAACCAGCACTCACGCCAACGAGAATGAAATTACTGATGGCTGATGGTCACATTGAGAGACCCTTAGGGTTGCTAAAAGGAGTAACTCTCACTACATGTGGTGTTGAGTTCGAGCATACTTTTGCTATATGTGACTTTAGCAAAAATCAAGCCTACAAGATGATTTTGGGAAGACCATTTATGCGGCAGTTGCAAGTGGTACAAGATTGGGGAACCACTTCTTTGTATTTGCAACACTTAGGTGTCATGACCAAAGTTAATCTCAAGGATTACTCTCATAGAGATGTCCCTCCCATCCATAGATCCAAAGATGTTATGAGTCAGTGCATTCCATAGGATCAGCATCCTCGTGGATGCATGAAGACACACACTTATGGATGTGCAAAGTAGTAGTAGAGGAAGAGAAGAGAGAACACGCTAGAGAGTTAGGTGCGAAGGAAACCCATAGATCCATTCAAGACCCAACCTATGCACCTGTAGAATTTCCGGACGAAGAATTTGAACCCCACGATTGGGTGGAAATTTTAGCAACCATGGATGTAGCCATCAATGAAGAATAGTGGACACCCCACTGCGATGAGGATGGCTATGAAGTTTCAGTCTTCACAATAGAGCCAATTATGTGTGACCCAATTATTCAAGAATGTGAACATAGCACTGATGCATTCAAGGATGCAAGTGACTCTGATCTAGATTCAATCATTATGGACCCACCTTTTGCATCAGATAAGGAATATGTCTACAAAGTGGAAGTTCACCCTCAGAGACATGAAGAGATTACCAATGATGTGAGGTTAACCACACAAGTGACTAGCAAGAGTGAAGGTAAGAAAAGGAAGAAGAAGGAAACCATCACAGAAGAGGGAGAATCTCTATTCAAGGTCCCTAAAAATTTTAAGAAGTATGAGATAGAAGACAGGAGAGTCATGATAAGAATGCCTAAACGTGATGCTCAAGCAGGAGAGGCCTATGATAACAAAGAAACCATGAAGAAAATTGTGGTAGCCATACAAGAAGGAGAAGAAAAATGCACATACATTGGACATGACCTGACGGAAGAAGAAGAGCAAGAGTTTATAGCCTTGCTGAGAGAATACAGAGATGTATTCGCTTGGAGTTACAAGGACTTGAAAGGTGTAGACCCTGACATACGCTCACACATGATCCCCATGACCTCAGAGGCCAGACCCTCTAAACAGAAGCCATACATATACAATGACAACTATGCTGCCAAGATCAAAGAAGAGATAGATTGCTTAGTTAAAGCTAGATTTATCTATGAAATCGAGCACACTGAATGGGTATCCCCCATTGTAGTGGTGCCCAAAAAGAATGGTAAATTACGTGTATGCATTAACTTGAAGAAGGTTAATGCAGCCACTATCAGAGATAGTTATCCACTTCCTATCATTGAGCATCTATTAGAAACGGTAGCAAGCAAGGAAGTGTACAACTTCCTGGATGGGTTCTCTGGTTACAATCAAGTGGCCATTGACCAGAAGATCAGCATAAGATGGCTTTTGCCATGGAGTGGGGCATATTTGCTTACCAACAGTAGCTCGTGGCTTTGACCACCCGACCAAAGGAACTCCACTTGCCTATCGGCCCACATAGGCACATAGCCACATACAGGTCGAGCCTACAGCGAAACTAGTGTCAGCTCGTGGCCTCGATCACCCGATCAAGGTTGTTCCACCTGCCTACTAGCCCACTGTAGCACATCGACAACACACACATATACACAATTATTTCTTTCTTGTTTTTTTTTTCAATTCCAAAGTCTCGAGATTAGGAGACAGAAGAAAGGCCCTTTTCCCAACTCAACCAATCACGACACACACATATATCCCCCCATGGACATCCCGATGAGACACATCTCCTCTTTGCCGCTACTCAAGCCAAAATCCGACCACTAATGCCATGGTCAAATTTTCTTCTCAAAACCCGCACACACTAACTACCTTGTCGACCTGAAACCTCAAAAAGTGTCACTTTAGTTCTTAAGCGCACAACATACTCGATCCATCCATCCTCACATCTTAGACTCGCAATCCCACGAAGCAAACCCTAATCAAATCCAAGCCATCCTCACTGACATCCATCACCTCGTCTATTCTTTTTCATCTCCAACCTCTGCCTCGTAGAGATTCCACCTGACCTAATCAATGACGTGAAAAGCTACCATTAGCCGTTGTGCTCTTCAATGCCTCAAGCGTTACCACTAAGTCCATTAATCCATATTTACTTTGCTCAATATCACTTTGATATTGGAACAGGTCACAATCAATGCTTCGGAACCGATTCCATATTTGCTCCATTTCTTCCTCCAACTCTCTCATCCTTTTTTCAGATCCAAGGGGAATATCCTCCCTCTTCTCAACTTGAAGAGTCAACTTCTCAACCTCTTCTCGAATTCACCTTTCATCCCAAATCCTATTCATATTTTCTACATCTAAATCATCTACCTTTTTCGACAACTCATTCTTCATCCTTTCTAACTCCGTTTGGAACGCATCCAACCTATCCAACATGGCTTTGAGCTCTTCTTCCATTTTTCCTACTTTCAGGTCCTCTACCTATCCTCATGTCTCGTTGTATTTCTGATTCATCCACCTACCGAGCTTGCTACTCAGCCTTGCATTCTCTTTCTCTACTCGTCTCATTTTCTCATCGCTCTCTGCTTGGGAACTTTTCATTCTTTCTAACTTCAGGTGGAACTCTTCCGCTACCTTACCCGCTTGATCATCATATCTACCAGTCATCTCTTGCAATTTCTTGATTTCCTTTTCCATTCGGTCTACTCTCTGTGCTAGGTCATCATCATATTTAGGGGCCCCGCGATCGCAATGCTATGGCAATCAGCTATCATCAAGCTGGTTCTTAGGTCTAAGACCACGTTTTCATGCTCAAAACTCGCAAGGCCTTCCCTAAAGCTTTTGTTCACTTTCAACTCCTTGTTTCTATTCTCCAGAACTTGCAACTGTTCTACACATTTCACGACGACCTCTCCTAACTTCGTTTGACTTTCCTCAAGCTTTTGTACCTTGGTTCTCTTGCTATCCCCCTCTACCCAAAGCAAATTAACTTGACATTCCAGGCTCTTTACGAGTTCCATCAAAGCTTGATTCTGGGATTCCCTATCCATGTTTCCGTTCACTCTTGCGATCTCCATTGACAGAGCGACTCCACTCATGTCAACTTCCACATACAAAGAGTATAAACACCTATCCGATTTGTTAACGTGCTTTTGCCGTCAGAACGCGTTTAAACTCTATTTGGCTTTTTGGGAGTGGAAGGGGTCTGAATAATCAGAGGCCATATACTTGATTTTCCCAAATCAACTCACTCACATGACTTTCCGTTCAAACAACTCTGCTAATCCAACTTCTAACAGAAAAACTCTAGCTCATTCCTTTACGGAATTACTATTTGTATTCCAATCAATACATCTCAGTACACAACACAAGGATAAACATTACCGTAATGCAGACTTACACTAAACAACTTATAGAACAGCGATTCAATACTTCACTTAATGTAACAATACCGTAACCAAATCTTTACCGTACAGGTGCAGATAATCAAACAAAACAGAAGACACAACAGTACACAGAATTCTCAAACACACACTACGGGAACTCCATAGAACGTCTCGCCCAGACAGACAGTCTGGAGACTCTTCTAGTCGTCACCGAAAGTGTCTTTTCATTGCTTTATAAAAAGTTACATCTCTTTGTAGCGACTTCTCAGTTCGTGCGGAATATGAAAAGGAAAAAAGGATTTTACAATTGCCAATCCGGCGGCTTACAGTGGCATGCACGGTGGACTCGAACCCGCAGGTATACAAAATCTTACGGTTCATCTATTATACCTTCTAGATACATTGCTCTAGCTAATTTAAACGTCTGGGCAATTTTCTTTTTTAATGAATCTATCATCTAATTCAGGACTTTGGGTTCTACTAGCTCAGCATTAGTTCTTATTGAACTGGTGGCAATAACCTGGCTTATCAAAATTTGTGCTTGTGTTTGTAGAGAAGCTTCCTGCAGATAAAAGTCGTTTGACAGAGCTGCATCTTGGTTGACTTTCATGTCTGCAATCTGTTTATCGACTCGAGACAGTCTTTCTGCTTGAGCACACAGTTGATTCTCTCTTCTTTCCAACTCTTGGTTTTGAAATTGAATAGTCATGTAATAGGCATCTCTTTCTCTTCTTATCCCTGGTATCTCCTTCTGTAGTTGAGCGACTAACATCATCTGGCTTTTAAGAGCAGCATTAGATTCAATCAGGTTGGCATTTGCGAACTCTAGCTCTGTATTGGTTTGTTTTAGTAAAATGGGCATTTCTTTTCCCTTCTGCACTGCTTCATCCAATTGATCTCGAGTTTCCTTTAACAGATCTCCTAGGGCTATGCAAGCATCCTCTTTATCTTTGACTAACTGTTTCAATTGCAGGATCTCTGCATCAGCAGCACATAACAAATCATCTTTTGCTTGAAGCTCAGCTAACGCCTCATCTTTCTGATTAATCAATGATTCCTGTTTGGTAATTGTAGCCTGGAGCTGTAATATCTATTTATGCAGAGCATGATTTTCTGCTTTTACTCCATCTATTTCTTCCTGGAGTGGACTAATATCTGCCTCTAGAACATCGACTTTATGTTGAAATTCTTCTTTGATATTATCAGTTACTTCTTTCATCTGTGCTGGTAGTTGCTGGGATAGTTGGATCAATAGCTGACCCATGGATGCGAGCTCATTAAATATAGGTAGCAAAGGAAACAGAAGGGAAGGACGTGGTTGAGATGAAGAAGTGGTGAGGAGTTGATGGGAATTGGGTGGAGAATAGTTCGGTGAAGAGGAGGATGAATCGGGTGCGTCAGGTACAATCGGTGGAATGGGAACAACGGGTTTGAGTGGAGGCACAAGTGGAGGAGTGGGTTTCAGAGTGTGGGTTGCGTCGGTAAGTTGTTGCGAAGTCACTTTGGGTTGGTCAATTGCAGCTTCTACTACCGTAATTGATTCTTGAAAAAGTTCTGCAATAATTACCTACATATCTTCTTGTTCCTCTTGTTTGGACTGCTGCTAAGATTCGTCCTTAGAAGATTCATCTTTAGAACTTTGATCCTATTGCTGGGCTGGAGATGACTGTGCTGATGAATCATGATGCATCGAAGTAGCTGTACCATGAAAAGTCTCTTCTTCATGTTCTTCTTCATTTACAGCGGCGGAACCCTTTACTTGACTATCAGAAGAGCTTATTTTGATTTGTTTTTGGCGGAGGAGCTAGAAAAGTTCTTCGTCATCTTCATCATCATCTTCCAGAATTTGCGCGGATTCTTCATGATACGAAATTGGACCTCATGGAGGTGGTTGCGCTACTTATATGGTCGGAAACAGGAAACTGAGTATGTGAGGGAGGCGGGAACGCAGCATATCTCCTTTGTTAACCTGCTTAATAATCGCAACGCATTCACGATGAATGCGCCGGAAAAAATACGAAGCGAAATTGATAGGCTCTCGAGCAGCCATATCAATTATCGAATAGAATGGGCGAGATATCCCATATGTTCGTTTCTGCAAATTTAGTATTGCTACCAAAAATTGCAGGGCTGTTCTTTCAGGCTCAGGGTGACATAGTATAGCATATTTGTAGAATATCTGGGAAACAATTGAATCATAGTTGCTATTGGAAGGTTTGGGCCATTCTCTAGACCTTCCGAAGAGAGTCGAAAAGCGTCAGCAAATGACTACATTGTGATTACAGTACGAGATGGTAAAGAGGTAATTGGCCAACTCTGCTCCGTAGCAGGTGTGGCAGCAATGGCGGCAATGATTTGGGTGTAAAATGGGTGACATTCCACTGAATGCCAAGGCAATTCAGCGAAATTGGACAACCCACGTACACGCAGGAACTCACCCACATCCGTAGGGAGTCCGTCACGGAAGGTAGCAAAGTTTGCCAGAGCTTCCATGATGTCCACACGAATAGCAAGCAAACACAGGGTTTACAGGAAACACAAAGTACATAAAGCATGCAGACACAATAGTGATTAACAGCAGAATGAAAAAGGTTAAGTAGATACTTGGCAGCGGGAAGTGATTGAAATTGTTAATCATCGTGCGATATTGAGATGATAACCTTCATAACTACGGTGTGCATGCATGAGCAGAACGATAATGCAGGGCGACTGTTGATCATAATTAAGTATCAAAACGAGGATATTTACAAACTTATTTTATTAATCATGCAAAACTAAAAAGGAAAAGAAAAGAAAAGAGAAAAAAAAGAAAAAAATATGTGTACAACCGCAGAACACTTCAGTGCGAATCAGGCACTTGATGATACGACCGCAACTTTGAACCATTTATCACTTTGGGAAGAGGAATTCCGATCAAAGTAGTCAACAAAAAAGTAGTTGGGCCCACTTGTTTAGTAATCCGTTAAGGACCAAACCATCGTAACTTGAATTTTCCAGCAGAACGATTTGATTTTGCATTATAAAACAGCACAAGTTGTCCTACCGTAAAAACTGGAGTTTTAGATACCGATCATCTATACGAGATTGCTGCAACTTCACTTCTTGAAGAGTCAGAAAACTTTCCCAGCTATGCTCATCTAATTCTCTGAGTGTGTCCAACCGAAATGGTAAAGATTCTTCAGGTAATAATTTTTGAGAGATGGCCACACGTAAGCTTGGTACTACAAGTTCCATTAGTGCAATTGCCTCTATTCCATATGCAAGTTTGAAAGGAGTTAGTCCAGTTGCGACCTTGTATGTAGTCCGGTATGCCCATAATACTGCAGGTAGTAATTGATCCCATCTTTCTGGTGATTCCACAATCAATTTTCAAAGCATAGTCAACAATGTTTTGTTTGTACTTTCAGCTAGGCCATTAGCACGAGGATAATACGGTGAACTAAATTTATGCAGAATCTAAAAAGTGTGTGTGAGCACTCGCATTAAATTGTTGATAAAGTGGGTCCCTTGATCTGTGACAAGTTCCAAAGGTAATCCATAACGTGGGAATACATCCTTCATTAGACATTTTGCCATCGAAACAGCTGTGGCGGACCGTAAAGCCTAAGCTTCTGCCCATCTTGTAGCATAATCTGTGCATGTCAGAATATATCTGTTATTGCTAAGGATTGCTGGAGGTGTGATTGGTCCAATAAAGTCAAGACCCCATTTCTGAAAAGGGTCTAAAGGTAAAACAGGTTGTAGAGGAAAAAAATGGCGCTATAAAGGCTGTCCAGATCGCTGACAATTATCACATTGCTGCACAAATTGAGATACATCTCTATACATAGTAGGCCACCAGAGCCCACTTTGCAGAATTTTACGGTGCGTTAAATCTGCAGCAAAATGTCCACCGGAGGGTATGGAATGTGCTAGAGCGATAACTGAGTTTACTTCATGTGGAGGAATACAACGAAGTAAAATCCCAATGTGATCCATATAATACAACTCTCAAGCAATCAACCGGAATCTTCGACTGTAAACTGTAATTTTTTGGTGCATTGCAGGGGACGTTTGAGGAGGCAGACATCCATCAGTAAGAAAGGTTGATAATTGATCATATTAAGTAGGTGTCACAGGAGGTTGTGTAGATTCATCACTAGTCATTTCAGTAACATAAATAGCTGGTGTGGTGTCATCAACATCGATCGGAGCTTCATCGGAATCTAATCGAGAGAGAAAATATGCTAATGCATGTGCAATGCCGGGTCGATGAATTACTTCATAATCGAATTCTTGTAACAATAAAACCCAATGTGCCAAGCGGCCACCTAAATGCTGCTGTCGAACTAGATATACCAGTGAAGCATGATCTACATGAAAGACGAATTTTCGGCCGAGTAAATAATGTCGGAATTTCTTTATAGAATACACTAAACCAAGACATTCTCTTTCAGTGACTGAACAGTTCTTTTCAGCAGGAGCAAGCCTTTGACTTGCATAATAGACAGGCCTAAACCACTTATCAATTTGTTGCATTAAAACACTTCCAATGGCTATATCTGATGCGTCTACAAAAACATGAAAGGGTCGTTCCCAATCAGGAGGTTATAGAATTGGAACCTGCGTTAATAAAACTTTTAGACGATCAAATGTAGTTTGACATTCCGGTGTCCAATCAAACTGTCAAGGAGTACTAGTGATTAGCCGATTCAGGGTTATTGCCAAATGGGCAAGCCATCATAAATGTCGACCATGCCACCTGACTTGACCCATAAATTGCATGACTTCTTTCGGTGTAGTAGGTACAGGTGCTTCTAACACGACTGCAATTTTGTCTGGATCAACTTGTATGCCCTGTGCAGATACAATGTGGCCAAGGAGTTTACCACAAGAAACCGCAAAGACAGATTTGGTGGGGTTCAAACAGAGTCGATATTCTCGACATTTCTCAAAGAACCACCGTAAATGATACATGTGTGCAACCATCTTACCGAATAACGAGAAATCATCTAGATATACTTGCATAAAAGAAGTAAGATAGGGTGAGAAGATTTCCTGCATACATCGCTGAAAGGTACTAGGAGCATTTCTTAATCCAAACCACATGACTGTGCAAGCAAAAACACCCCAATTCGTAATAAACGTTGTTTTTGGTATATCTTGCTCAGCCATTTGGACCTGGTTATAACCACTATAACCGTCGAGAAATGAGTACATCTCATGTCCAGCCACTCTGTCCAGCATGGTGTCAAGAAATGGAAGAGGAAATGGATCAGGTACGGTGGCTGCATTCAATTTCTGGTAATCGACACATATTCGGAGCTGCTTGTTTTTCTTTGGTACAATCACGATCGGGGATATCCATTCAGCATGCTCAATAGGTACAATGAATCCTACCTTTAATAGGCGATCAAGTTCTGCTTTGACCTGTGCTGCATAGTTAAGGTTCATACGGTAGCTCGGTTGTTTAATCGGCTTTGCTTCAGGTTTGAGTACGACCCTATGTTGATAGATGCGAGGATCCATACCTTTCATATTAAGATATTCCCATGCAAAAACATTAGAGAATTTATGAATAAGTTGGATGAAATATGCTTGAAATACTTCAGACAATCCTTCCTTTATCTTGACAGGTTGCGGATTTACTTCATCTCCTAAACTATAGGTGATCAACTAATCTTCGAGAACATAGAATTGACCAGGTTTGCCTGGATTTTCAGCTGACTGTAAAAGATGTTGTAGGACGGTTTCATTCATAGCAACAGTATCTTCTGTCTCCACTTCTTCGGTCACAGGCACCACTGTACAAGCTGCCGGACTCCAGTTATCTACAATAGATTGCAGATCTACAGTACCTAAGGAAATCAGATCTTCATTGTTTTTTAAAAATGCTTCTTCTTCATCGTCAGATAAGCCATCCAACATGTGGACAGGCTCTGCTACATATGGTCTGGCATGTAATTCACAGGGCTGAATAGCATCCAATTTGACAACATATTTACGGTGATTGTCCTTAAAAGTAAGTTCCTGTGCTGACCAATCCTGTATAACCTTAGCCTGTTTCAACCAGGGTCGGTCGAAAAGAAAATTATAATCAAGACTGGACTCCGGTAATTCTAAGACGACAAAGGTCATCTTAAACGTTGTACCCTGCAAGGTTATCGGGACATTCCGTACGAGTCCGACTGGATGAACTCGAGATTGATCTGCCATTCTAACGAAAAATTGAACAGGCTCGATTTGCGTCCATCCCTACTTTTTACAAAGCGCTGCAGTGGCTATATTTACACCAGACCCACCATCAATTAGTACTTGAGTAATCTTGTGATTTTTGTACCATACCATAATCAAGGGGACCAAATGATCCACCGCAGAATCAATTCCTGGTTGTATCGTTGTTGTCGTTGGAATGCAGGAAGATCCAGGACTGAGTTGTTGTTGGATTTGTTGCCGAACTCCCGGTACTAGTGCAAGTAATTGTCCAAGAGGGAGAGTAATGGATGCCTTAGATAAATTTTCCCATGCTTGATCTGTTTGAATTGTACTTTTCACTGATTCTGAAGATGATGTGCTTGTTACAGGGGTAGAATCTTGTTCCTGCGATCCTTCCTTTGGCAGCGGAACTTGGGTTACTAGAATGGGATTTGGAAACACTATAGGCTCTTTGGTGGTCCATTGACTAGCTTTGTCATATATTCTCTGTTGTTCATGGATGCCAAGTTCAAACACTTCTGCTGCTGGTTGTAACTGCTTACCAGATCTTGTTTGAATCAGTGCGGCCTGAGTCTCTATTGGTGAAATATATACCATAATGGTCATAGGGTTCTGACGCTCTTTCTTCCTCTGATCATATTCAGCTGCATCCTTACAGAATCTGTGTATGTGGCCTAATTCACCGCAAAAATGATAGTGAGGGGGTGGCAAAGAATTACCTTCCTGTGATGTTCCTGTCTGCCAGCGATTTGTATTGTAATTTGTATTTCGATGTCCTCGATAATTTCTATATCCTTGCTGCTGATTATTTCTCATCTGAGGTGGTACATAATGAGTGGTCGGCTGCCCAGGTTCTTGTATAATAGCATTTACGGTTGTTGGTCCATGCACTTTGGCGTTATAAGCACAGTTTTCGGTGGAATGTCCGATTGTATTGCAGATAGCGCAATATATCTGATTAAGGGCACATGTGACACTGGTATGCCCTGGATTCTTGCACTGAGTGCAGTACATTTGTCTAGCCGGATCCTTTGCAACACTTTTACAGGCTTTAACCACTCCAAATCTTTGGTAAAGCCTCCAACCCTATGCTCGAGCTGCAAAGCCATTGCAATAACCGCATCTAATGTCATAGCTCCCACACAACGGATGATCATAATCTGTTTGAGCTATGGAGTCAAACCATTAATAAACCACTGAGTGATGACATCATCCGATAAATTAGCATGTGTTGGTGGTAGTTGTCTCAAATGAGTTCTGAATAGGGTGGCATATTCCTGCACTGTTTGATTCAGCTTCTGTCTATTGTTCTGCAGGTAATCAAAAATTTCGACAGGATTCTTCTTTAGCCGGAATCAGAAACGCATCCCTTACTGCTTCATAGGTGCCGAAATGATTGATATCATATTCTGTAAGCCACCTGGCGGCTTCATTAACTAGTGTTGACTGGAATACTATGGCCTGGTATGCCGGATCGGGTGGATGCCATTAAGTACTGCATAACTAATTTCAAAGGTACGTACATGAGGATCAAGATCATCACTTGGAAATCCACCGAATTTTATGTAGGTGACTCCTATTGGAACCGGACGAGGTGGAAGTAGTTGTTGCTGTTGTTGTTGTTGTTGTTGTTGTTGTTGCCCACTCATGTTGGTATTGTTACTATTTCTTGAGTTCTGAGGATGTGCTTCTGGTTCTTTAGAATCTGTATGATTAGACTGCTCTCCTTCTAGCTCAAAAATAGCGCTTAATCTCTTACAAATTTCTAATTCGAATAGCTTATCCTCTTCTGCGGTATCAAACGTGGGCAAACTTGCTCCGAACAGTGGTATCCGGAATGAAGATTCACCGAGAAGTATAACACTGTCACCGGAAAATTGTAAATTTTCTGCAACCAGGACCGAACTACCATCGGAATTAGTGGAACTTTCCCCAATTCAGGGTATTCTTTCATCTTCAATGACCTCTCTGGATAACACACCTCTATTCGTAGAGAGATTTGAATCTTGACCAGACGGTGTCGGATCAACTACACACTGTGTTCCTGTGGACTCTGAAGTTACTGTCTCTACTGCAGACTGTATCGAGATTTCACCAGAATTTACTGGAATTGTAGTATGATCCACCGGAAAGCTACCGGAATCACTACTAATATGCTTTGCTTCTTTGACGACCAGACCTAACCGATCTGCAGTTCTTCCTCCTGGGGGTGTCCTTCGCAAATTTGGTACCACCCAAGGCTGTCTGTACTTCGGATACGACTCGCCAGACCGAGTAACCGGCATATAGCACCTTTGCTACACTTGCATACTACTCTATCTTACTGTCAATTCACAATCTATGGTTACCTTCCCACAATCACTGTGCAACACTCTGTTGCCACTTTCCGATAATCACTTTGCAACAATCTATTGCCACTTTCCCACAACTAATTTGCAACATTCTCGTGCCACATTCCCACAAACGGCACCAGTGTTAAACGCGCTTTTGCCGTCAGAACACGTTTAAACTCTATTCGGGTTCTTGGGAGTGGAAGGGGTCTGAATAATCAGAGGCCCTATACTTGATTTTCCCAAATCAACTCACTCACATGACTTTCCGTTCAAACAACTCTGCTAATCCAACTTCTAACAGAAAAACTTTGGCTCATTCCTTTACGGAATTACTATTCGTATTCCAATCAATACATCTCAGTACACAACACAAGGATAAACATTACCGTAACGCAGACTTACAGTAAACAACTTACAGAACAACGATTCAATACTTCACTTAATGTAACAATACCGTAACCAAATCTTTACCGTACAGGTGCAGATAATCAAACAAAATAGAAGACACAACAGTATGCAGAATTCTCAAACACACACTATGGGAACTCCACAGAACGTCTCGCCCAGACATACAGTCTGGCGACTCTTCTGGTCATCACCGAAAGTGTCTTTTCATTGCTTTATAAAAAGTTACATCTCTTCGCAGCGACTTCTCAGTTCGTGCGGAATATGAAGGATTTTACAATTGCCAATCTGGCGGCTTACAGATTCATTCGTTGCGACCTCTATGTCAGTCACCTCTTTTGAGCCACATATTTGCTTGCATAGCCTCTTTTTCTCGCATTCTATGCATCTATGGACAAATTCCAACGGACTTGACACACGACGGATCAACTTTGCAATGTGCCTGACTTTCTTGCAACACCAACACCAAATATAATTCGAGATTGGACCAACCTGACGACATTCATGTGCACGGCTTTGCATTGAGCGTCCAACCCTGCTTCGACTTCTAGTCCATCGGGAGTTCATCATCCTCGGGTCGTCCTTTTGAAAGTCCCTAACTTACATTCTTTGCGACATCTTTCTACCTAGGCCAACGCACTCAATCTGGGCCAACGGGATGTGCTGCACAATTGGGGCACCGAGCGTACTCATGGCACGACTCTATGAGGAGTGGCAAGCCAACTCCAGAGTAGGATCGCCAAAATGTTAAGTGTCTAAACCCAAGGGAACGTGTCTTCCACACGCTTGTATTTTGCTTAGTTTCCTTGTATTCTGTCACTTTTTCTCACTCCGAATCCACAATTGCCCCCGAATGTGTCCTCCTTTGGGATCCCTAGTAGAATCGCCAAAATGTTAAGTCCTAATGCCCAAGGAAAAGGTGATTATACAAGCCTTTATTTCGCTCAAACCTCTTGGAATTGGTCCACTTGGATTACCTGGAGGCCACAATTATCTGTCGATGGATGCTTCCTTTATCTATGCACTAGCTCATATGCTTCTCGCTCACGCATCCTTCCCTTTTTCGCATACACTCACTCATGCACTTTCTCTTACCCTCTCACGTCCTCTCGTGCATACACACTCGCTTATCCACAAACACTCTCACATACTCCTTCCCCTTCTCACGAGCACCCCTTTGTCACACACACACACACACACCTATATACTCCCACACCATCATTCTCTCATTCATGCACATGCCCTTTTACACACACATTCACACACACATCCACCTTCACATACATACAACCACACACACGCACATATATAATCGCACACCTCTCTCACATGCACACTCACTTTCCCCTTTCCACTCTCTTCTACTCTATCGTACACACTCTCACTCCCTCGTTCTTTCTCACCCGTTTCCCTTTAAATTTCCTCTTCCTTACTCGCTCACTCTTTCCTTTTTTGTTCTTTCTCTCTTTTCATGGGTTGATAAGAATGCTTTTATGTATGTCCTCGCACATGGTCTCCATCTTCTTCCTATACGAACTCCCTTGTGCCACCATAGTGATGATTCATATATTCAAAGGCATGCATTCTCATGCATACATTCATGTATAGGCACACTATATTTTCGTGTGAAGTCTTGCAGCGCACCTTTATGAAGAACATTAACGCAAATCAATTCCATTCTTAAATTTGCATGTATAAGCACTGGATAGTGTTATGAAGCTACTTCATATGGCACAATGGAACTCGAATTAGTCATGTGGCAGCTACGTGAATAACAGAGATTTCTTCCTACAACTATGTGCAAGGCTGCTAGACTTCTTCTTTTTACATCTTCATTCTTGCTATTTCAAACCCATAACACATCAATTAAATTTTCCTCCGTACATATGCTGGAGCATTCATTTCACGATATTCTGTGGTCCAAGTTATTCAAATCCACTTCTAAGAAGAATATTATGTGGCGAAAGCAAAACTCATGTATAAAATAATTCATACTTGATTTTTCTCACCTAAGATAAATAAAATTGAGATTTGAAAAACTTGTGCATAAGATCGACGTCAAGCAAAGCATCGCATTCAAGAAAACTCTCATTATTGTTTCCAACAAAGCTCTCAGGATGAAAGTGTTTACCCCAGTTCTATATTTAAAGGCATAGTTTGTTTAAACAACTTGAGAGTTTCTTGCAAAAGGTGCAGCAAGATCTTTCACTGAATCCAGAATAAGACAAGTAAAAGAAATTACCTTTACTACAGAATGCATGAACGTCACTGAATTATTCGAAGGAAATCCTTGCAGAGGAAATCCCGTAGAACACCGTTCCTTTTTGCAATGCTTGTTTCTTCCAAGTCTCCAAGCTAACCATGCGTCCCTTTTCTTGCGCATACCTTTGTAAACCTCAACCCAAGAGAATTGCCTCACTTTCATTAGGATCAATCATGATTTACACACAGTATCTAGGATTGCAATAATCACACAAATATATAGTCATACAGTCATAGAAGCCCAAATGAAGGTACAAATTTGCAAGTAAACAGAGCCCTGAGAAGGATGGTGTGAGATGCCTCACATCACACTGCTGCGGATCTTTGTGCAACACACTAAATGGAAGCCACCATGAAGAAGCTCACACGCCAGTGTAAAGGCATCCCTGTGCGCAAAGGCCATACCGATCTTCTCTGCATTGTTCGAATCATAATACATATCATTGCAACAACCAAAAGTAGACATTACTCATTCTTTTCTGAGCTGAATCCTCCTAGTCATCGTGATCCCAAAAAATTTGCAAGCAAAGGAGGAGAGAAGCGAAACACTGTTGTGCACACCAACTAGACCAAGTTTTCCCTTTTTGCTTGCTGCAACTCGTGCATCCAGAACCTCCCTCTTGGCAATGAGAAGAAGCTCCCTTCCTGCCCACTGATCAGACGGACTTCCCTCCCTTCTTCCTGGCAAGAGAAAAGATAGCAGTAGCCCCCCCCCCCCCCCCCTTTAGCAGAGCCTTGAATGCTCAAAAACACCCCCCTTTCAGAAGCCGGACCCCCCTAATATGGAGATAGCAAATTCCCCTGAAGACCTCAGTCGAGTGGTTTCAGCCTGAATCCCCTATTCTCCTCCGCTCTCTTCCCCTTGTCTCCTGCACAAACACCACAAAAAACAAAAAAAAGAGAGAAAACCCTTCTCCCTTATCTGCATATATGCTTTTTCCCCCATGTGTACATCAATGGGGGATATCCCCCCTCTGATTGTAAGCGAGCCATACTACTCTTCAATAGCTCCCTCAGGAATGAGCCCACCTCCCCCTAGACATCTAACAGCCCCCGGCCATTCACGCCCAAAATAGTGTCCTGCTTGTAGTCCCTCGCACATGTGCTTTCATGGGGCACTCCCTCATCCGGTGTTGCCCTTCATGGGTTGTACCTCTCCCTTTTTTTCCGTGTACCCCTCTTCCAAGAGGAATTAGTCCCCTTCTACTCCACTTCCATCTCCTTTAAGTCTCCTGCACACTCAGAAAAACAAAATCCCTAAGAATATTTGCTTAAATACATATTTTTCTTTGAAAAAACAAATCCCCACCAAGGTTATGTCATGCATAAATCCAAACGAGATCCGATGATTTCCGGATCAACATATTCCCCCCTTCTTCTTGCAAAGTCGTCCTCGACGAGCCAATTTGCACCTGCACTCAAACCATTCCAGTCATCGATAATACATCAATGCACATTCACATACCTCATACTTATTCTATCTCTTTCCACTGGCGTACCTGCAACCACACTAAATCAACATCCAGTAGTCATAAAAAACCAGTCACTTCACTTACCAACTGTAGCTCAGTGATGAGTAGCACCTCCTTTAATGTCAATCCGGGAAGACATGAGGATGGTATGAAGACCTCGAGCAAGCGAAGGCACAAATGTGTGAGAAGCACACTAACATGCACACACATACACACACGCGCACACACGGCAAGAACAAAGAGAGTAAGACAAAGGAATCACTTCTATTGCAACCAAGTTCTCATACAAGCTCAAACTACAAGAAGCTCTCCCAAAAATGAGCTCTCTAGCTCTATTTATAGTTTTTGACTTGCTTTGGCCCTATCCAGACCTAGTGTCCGGCCTAGTTAAAAATTAGGTTCCAGGGCTTATTTGAGGACTCAAACGAGATCTAAAAACTATGAAAATTGGCAGGCAACTACTTCTAAGGCTCCCCAAGCTTGAGGACTCCTCGGCTTGTACAAAATGGAGCTACAAAAAGGTGAAACGATATTTACAAGGGTTTTTAGTGATGAGAATCACTTTTAACATGGTGTAAGGTTTGGAAAAATTTAATGGGTTTCCTTAGTGCTAGATCTGCATGTATGCTCGTACTTGCTTCATCTGCCAACACTCTCCCCCCCCTAGCGTTTGTCGCCTCTGACAGACCTTTGCTCTGCGGTTTGGTCAATGTAGTTCTAGAGAATGTCGGTTGCCAAGTCATGTTCTTTGATCCCTAGCCCTCTGATCAGGTCTCTCTGAAGGGCATCCCAATTGATTGCTCCGGGTATGTCCGGTTGTGGCGTTGTGTAGAGCTCTGAATGCATCGTTTGTTTGCATGCGAAGAGTTGTAGCAAATGAGTGGGCCGTGGCGCGAACACCTCTAAGTGTGCCTCCCAGAACCCCGTGGTGAACATATCATCAAAAGTTTGCTTGTAGCAAGCAAGGAGATATCTGATTCATGCGTGCCATGCATTAGCAACTCGTATTCTCGAGGTTGTGCTCATATCATATAGTAGGTCATAATTACCATTAATGAACCCGGGAATCGGAGGCTGAATGTGACATACATTGCGGAAGGTTTTGAGCACTACCTGCATCATATCCAATATTTTGAGCATCATCTGGGCAGCTACGTCTGGCATGGGGTGGAGGCGTGGAATCCAATGTCTGATAGTAGCCATCATATATGCTACTGTAGGTGTGCCTGTTGGGGGTGCAATGGAGGGATAATTTAGCCATTGTTTACAATTTGCATTGTTCTGAATTGATGGTAAATGCTTTCCATGATCTCCTTCTTTGAACTAGCCCAAAGCAAGGGTTATATTTCAAATGCATGGGAGCATGGTCCCATGTCCGTAGCATTTCCGGATAGGTTTCTAGTAATTTCTGCCTCCAAATGGGTTGGAGTATGGCCCCCTTTTTGGCTGCCTCTGGGATATCCTCTAGTTCGAACTGAGTTGCGAAGGTGGGGTATTTGTTGGTGAGGCGTTTGATTTCAGCATTATAGTTAGCCAGCAGTACAAAATATGGTTTATACTGTAACTCTGAACTAGTTATCAGTCTTCTAGGGGCCAGATGTCTGAAGTATTCTGATTGAAGTATGGTTTCTTCAATGTTCTTCATGGCCAACATCTGGTTGGAGATACGTTCTTCATGAGTCCGCCCCATTTCTTCTACCTGTTTCATCCATGTTGAAGGGGGCTCTTCATAAGTGTCTTGTCCCTCTTCAGTGATTCTACCTCCTGGAAGAGGTTGTGGCTCATAATTATCCTCAAATGTTTCTTCCACCGGAATGACAATGGTCTCCTCTTCGTTTGGCTAATCAGGTGGAGAGGGGGGTTGTTCATATTGTAACAGCTTAATCTTTAATTTAGCCACCTGCTGTCGTAGCTCCAGTACTTCATTGGTTATTGATGATTCAGGCTCTGGTGAGGTTGCAGCATTGACCATCTCTTTAGCTGTGGGTGGTTGTGGTGTATGCACTTGGGATCTTTATAGGTCCTTTACCTGGTCTACTAACTGGTCGTGTGTCTCCAAGAGGGTAGCATATTCTTCTAACGCCTACTGAATGTGTGCTGAGGGAATAACCATGAATTTGGAGGGGTCTATAGGTGCTCCAGGTGTATTTTCCATGGCTATTCTCCTGGTTTTGTTGTTGTAGCCTTCTGTTTTCTTCTTGAGCCGATGCTAAGTGGCGACGAAGTAGAGTCATGTTTCTTTGTAGTCTAGCATTGCGGCCCAACTAATCTCTGAGTTGTTCCTCCATAGCCTTACCTGTCTCCATATACTTGGCTTCCATCTCTGCATTCGATTGTTGGAGGACAGTCACTTCGTGTTGTAATGCTGTATTACTTAGCTCCAAGGCATTGACACGTGCCTGGAGTTGAGCCGAGAGGTTGCATAGATCGGTGTTATTTTCTTCCAGTAACTTATATTCTTACTTAAGTAGAGTGGCCGCTTCGAACATGGTGTCTAGTGCATTACTAAATGGTGTGGATGCAGGGGTAGAGGTGGAAAATGCAAAGGGTCGGGAAATGGGGAAGGAAAAAGTGGATGATGTGCCTATGAGTGAAGTGAAATGTGATGATGTTGGAACAACCGTGGTGGTGGGTGCTCCTGTGGGTGGTGAAATGTCCATGGGCTCGGACGTGATAGTGTGTGGAGTGTGAATTGTGAACATGGGAATGGTAGCTGGTGTGTTAGTGGTGGTCGTGAATGTGGGGGAGTTGGGTTGGGGAAGGGACTTTTTATTATAATTCTCAACTTGTTGGAGTATATTTACAAGGTGTGTCCAGAATGAAGGTTGGGTGATTTGGGTTGATTCCGAGGGTGTTACAAGGGGTACCGTGGATAGGAGTTGGGAGGGAGGAAATGTATTGGTGGATGGAAATGGGTGTGTTAAGGTTTGGCTAGTCGCAAGTGGCTGTCCGAGGGCTGGGAGATATGAAGGGTGACCTAGTATAGTTTGATCGATGGCAAGATGACCTATATGGGGTTCAGAAAATCGGGTGGAAGTGGTGGATGTAGGTAAAGGGAAGGATAGATGAGTAGTGGTGTGTATAATGGTTTCATCATGGGTGGATACTAGTTGTTCATGACGACTAGTGGGGAAGGGTTCTGAGGGCTGGATGGGAGGTGATGGTGGAGATGGTATCTGTGTATTTACATCTGGTTCCTCACTGGGAGTTGGGCTGGCCATGTGAACATATTCTAAAGTTGTGGTAGGCAGTGCGGTAGAGACTTCCATTTGAATCATTTTTCCCCGTCGTGGTCTTGTATCGATCCTTCGTTGGTCATATGGAAGGGTATTACGATAGACCATGGTCCTCATGGCCTCCCCTATTCCGCATGTGTCCGCCAAGAGATTCAAAGATTCGACAAAATGCGGGTCAACATTCCCCGCTTGCAGCATCTGGTTCACTAGTGCTCTATTTGCCTCTTCTGATAACTTGTGTCTTTTCTGTACCTGCTTGATTGTCTTGTAGAGCCGTTTGAGTTGTGCCGTGTAGGCAGGAGCTTCCTCTTCACTCTCCTCTGGTTCATTTCCCGGTGTTTCTTCCTGATTCTGTGTGCTTTGAGCATGAGTATGTTGTGTCTCATCTTCCCAATGTACCCTTCTTGCCTCACTCTATGGTTGTTCTCTTTGGGATGATGATCCGGGACCGGCACTGTCAAAAAAACACTCACTATCAGATAAGTGGGCAGTCTGCAGGAAGTTTTCAAAGTCAAAATTTGGATCCTCTGCTAATGTGGCCATGGATGCAAACTCAGCATCGGTGGGTAGTGGAGGGGCAGATGGAGTGGGCTGTACCATACCCCCTGATTGTGTTCCTTGGAGATGGATAGTGAAAGGGGCTACTTGGGCCTCTTCTCTAGTGGAAGCTTCTATTGTGGCCTCACGAGGGATCCAAACCTGTGAAAGTGATCCACGCATTCTTTTCGCAGGTTGAACCCCTGACTTCCGCCCCTTGAAGAATTCCAGTTGTGAGTATTTAAGGGCCCTTGCGATCGGCACATCATAGGCAAGGCATCTATAGATAATTCTTGTAATCGCACAACAGCCATGTAAGGTATGCTTCCTCACGCCTCGCTTGCATGCTTCATATAACTGGTCCAAAATCCATACAGGCATTTTAATTGGCAAGCCTCTAGTCTTTGCTAGGTATAATCCATACCATATTTTCTTATGAGGTTGGGTGAAGCGGTCTTGAGCTGGAAATGCGAAGTGTTGAAGGCACATCCGCAGTGGTATGGCGATGCGGTCTTGAGCTGGAAATGCGAAGTGTTGAAGGCACATCCGTAGTGGTATGGCGATGTTGGGGATGAGGGCACACATTTCTTTCAACTTCTTGATTTTGTTGTTCTTCATCGACTCTGGTATCAAGGGATCTCGATCGGAGGGTACATGGGTGCCATACATCTGAAGGGCTTCCCTGATTAAAGTAATATTCAATTCAAACTTCTTCATTTCTTCTTGGTTTCATAGAGAGGGCACCAGGAATGTGCCTGAATGATCTTTATCTCCTGTCAGCTTCAGTGTGGCAATCAAGTAGTAGCACCTAAGAAAATCTGGTCTAGGTAAAGTTGCACCAAAGTAATCTTGCAATCCCGCTTTCTGCCAGATATCCTAAAGAGGAGCTGCATTCTGTAATGTTTCAAATTCTCTTGAGAAGAATTGGAATGCCACCATACTCCTCTGAATTCCAACTTGGATTCCCAGATATGATATGCGTCTCCCAAGTCTCCTGGCATCTCATTGAACCAATGAGAATGCCCCTTTACTCTTTCTGTTAGGCCACTTGGTGGATCCGGAATGGGAATTCTTCTCACATTCAAAAACTCTTCAGGCCTAGCTGTCAGTGGAGCCTCCACAGGCATGGTATTCCAATTGCTTTTAGTGCTAGTGCCTGCCTGAGAGCTCGTGCCTGCTACTGCTGCCATGGGGATCGGGTGCTTATCTGCTAGAAGAAGAAAGGCACATTAGTGTTGCATAGGAAACAGGGTGTAATGGTGTTCCCTTCACAATACTAACATGACAATCCCGAAGGTTAGTGGTTACAGGTGAAGTGTTTGTGATAGATGTGAGTGGTGATTAGAGGTCAGTGGCATCCTAGATGCATACTTTGGTTATGCAATGGACTCAAAATGCACCTATGTCAGAGTGGACAGATTTACAAAATTGAGTCAGGGGGTTTGATACACGGTTTAAGTCTCCAAAATTTGATAGAGGATTCGTAGCTCTTAGAGCTAAAGATAGGTAAAGATTTATGAACTAGAGTGTGATGGATTTGGGACCTTTTGGGTACCCATTTCCAGACATTCCTCGGTTTGACTGAGTGTGGGTCAGGGTGGTATTTAGGTAGAGTTCCTCCGTTGTTTGTCGAGAGGACTTGTGAGTGTTGAATTATGCCAGTGACTAGAGTTGGAGCTATTTGGGCTTGTAAACAGGCCTTGGGCACCCATATGTGTCTGGCAGTCGGGCTAGCCTTCATTGACCGCTTAGGGACCCAAATAGACGTGGTGTGCCTAGGAGGTTGCCTAGGGTACTCCTTCAATTTTGTCCTTGATGGTGTGGCTTGCTTTTTGGCTCCTCGAGAACCTGCTACTAGAGTTGTGGGTTTTCCATCCTTGCGTATCCAGATCTGCTTCGCATCACAAGGTACTCCGTGTTGCATTGGTTGGCGCTCGTGCCTCTTGATCAGCGGCCTCCTTCGTGTCGAGTGATGTTCGGTCTGCCTATTTAGAATCTTCTTTGGATCAGCTGGGAACTCCTTATTGGCTCCTGTACCTTCGGTAAGATGGACACTCCTCTCCACCATAGAACTCTGGACAAGAACAACATTGTTATCTTCATGTGGATTCCTGGAGAGACCAGGAGTTGGTGCCTTTCCTACTGGTTTGAGTGCTTGATTTTCTAATTCAATTGTAAGATAGCTTTGGCCTGCCCATGCCTGAAGAAGTCCACTTCTTAGGTTGAGGTTGACTGCGTGATCATAAATCGAGTCTTGGCCCAAGACAAGAGGTTCGGTAAGATCCTCGTCTTCACACACTAGCACTTTTGTTGGCATGAGGACCTCTTGAATGTAGAGGGGAAGTTCCACCTCTCCCATGCAAGGGGTTTCAACCCCTCCTAATCCTATCAGATATGCTTCTAGGGGTTTTACCTCCAATGGCAGTTGCTGGCAGTAAGAAAGCCGAGCTGCACTAGTGGCTGCTCTTGAATCAATTAAAGCTCTTACGGTCCTTGTACTGTCTCCTTGTCCAACTTCTAGGGTCACAAAAGGTCGTCGATCCACTATCTTATGGGTATGTTCACCTGAAGCCTCACACATGGCCATGTGATAGCCTGGAGACTCTTGAGTGTCAATCATAGGCTGATCTCTCCCTTGCCTCCTCAATTTCATTCGTCGGATGCGCTCTAAGGCCTCTACCTGTGCTTCTTCTCGAATTCGTTTTTCCTCCTCTTTACGTCTCTTGGTAGTGCTGAGCCGATTTAACATTTCTTTAGTGTATCAAAATATGCCTTTTTCCTCTTCTTCGCTGCATAGATTCCTACTGCAGCTCTCAATCGTGTCTCACCTAGACGTTCAAGGTCAAAGATTCGAGAGGAGAGTTCATGGCCTGTCCAGTCATGCTCTTGTGCTACTTTCAATGTAGGTATCAAAAAGTCCAAGGATAGCACCGCATTCTGACCAAACAGCATCTGAAAGGGTGTGGCTTGGAGTACCGTTTTATAGGCCACTCGGTATGCCCAAACAGCATGGTGTAGCTGTTTGTCCCAATCAGAGCGTTTATTGTTTACTAATTTCGTCAGTACATTGCATAAGATCTTATTTGTGCTCTCTGCCTGGCCATTAGCTTGGGGGTGATAGGGGGCAAACTTCTTATGTACTACCAAGAATTCTTGGAGCAGATTTTCAATAACTTCAATCAAGAAGTGAGTCCCTCTATCACTGACTAGCTCTATAGGTAATCCATACCTAGTGAACACATTCTCAAACAGGAACTTAGATGTTGTTTGTGCATCGTTCTTTGTTGTGGCTTTTACCTCTACCCACTTAGTTAGATAGTCAGTGGCAACAATGATATACTCAGCATGTGATCCCTTAGCTGGGGGATTAATAGGACCTACAAAGTCTATTCCCCACTTAGAGAATGCACGTCCACCCATCATAGGTTTCAGTGGCATCTCATCTTTGCGTATATGATACTGAGTTCTCTGACACACATCACACCGTTTCACATAGGTATGTGCATCCATGTGAAGGGTCGGCCACCAGAAGCCTGCAAATAGTATTGCCTTGATCACCCGATCTTGTCCAAAGTGTCCTCCTGCTACACCTTGGTGAGCAGTTTCCAAGATCTTTAAATATTCACTCTCATGAACACAAAGTCTCAGGTAACCATCTTTACCATGCTTGTATAGATTATCACCAATGAGTGAGTAATCTAGGGCTTCTTGTTCTAGACTTCTTTGCCTTGTCATAGTCATGTCTAGAGGGAATGTTTTCGTCCTCAGGAAGGATACTAGTGGTTCACTCCAATCTGGCACTATGGACACTTGATAAAGAGTGGCATGTTCCACAGGTGGTTTAGTGCAGCAGATTGGGCATTCCTTGCACAACTGCTGGACATCAGCTTCCATAGTCGGCCAATGCACTCCAAGTCTCTTTAGTGTCTGTAGGGTTCTTTGCTTTGAGTAGTGTTGCTCTAATGCACCTACATGTGCTAATTGTAACCATTTCGTGTACTCATCCTCTTCCACACAACAAGCCAAGATCCCTTGATCTGTGTGCTTGTACATACTTCCTCCCATGACGTGATACTTTTGGGTTTTTACTACCTCTCTATGCTGTGTGGCTATTACTGGGTGGTTAGGGCTGTATGTTAGTACTGGCACTAATGGCTTAGCCCACTGAGGTACAACTTCCAAGTTAAACAAGTAAGCATCAGGTAAGTCATCTGACACTCCTTGTGGGGCTTCTCCTGATGTGAGCCTTGAGAGATGATCTGCTCTCAGGTGAGTTCTGCCTTTCCTCACTAATACCTCAAAGTCATATTCCATTAGTAAGAGAAACCATCTTACTAATCTGCCTGTATTACACGGCTTGTTTACCAGGTACCGTAGAGCTTGGTGATCATTAGAAAATTTGAACTTATTTGCAAGCAAATAGTGTCTAAACTTTTTAACTGCGTACACCATGCCTAATCCTTCTCGTTCGGTGGTTGTATAGTTCCATTCAACAACATTCAATTGTCTACTGGCATAGGCAATAGGGAGATCCATATTACCTTCACCCGTAGGTTGTGCAAGTACACATCCAATAGCATAATTGAAGGCATCCACATGAACATGGAATGGCTTGTTCCAATCTGGTGTGGTCAAGATTGGTGTTGAACATAATCTTTGTTTAAGCTCCTGGAAGGAATTCTCACATTCATCAATCCACTCAAAGTTAGTCAGAAGTCCGTACATGGGCTTTGCAATGACAGCATACATATGAATGAACCGGCGGTAGTAACCACAATGCCCCATGAAAGCCTACACTTCCTTGACATTCTTTGGCCTAGGTAGTTTTGCGATGGCTCTCACTTTCTCTTCGTCAGTGGATATGCCGTTCTTAGACACTATGTGTCCTAGAATTTTGCCTTGCCTGACCATGAAAACACACTTTTCTAGGTTCAGGCAGACTTGATATTCTCTGCATTTATCAAAGATCTATCTGAGTTCAGGTATATGGGTCTATCTAATGTTGGAATGAGCGCAAAGATCATCAACATAGACTTCCAAATTCTTCCTCAAGAACTCTTTAAATATGTGACACATCAATATTTGAAAGGTAGCAGGTGCATTAGTAAGCCCGAATGGCATTACCCGAAAGGCAAATATGCCCCACTCCATGGCAAAAGCCGTCTTATGCTGATCCTCTGGAGCAATGGCTTTATTGTAGCCCGAAAACCCATCTAGGAAGTTGTGCACTTCCTTGCCTACTACCCTTTCTAATAGATGCTCAGTGATAGGAAGCGGATAACTATCTCTGATAGTGGCTACGTTAAGCTTCTTCAAGTTAATGCATACTCGTAATTTGCTGTTCTTCTTGGGCACCACTACAATGGGGGATACCCATTCAGTGTGCTCAATTTCATAGATAAACCCGGCTTCCACCAAGCGGTCTATCTCCTCTTTAATCTTGGCGGGGTAGTTGTCATTGTATGTGTAGGGCTTTTGCTTAGAGGGTCTGGCATCTGAGGTCATGGGGATTGTATGTGAGCATATATCAGGATCTACCCCTTTCAGGTCCTTGTAGCTCCAAGCGAATACATCTCTGTACTCCCTCGGTAAGGCTATCAATTCATGCTCTTCATCTTCCGTCATGTCATGGCCTATGTATGTGCATCTCTCTTCTCCTTCTTCCACCGCTGCCACAATTTTCTTGGTGGTTTCTTTGTTATCATAGGCCTCCCCCGATTGCGCCTCTCGTTTAGGCATTCTGATCATGACTCTCCTATCATCTACCTCATACTTCTTAAAATTTTCCGGGACCTCAAACAAAGATTCTTCCTCTTCTGGTGTGACTTCTCTCTTCTTTCTTTTCTTTCCTCCCTCCTTCGGGGTTACATGTGTCGCTAGCCTTACATCATTTGTAAGCTCTCCATGTCTCTGGGGTTGAAATTCTATTTCATAGAAGTATTCTTCATCTGATGCAAAGGGTGGGTCCATAATGATTGACTCTAGATTGGAGTCACTTGCATCCTCAAATGCATTAGGGCTAGGTTAACACTCTTCTAACACTGTCTCTCCCATGATTGTCTCTATGGAGAAGACTGAAATGTCATAGCCATCTTCATCACAGTGAGGTGTCCATTGTTCTTCATTGATGGCTACATCCATTGTTGCTAGGATTTCTGCCCAGCCGTGGGGTTCAAATTCCTCATTAGGAAAGACTACAAGTGCATAGGCTGGGTCTTGAATTGATCTATGTGTTTCTTTTGCACCTATATCTCTGGCCTTTTCTCTCTTCTCTTCTTCTACTGCTATCTTGCACATCCATAAGTGGGTGTCTTCATGCATCCATGAGGATCCTGATCCTATGGAATGCACCGATTCTGTATCATCTTTGGCTCTATGGATGGCATTCCATTGGATAGGAGGGACATCTCTATGAGAGTAATCTTTGAGATTCACTTTGGTCGTAACACCTAAGTGTTGCAGGTACAAGGAGTTGGTTCCCCAGTCTTGTACCACTTGCAACTGTTGCATAAATGGTCTTCCCAAGATCATTTCATAGGCATGATTTTTGCTAAAATCACATATAGCAAATGTATGCTCGAACTCAACCCCACATGTAGTGAGAGTTATGCCTTCTAGCAATCCCAAGGGCCTCTCAATATGGCCATCGGCCATCTGCAATTTCATTCTTGTCGGTCGGAGTGCTGGCTTGCCCCAACGCTTCCATAGGGAAGTTGTAGCAATTGCAACTCCTGCACCTAAGTCCAAAATTGCCTTGGTTGTGTATCCCTGATGGGTAACTGGGAGATAGGTATTTCCTTCTTCTCCTTCACTCATGTCTCCTATCTTATCCAATGGTATTTCAGGCACTGTTCTATGAGATCCTACCTGGGAACGCGATTTCACTATGTCTGGCACTTGCTTGGCTACGTGTTTCCACACTTCTGGCTTCACTTTGAGTAGCTCTTCTAAAGTGAGATTGCACTGCACCTTAGTGTTCTTTACTACCTCTGTATTCCTAGGTATGATTGAATCTTCGTTTCTTATCATGATTGTGGGCGCTCTCAGGCAAGTAGACTTGGTTTCCCATGGGCCAGTGAAATGGGGTAATTCTTGCAAGGAGTTAGACTCGAAGTCTAACCTCTCTTGGTTTTGTGCACTCTCCTGCTCTCCATAAATGGAAGGAATATCTTGAGGGAATTGATCATGTGTGTCATCCACAAGTTCAATGGGAGGAGGGGCTTCACTTTCATTAGCCCATTTGTCTTCTTGAATCTCTCGTAGGAATTCTGGAGTGAACCTATTCATAGAAGAGGAGGTGTCTGGTTCAGTGGAATTGGGCACATAAGCTTCCTGTGGGGGTGGCTTATGTTTTTGCTTGCCTCATCTCTTTCTCAATTTTTTTCTTCCTTGGCAGATCTTGCAATTATGCTCTCTAACTTCTCTAGGAGTCCATCCAAGTGCAATTGTGTCTTAGCTGAGCCTGACTGGTTGAAAAGGCGACTGGCTTCAAACATGGTCTGAGCCAATGCGACCATTTTCGCACACAGCTTGGTCCTCTCTATCTCTAGGTCAGCTCTAGGGTAGCACTTGTCATGATCCGCCACATTTGGCCTTTCTTGGATTCTGGCCTGATATGCTTTAAGCATCATACCTAGATCTTCAGGAGTGGGATCGGCTAGGACTGATCCTACTCTGGGTGGTGGGTGGGTTAAGGGTGGTGTATTGAAAGGTTGGGGAATGGAAGAAGATGGATTGGCAGTTAAAGGGAAAGGTAGTGGAGGGGTGGTGTGATAGTGGTTTTGGGATGCGAGTTCACTTATCTTTGCTTTGGTTTCTCTCAAGCTTGCTTCAAGTTCGCTCATTTTCTACGACCATTGCCTTTTCATTCTCTCCCGGCTATCTCTCCATGCTCTCGTCCTTTTCTTGGTTATACTCTCTATCTCACTAACCTCAGCACTCTTTCCCTGCCCTACTCCTTGAGTTTGCTGCAAGGCTTGGGCTCTAGTGACCACATGCACTGGGGCTGTGGAAGTTATACTTCCCGTAGAGTTTACCACTAACCCAATGACGTTGATAAGAGTGATTTTAGGCATGTTATTAGGGTTCTTTGGGCAATCTCGTAGGAGATTCTCTTTTCCGCAGTCTTGATAGAAACCCTGAATTGTCACTGGTTGGGGTTGTGTAGAGGCAGGCAGTGGACAATCACGTATAAGGTGATGTCCCTGACATCTGAAGCATGGTCCTCTAGGGAATGGGGGTCGTACCTGCCTAGGTTGAGGTCTAGAGTTGGGGTTTGTGTACATAACATTAGCATACTCAGGCTCCCCACTATTTTCACTTGGGTCCTCATAATAGTATGACTCATTATGCTCAGGTGACTGCATGTAGTAAGCCTGTGGGCTATCAATATGAGTGGAGTCAAAACTATGGTCACTTGGATCACTGTCTGATAGCAATGGGATGACTGGGACTATGGCTCTGTTCAGATTTTCTTCAGCAGATGCATATTTCACTGGGATCACATTGGTTGGAGCAGGGGGTTGTTGCACTAGGACTGGTTGAGGTTTCTGCTGCCCTTGATAAGGTGGTTGATAAGGTTGTTGTGGTCTGTTGTATTGTTGTGGAGGGTACTGATTCTGGTATCTACCCTGTTGTGGATATGGCTGAGAGTAATTTTGCCTAACAGTTTGTTTGCTGTAGGGGCAGTCCTGTGCAGTGTGGTTGGTGTACCTTCGCTCTATGGTGCAGTACTGGCTACTAGGATTCACCTGGGGTTGGGCCATAATGGGCAATACATTTGCCATATGGTCACCTCCACAAGTGTAGCACCGCTTAACTAGGGCAAATCTTGGAATTTGTTTGCTAGAGACACCTAGTTTTTGAGCTACCTTCTCGGCAAGTTCCTCAATGGATGTGGACTGACCAGATGTGAGACTACTAGAGCTATCCGAATCCTTATAGCTTTTGATAGCTCTAACTCCTCGCCTAGATTGTCCTCAATGTCTATGCACATGCGCACGCATTCTTCTATAGTTCTGGGGTCCTTCAAATACACATATGACCTAAGCTTGGTGCTCAACAAGCCATCGAAGAACAAAGCCACTTGCTTGGTTGGTGTGGGTAACTCAGGCATCGGGCACCTCTCTAGGTATTGCCTAAACCGTCTTCTTGCTAGTCTGATCGTCTCTTGAGGTGTTTGCTTGAGCTATGAATTAGTGAGGAAGTGTTGTGCCTTATGCCACTCTTAGAAAACTCAATGATAAATGCCTCTAGGAGCTCGTCTATGTTTCTGAAATGCCTCTCGTTCAGTGGTTGAAACCACGTAAGGGCAGTGTTCCTAAGGGTTAGACCAAAAGCATTATATTGTGTGAATAGATCCTCTACCTGTTCAGCTTTCAAGACTTGCCTAAATTTTGCCACATGGTCATAAGGATCTCCAGTGCCATCGAAGTAATTCTTCATGGACTTCACCAGTTGAGTTCGCCTCAAGGTCCTAGTGTGTTTTCTCGGCCTTGGAAAAGGAAAATCATCAACATTTCTTTGGTTCCTTGGGTCTAATATAGTTAGTGGAAACTATGATGTACTCAACATGGGAATTACTTGCAAGGGGATTAATATGTCCTACAAAATCTATTCCCCACTTTGAGAATGCGTGCCCTCCCATCATGGGTCGTAGGTGCATCTCATCCCTGTGTATGGGATATTGAGTCCTTTGACATACATCACATCATTTTACGTAGGTGTGGGCATCCATATGCAGAGTGGGCCACCATAATCCTGAAAATAGTATGGCCTTGATAACACGGTTGGGTTCAAAATGGCCTCCTAGTGCACCCTAGTGTGCAACTTCTAATAGTTTAAGATATTCACTTTCGTTCACACAAATCCTCAGATACCCATCTCATCCTTGCTTATATAAACTATCACCAATGAGCTTGTATTCTAAGGCTTCTTGTTCTAGGCTACGTCTACATGCTACCGTCATGTCCTTTGGAAATGCCTTTGTCCTTAGGTAAGTAACTAAAGGTTCACTCCAGTCTGGCATTAGGGTCACCTCGTATAAAGTAGCATGTTCTATTGGGGTTCTAGTACCGCACTTTGGATACACAGTCATCAGACATCCTTTTCCATTGATGGCCAATACACACCTAACCTCTTTAAGTTTGATAGCATCACATGTCTAGAATGGTGTTGCTCCAATGCACCTACATGTGCTAATTGCAACCAATTGTTATATTCATGTTCTTCTACACAACAGACAAGGATATTGTGATGGTCTTGCCTATAGATACTTCCTGCGAGAAGGTGATATATCTGCGCTCTCACTACCTCTTTCTCTTGGGTTCTTACTTGAGGGTTCTTAGGTGCATACGTTAGTACTGGAACTAATGACTTCACCCATTCAGGGACAATCTCAACATTGAAGAGATAAGCATCTGGTAGCTCATCTGCTACCCCAGTAGCTGCTTCATCTCAAGTTATCCTAGAGAGGTGATCTGCTCTTAAGTGTGTTTTCCCCTTTTTGACTACAACTTCAAAATCATACTCCATCAAGAGTAGAAACAAACGTATTAATCTAACAGTGTTGCATGGTTTGTTAACCAAATACAAGGGGGCTTGGTCGTCGGTAAAAAATTTGAACTTATTTGCCAATAGATAGTGACGAAAATTTTTCACCGCATAAACCATCCCTAGTCCCTCTCGCTCAATAGTGGTGTAGTTTCTCTCTGTAGCGTTCAACTGCTTGCTTGTGTATGCAATCGGTAAATCTATATTTCTTTCCTCTATGGTTTGTGCCAACATACATCCTATGGCATGATTAGAAGCATCTACGTGCACGTGAAAAGGTTTGTTCCAATCAACCACCGCTAGAATAGGTGCAGAACACAATCATCGTTTAAGTTCACTAAAGGAACTCTCTCATTCTTCTGTCCACTCAAAGTTGGTTAGCAGGTTGTAGAGTGGTTTAGCAATGATTGCATACATATGTATGAATCATCGATAATAATTGCAATGGCCCATGAATGCTTGTACTTCTTTGATGTTCTTTGGCTTGGCTAATTCATTGATTACTCGTACCTTTCTTCATCTGTGGAGATTCCATTTTTTGAAACTATATGATCAAGTATCTTGCCTTGTCTGACCATAAAAGCACACTTCTCTAGGTTTAATGAGACTTGATATTCCCTACACTTTTCGAAGATGCATTCGAGCTCAAGGATATGCTCTGGTCTTAGCACTGAGCAAGCACACAGGTCATCCGCATACACTTCTAGGTTCTTTCTTAAAAACTCTTTGAACACATTTCACATCAACCTTTGGAAAGTTGCAGGTGCGTTTGTTATCCCAAAAGGCATTACGCGAAAGGGAAAGATACCCCACTCAATGGAAAATGCCATCTTGTGTTGGTCCTCGGGGGCAATAACAACTTGATTATAGCCTGAGAATCCGTCACTGAAGTTGTACACTTCCTTGCCTGTGACTCTTTCCAACAGGTGTTCTGTAATGGGTAGAGGGTAACTATCCCTAATGGTGGCAGCATTGACCTTCTTTAAGTTAATTCACACTCGTAGCTTACTGTTCTTCTTAGGCACGACTATGATGGGTGAGACCCATTCAATGTGTTCTATTTCGTAGATGAATCTAGCTTCTATGAATCTGTCTATTTCCTCCTTGATTTTCAATGCATAATTGTCATTATATGTATAGGGCTTTTGCCTAGTGGGTCTTGCCTCGGTCATCATGGGTATCCTATGGGAACATATGTCAAGATCTACCCCTTTCAAATCTTTGTAACTACATGCAAACACATCCCTATACCTCTTCAATAGAGCAATCAAACTCTCTTCCTCCTCGTCAGTCAAATCATGCCCTATTTATGTGCACCATTCTTCTCCTTCCTTGATTGCCACTACGACTTTCTTCATGGTTTCCCTATTGTCATAGGCTTCTCCCGAACTTTTGTCTCTTTTGGGCATTCTGATCATGATTTTTTGGCCTTCCACCACGTATTTCCTAAAGTTGTCTGGCACTTCCATCAATGGTTCTTCTTCCTTAGTTTTTACACCCTTTTCCTTCCTCACCTTTTGATCTCTTTGGCTGGAACTTAAAATCTCGTTTTCCTTCCTAGGGGTGGTGAGACCTGGGGACATGGCTTCTACCCAGCCTAGAAATTCCTCTTCCAATGAACATTCAAGTATGGCCAAATCTACTTCCCATTCCTCATCGTTCACTGGCTTACTACGTTCTAGATTTCTTCTTTAAGATTATCCTCTTCTGTTTCATCTCTTGTTAGGCCTACAATGAAGATGGATATATCATAAATGTCTTCGTCACAATCGGGGGTCCATTGTTCTTCATTGATTGCAATATCCATAGTCAATAGAATCTCTGCCCAGCCATGGGGTTCGAACTCTTCGTCCGGAAATACTATCGGGACATATGTTGGATCCTCAATGGGTCTAGAAGTGTGTCCTACTCCTAATGTCCTTGCTCTAGCATGCTCCTCTTCCTTGGCTGTGATTTTACACATCCACGGGCGTGTATCCTCACGCAACCATGATGGATCTGATGTTAAGGAATGTATTGATTCCTTTTCCTCTTTGTTCTTATGTATCGTACTCCATTGCAAAGGTGGTACATCCCTATGTGAATAGTCTCTGAGGTTCACTTTTGTGGTTACTCCTAGGTGTTTTAAGTACAAAGAATTGGTTCCCCAAGCTTGTACTATATGCAATTGTCGCATAAAAGGTCTACCTAAGAGCATCTTGTATGCTTGATTCTTTCCAAAATCGCATATTGCAAAGGTGTGATCAAATTCTACTTCGCAAGTGGATAGGGTAATTCCTTCGAATAGTCCTAAGGGTCTTTCTATGTGTCCATCTACCATCTGCAACTTCATCCTAGTAGGTCTAAGGGCTGGTTTACCCCAACGTTTCCATAGGGAAGTGGTCGCGATAGCTACTCCTATGCTAGTATCTAGGATGGCTTTGCTAGTGTGACCCTTGTACGTAATGGGAAAATAAGCATTGCCTTCCTCTCCTTCACTCACATCTCCCACTTTATCTAGGGGTATTTCAAGCACCTTTCCTCATGCACTTGCTTTAGAGGAGGTTGTGGCTATTTCTGGGAGCTGGTTTGCTACATGTTTCCATAGTTCAGGTTTGATCTTCAATAACTCACACAAAGTTAAATGGCATTGAGCTTTTTTGTTCCTAATAGCTTCTGTATTCCTAGGAAGAATTGAGTTATCTCCCCTTACTCGAATACTGGGGGCTATCATTTGAATTGAATACTCTTCCCAAGCACCCGTAAAGTGAGGTAACTCTTGCAAAGAGTTAGATTCAAAACTAGTGTGCTCACTTGGCCAATCATCCACTTGGTCTCCATAGATAGATGGGATGTATGTAGGGAATTATTCTCTTGAGTCATCAATCTCGAGTATAGGTGGTTAAGATTCTTGTTGCTAGTCTCCGTCTTTCTTCTCGAATCTCTTTCAAGATGGCGTGTGAATCCATATAACTCGTTTGATGATTTTCTAAATTTGACCTAGCCTATTCAAATAGAGTGGTCTTCAAAGGTTCAATTAGGCTAGTTTGTGTGCTAGAACTGACTTCTGCAGGGTTAGATACGACCTGCCCTAATTTCTCCAAGAGTCTTTGAAAATGTAACTCAGGACTGCCCATAATTTCCCAATTGAGGTATTGTGATGCCTCAAACATTGGCTGGGCTAATTCCACCATTTTCATGCACAGTTTGGTTCTCTTAATTTCTAAGTCAGCTCTTGGATAATTATTTCTAGATTCTCCTACTTGTGATTCTTCTTGTATTCTCGCTTGATAAGCTTTGGACATCATATCAAGGTTTTCTAGGGTGGGGTCTGCTAGTATTGATCCTGATTTAGAGGTGACTACTCATGGTTCAGCTTCTTGTGATGCCATTTCTAAAATTTTTGCTCTGGTTTCCCTTAGGCTTTCCTCTAACTCGTTGATCTTTTTACCCCATTTTCTCTTGTGTCCCTCTTGTGACTCTTTCCAAGTTCTACTTTCCTTTCCTATTGATTCTCCTACTTCACTGGCTTTAGCTATTTTTCCTGGGTTTTCTGGTTGTGTTTGCCTTTGTGCTTGGGCTCTAGTAACTGCCTGGATGGGTATGTACTGGAGTATGGAACCTTCAAAATGTTGCACTATGTGTATCACGTTGATGGGGGTTACTTTTGTAGAGGTGTCCGCAGGGTTCTTGGGGCAATCTCTTATGAAATGATCCTCTCCACATTCAGGGCAAAAGCCTTGAATATTGAAGTTCGCCATATGGTCACCTCCACAAGTATAACACCTTGGGGGGGGGGGGGGTTAATTTGATACTTGGTTTGCTAGAAACTCCCAATTGTTTGGCCACTTGTTTTGCTAAGTCCTTATTGAGTTGGAATGTCTGGATGAAGTCTTTGTGGTGCTATCTGAGTCTTTGCGAACCTTAGAAAGTTCTAGCTCATCTCCTAAGTTATCTTCTATGTCTACACAGATACGTAAACATTGATCCAAGGTTCTTGGCTCCTTCAACAAGATGTATGATCTCAACTTAGCACTCAGTATGCCATCTATGAACAAAGCTATCAATTTAGCTTGAGTGGGTACTTCCAATGGGGGACATCTTTCTATGTACTGTCTAAATCTTCGACTGGCCATCCTCATTGTCTCTTGAGGGGTTTGTTTGAATGTGTGTATCAAGGAAGACATGTTGTGTCTAATTCCACTCTTGGAAAAATTCGTAATGGAGGACTCTATCATGTGGTGGATGTCTAAAAATTGATGTTGGTGCAATGGTCGGAACCAATCCAATGAATCACCCTTCAGAGTGAGTCCAAAGGCATTAAATTGTGTGAACATGTCTTCCACTTGTTTAACCTGTAGCACCTGCTTGAATTCTGCTACGTGCTCATTGGGATCTCCCAATCCATCAAAACAATTCTTCATACCCTTCACTAATTGAGTAGGCCTCAAGGTTCTAGGGTGGTCTCTTAGTCTAGGTAGGGGAAAACCATCCCCACCCCTATGAGCCCTATGATCCCTAAGAGTTTCTTTTTCAACCCTCCCAATTTTGATGGGGGCCCTCTCCCTTATTGCACGATGGATGAAACTACTCTCTGCACCTTCCTTGTTTTTCTCTCTATGTCCTTGAGATGTGTTGACACCCAAACTATCCTTAAGTGCTTGCGATCTTACTAGAGGAAAAACTAATTCTCCTCCCCATGTATACGCATGTTGTCCATTTTCTGTGACCTTATACATTCATTCTGAGGTGTCATCTAAGTATACTATTGTTGATAGTCAAGGTCCAGCAGAACAAGGTCAAGCAGAACCACATCAAGGAAGTGGACACACAAGAAGAAGGAACATTTAGGGAGCTCCAAGAAGCACATGTCAAATTTTCAAAAGAAATCCCTGCAAAAATAGTGATTTTTATCACTAAAAACCATTGTAAATACCATTTTCCATTTTTGCAACTCCATTTTTTCAGAGAGGGAGTCCTCAAACTTGAGGAGTATTAGAATTATCACCTTGCCAATTTTCATAATTTTTAGACTCCGTTTGAGCCCCCAAATAAGCCCTAGAACCTAATTTTTAACTAGGCAGACACTAGGTCTGGACAGGGCCAAACCCACTCAAAAATTTATAAAAAGGGCTTGAGAGCTCATTTTCGGGGTTAGCTTGTTATAGGTTTGAGCTTTGTAAGAGAACTCTTTTGTAATCGAAGATTTCCATTGTTCCACTCTTTGCTCTTACCTTGTGCATGTGTGTGTATGTGTGTGCATGTTTGTGTGCTTCCACTCACACGCTTGTGCAATCAATTGCTCATAGAGTTCATGCTAGTCTTTACGTCTCTGTAGATTGATATTTATGAGGTGAATCTGCTCACGTTGGTACTTGCCATAGTGCTAGAGTGACACCAAATTTGGTGTCGTTGCCGGGGAGAGAGCTTGGAGGACGAGCGTGTGACGGTAAGACATAGAGTAGCGATGTTGGAAGGTAAAAAAATACCATTTTCAGTTCAATTTCTGAGTTTTTCTTCTCCTTCTTCATTATGATCATCATCATCTTCTCCCATCTTCATCTTCTCTGATTTTTTTCATTTTTCAGCTGTATATTCACTTTGTTTTCACTTATGGCTGTGAGCAAGAAGCCTAGAAGGGGATGCAAAGCTGAAATGCTAAAGAATACCCGTGGAATACGCTCAAAATACCCCAAAAACTGCATGACAGTATTGCGGAGTGACAAGACCTGCATCTAGTATCACGGTTGTTGTATCGTGAGTTTGGAGGGTGAACTTGCATCTACAAGCACATAGGGGTGACAAGGAGAACATAAGGTACACATATTTGCAAAAAAGTTTGAATTTGAACCTTAGAAACTCCAAGTATGGTGTTCGGTTGAGTGTTGGTATCGCGATACCAGAACTCCCGTGTATCGCGATACTTGTCAAGTATCGTATCGCCTCATTGAGGTATCGCAATACCATCAAGGTATCGTATCGTCAAGTGTTGGTATCGCGATCGTAGTCACCCGGTGGTATCGTATCGTGGTCCACCTGGTATCGTATCGTGTCGGTCACGGTATCGTATCATTGACCAAGCAATATCATATCTCGTGCATGATTGGTATCGTATCGCACACTTAGTATCGTATCGTCTCTTATTCTGGTATCGTATCATGCACCTTGTGGTATCATATCGCGTAACAAGAGGTATCGTATCGTGTAACACAACTAGTATCATATCGTGGTTGGAGTGGTATCGTATCATAAGCCCGATGGTATCATATCGTGTGGCTAGTAGTACCGTATCGTCTGGAAGGTATCGTATCGTGTCGATCAAGGTATCGTATCATCGATCGAGCGGTATCGTATCGTTTACAAACTAGTATCGTATCATCACGAGAATTCACTAGTATCATATCGTGAGTCAATCAAGTATCATATTGTAAGGTTGTTATCGTATCGTGGCAATCAGAGGTATCATATCGTGACCACTTGCAATATTATATCGTGAAATTTGGTATCACCGAAGGATAACTATCGTATCATAAACATCTGGTATCATATCGCCTGTTCTGAGGAACTCCCAGAGAGATCTTGTTTCCCTGTTTTAACCCCAAAAACCCTGAACTGGCATAACTTTCTCATACAAAATCCGTTTGCTGTGATTTTGGGTTCGTTGGAAAGCTTGTGGGGAGTACTACTATGTGGATCATTAGATATGGTATTTTGAGGTTGACCCTCAATTGGCACTAGGAAACCAAGGAGTTCCAAAGGATTTTGAGCAATACAAGAGAACCTTGAGACTAGAAGATAAGGCTTATGAACCTGAGATCTGGTAGACAGGCAAGGATAGGCAAAGCATTAGATCATCTGAGGCAAGTGTCAACCATACAGCCAAGTCTTGGGCTCAAAAACTTAGTGGTTATCCCTACACATTAAGTTCTGAAACAAGTGACTCAAAAATGTCTTTTAGCATGGAAAGACCCGCACGTACCTCAGGTACTGCCTATTTACAAACAGCAAAAGGTTCCTATAAGACACAATTGGAATATATCAGGACCAACCAATTAGGTGCTTGCATCTATGAGGATGGTCTAAGACGATCAGTTGTCCAACTCGCAAAGACATATCAAGGCATGATGGTGAAAGACCTGAAAGAGAGAGACACCAAGCACATAGACATCAAAGAGATGAACATGATCTTCCATTGCCTATATCGCGAGATCACCCAAGAACCCTTAGACCTTCTCAAGTGGTTAAGGCAATGAAGAACTATTTTGATGGATTCGGAGACCCTTATGATCATGTGATTGAGTTCAAACAAGTGTTAAGAATTGAAAAGGTTGAGGACTTGTTCACACAATTTGAGGCATTTGGTTTGACTCTTAAGGGTACTGCCTTAGCTTGGTTTCAACCCCCGAATAGTCATAACTTCCGAGACATAGGTCAATTGCTAGAAGAATTCATTGTAGAATTTTGCAAGAATGGTATTAGGCATAACACATCATCCCTAATCCACAGCTTCAAGCAGACACCCCAAGAAATAGTGTGACTTGCAGGAAGAAAGTTTAGACAGTACTTAGAAAGATGCCCTATGCGAGAATTACCCACAGCTTCCAAACAAGTGGCCTTGTTTTTAGATGGTTTACTGAGCACAAAGTTAAGGTCATATGTGTACTTGAAAGAGCCTAGATCCATAGAAGAGTGTATGCGCATGTGCATTGACATAGAGAACAACTTGGCTGAGGAGCTAGAATTGTCCAAACTCTATATGGATTCTGATAGTTCTACTAGTCATACCTCTAGGATCTCCACTGAGATAGATGAGATAGCTAAGAAGGTTATCAAGAGGCTAGGAGTTCAAAATAGACAAACACCAAGGGTCACCTCATTGAAGCGATGTTAAAACTGTGGAGGAGACCACATGGCTAATGTTTGCCCAATGATGGCTCAGCCCCAAAGAAACCCTAATGCTCTATATTGCACCATTGAGAGGAAATACACAAATCATACGGCTCAAGATTTTCCATACAATAGGAAGGCTGTCAAACAAAATTATCGGCAACCTTACCAACAAGGTAGGTCTCAATATCAATACCAACAGCCATATTATAGACAGCAACAACAATATCAGGCACGATATAGGCCATACGCAGTCCTAGGAAACCAACCAATAGCTCTTGCCAATGTGATTCCACTTAAGTATGCAGTGGCAAAGGAGAACCTTAATAGAGCATTGGTGCCAATGACCCCTTTGGTCTCAAAAAATGATTCTCACGCATATAGTTTTGACTACTCCCATGAAGGAAGTCCACATGGTTATTACACAGAGTCACTTGAGCCTAGTGAGAATTATTCATATCAATATGAGACACCACCTATGGAACAAAACTGGGAGCCAAAATACTCCAATGTCATGTACACAAATCCTAACCCTAGGCCCTAATCGAGAGAAGTGAGACCACAAGCCCCTAGAGGACCATGTTTTAGATGTTAGGGTGACCATTTCATTCGTGAATGTCCCCACTCACCGACTCTGAGACAAGGACAAAACATCACAATACAAGGCTTTTGTCATGAATATGGAAAAGAACATCTTTCAAGAACCCACAACCGGGGTCTCTGCAGATCGAAGTCCAAAAGGCTTGGACATGATGTTGAAGGCCTACCAGGCTCGACTTCAAGAAGGGCCAACAGCTACAAACCTAGAAAAGAGTTACCCTAAAGCAGACTTGGAGATTGAATGGACAACAATGTGCATGAAAATGGTAGAGCTAGCTTAGGCTATGCTCGAGACCAATCAATCATTCAATCAGACAAACTCTGTCAAACCAGATTTGCATTTTCAGGGCTTATTAGAAAGCTTAGAGCAGTTGGTAAACAAGCCCCAGGTTTCTTTACCTCCATAGGCTCAACCAGTAGTTGAAAGAGAAAGCTCACTGCCAACGAAAGCTTATGTTCCTAATTCCATGTATGTTGGAACACCTCTTTTAATTCAAGAGTACTCTCAAGAGTTCTTTTGAGAAATACAAGAAGAGAAATGGGCCAAGGAGAAGAATAATCCCCCTCTTATTCCAGAAATTGATGACCTTCATGATCAGTTTCCCCAAGACATTCCATCTATCTATGGAGATCAAGTAGAGAAACAAGAAGATGAAAAATTAGATTCAAAATAAGATTTTAAATTTAATTCATTACAAGAGTTCCCATAATTCACAGACCCATGGGAATCTGAATCTTTTCATATCAGAGCTCCCACAATCTTGGTAAGAAATCAAGACTCAGTGGTTCCAAGAAGCATTGATGTCGTGAAGAACACTAAGGTTCAATGTTATCTCACTTTAGAAGAGCTGCTCAAAGCAAAACCAGAGCTATGGAATCATGTGAAGGATCATGTTCCAGAACTTGATTTCAATATGCCAAAAGCAGGCTCTAAGCAAAAAGTTCTAGAGATACCTCTCGATAAAATAAGGGATGTGAGCAAAGGTGAAGAAGGTAATACTTATCTTCCGATCACCTACAAGGGTTACACAACCAAAGCGATCATAGATTCAGGTGTTGGTGTTGTTATTAAGACCACCTCCTTGTGGAAGCAATGTGGAAAACCCACATTGAGACCAACTAGAATGAAGCTTCAAATGGCAGACGACCATGTTGAAAGAACTCTAGGACTGCTAGAAGGGAAAACTCTAACCACTTGTGGTGTAGAGTTTGAACACACATTTGCTATATGTGACTTTGAAAAATAATTATGTTTATGAGATGATCCTAGGAAGGCCCTTCCGACGACAATTGCAAATAGTACAGGATTGGGAAACCAACTCCTTGTACTTATAGAACTTAGGGATCACCACCAAGGTTAATTTGAAGGATTACACTATCAGAGATGTACCACCCCTATAGTTGAATCCTATCCACAAAGCAAAAGAAGATTCAATCTCTGTGCATTCTGGAAGTTCTCCTGACCCATCTTGGATGAATGAAGATACTCATTTGTGGATGTGCAAGGTTGCAGAGGAAGAGGAAGGACGCCTAAAAGCGAGAGAAGAAGGAACTTCTCAAGAAGAAAGACTAGTTAAAGACCCAGCCTATACACCAATGATCGTTCCAGATGAGGAATTTGAGCCTCATGGTTGGGCAGAAATCTTGGCCACCATGGACATTGCTATCAATGAGGAACAATGGACACCTCATTGTGATGAGGAGGGTTATGATATTTCAGTGTTCATGTGTCAGCCCTTGCTGGAAGAATGTGACCCTAGTGACTTCATAGAAGCAAAAGAGAGTAAAGTAGTTCCAGGCATAAAGCAGATCTAGGTACGAAAAGGAGCGCAACCACTATCCATGCCAACACAATTCCCACCTAGGCAAGCGAACCATGGGAAGCGAAGAACAAAGCCACTAGGACCACCTCAACCAAAAGTTCTTCGATAAATTTGGGTACCAAAAAAATTAGTTGTAGCTCAACAAGGGCGATTACATATGTGGGTTCCCAAAGCACTCTTACATGCACAAAGGCCTATGCTCTCCACCATGCAAAAGGTCTCAACAAAGAATCCAAGGAGAGAAAAGGGTAAGAACCGAGCACAAAGAACAAAAGAAGATAAACTCAACCCTTCAGCAAGAGTAAGAAGACAATCATCAAGGATATGGGTTTGGATGCCAAAAGTACAAGTAACTTCCACAGAACCGAAGAGCCAACCACGCTGGACACCAAGTTTCAGCAACCATCCAAAGAGGAAGAGGCCAGAGGTGATCTCTATAAGGCCAACTACTATTCTAAAATGGATTCCTATAGGGAGGATTACATCATTTCAAGATCCAATCACCACCTCCAAACAAAGACTATATCAAGTCTGCAAGTAACATCAGAAGCCTCGACCAACAACAACCATGTGCCTTTGGCATAACCTTGTCTTTTGCACCTTAGGTCATGCATTTCCAAAGTATGCATTAATATAGGGCCACATTACACGGCCGTGCATAGACACAATTGAGAATCCCAAGCACATGAGACACACTTGCTAAATGTAAAATATTTTATTGATGCTAACACCTTTCTTCTTGTCTTGTAACATTGTTCCACAAAAAAAAAAAAAAAGAAAGAAAGGACAAGATTGTGCGCTTGAATAATCTCATAAAGTGAACCATCAGAAAGGACATCCATTGACAAGGACAAGCCAATGGTCAATCACCATGATGGAAGTACAACACGAAGAGATGAAGATCGACGGACCTTTCACCATGGTAAGAATTGTATGCTTCAACAACACTATAACCATGATCGATTAGGAAACCTCTTTGTTGGCATACCCTTGAGCACTTAACTCAAGACCCAACTTCTTGCACCATAATTCTTCCAATGCATTTCCCAAGTATGCATGCATAGGGCTACATTACAAGGTCGTGCACCATGCACATTTTTCTTCCAACCCATGCACTAATGCACTTACCCATCAGTCATTATGGGTTACTAGTACTTGGCATGAAAACTAGGGAAGCCATATTTGACAACCAGAGGATATCGAGGTGACAAAGAGCAAGGAAGCGATCCACTACCGAGAGCTACTCACAATCAATTGTGATAACCTCTTTTGAGCAGCTCACAATTTCTGAAAGCTCAACAATACACTCTCATGCTGGAATCAAGGAAGAAGTATATATAGAGGGACTAAACATGAAGAATGGGACAAGCGACCCCACTACAAGTCGAAGGCAGACCACTCTGGTGGAGACATGAGGAATTCTACATCTCAAAGTACTACATGGAACAACCACTACAACAAGGGTCTGTCAGGGATGACAAACTTAAGAGGGGGGAGTGTTGACAATCAAGGTCAAGCACAAGCATAGAAGCACATCAAGGAATTGGACACACAATAAGAAGGAGCATGTACGGAGCTCCAAGAAGCACATGTCAAATTTTCAAAAGAAATCCCTATAAAAATAGTGATTTTTATCACTAAAAACCATTATAAATACCATTTTCCATTTTTCTAAATCCATTTTTCATAATTTTTAAACTCTGTTTGAGCCCCCAAATAAGCCCTGGAACCTAATTTTTAACTAGGCCAGACACTAGGTCTGGACAGGGCTAAAACCACTCAAAAAACTATAAAAAGGGCTAGAGAGCTCATTTTTGGGCTTAGCTTGTTGTAGGTTTGAGCTTTTAAGAGAACTCTTTTGTAATCGAAGCTTTCCATTGTTCCACTCTTTGCTCTTACCTTGTGTGTGTGTGTGTGTGCATGCTTGTGTGCTTTCACTCACGCACTTGTGCCATCACTTGCTTATAGCCTTCGTACTAGTCCTCACATCTCTGTGGATTGACATTTATGAGGTGAATCTTCTCACGTTGGTACTTGTCATAGTGCTATAGTGACAACTATCTTTCTTGGAATCTCTAGGTCCTTTAATTCGTAAATCGTGTTTGCTCCTGCCGCAGTAGGATGCTTTGGCCTATATCTCCAAAAGGCTTCGTTGGTCTCCTTATTCTAGAATAGATCTATACTCTTATTGTCTTGGGGCATCCACTTAGGCATTATCACCCTCGTTAATATGGACTTTCCTCTTGGTGTTCTAGGTTCCTCAATTTGTTTATCCTGTCTTTCCACATCTATGTCTGCATTTTCTACCATCTCACCTAGTTCGTTGAGTCGGTCCTAAATATACATGGTCCCTTCTTGGTCTATGTAAGCCTCATTTTCAAACTTAATGGCTTGATGTTCTAATCCCATAGGTTGATTGGGATTATGTAGTTGAATTACTGACCTATGAAGGCCATCCTCATATACCCAGGCACCCCATCCATTTGTACGAATATACTCCAATTGAGTCTTGTAGGGTCCCTCCGTCTTCTCTAGGTGGGCTACATTAAACGACACCCTTGGTCTGCCCGTGTTGAAAGACATATCCAAGTCACTTGTGTCTGAACTAGCCTTGTCTGGATAACTTCTTAGTTGTTGTGGCCACAATCTTGCTATAGTTCTTATGCTAGTCTCGAAGGATCGAACACTCCGTTTATCACTTTTCCCTAAGTATTTTCCACATCTCTGGCTCATTAATCCTAATCTCACCTTATTGCGCTCACCCCTTTAATTAGGTTAATCACTTAGTTCTTTGTGCATTTTCCTTAAAGCTTCTTGTCTTGTTTACATTTGTGGCAAGGAATCATTTTTATGTGTTGGACTTTAATTCGTTTGAGCATTGTGTATTCAATTCACAAGATTCCTTTAGGCTTGATCCCTTCACCCACTTACATCTTCTCTCGTCCGCTACTTATCACTCAATGAGCTAGGGGGAATCTTGGCTCCACTAGGAGTCTTAAGACACTCCGTCGATCACAATATAACTTTACTAAAAGAATTCGTGAACAATTCAAGAAATGGAAAGTCCACTTACAAAGTTCTCTTGGACTTAAGAAGCAGTTGTTTTGGCTTTGTCGGAGAACTCAAGGTACTTGCCTGCTTCTTCCTTTGCTCTTTGCCACACACAAGAGTTCACAATTAATGTCCAAAAATTAACAACAAAAAATTTGAAAATTTGTGCAAAAACCCTAATTTTGCATTTTGTTTGACAGTCACGATGGTTAGACACAATCGCGATGGTGTGTCACTGTCGTGATGGTGTGACACCCACGATGGTCAAAGGTCATGATGGTCAGGTCTTACGATGATGAGTCATAGTCGCAATTGTCAAGGCACGATGGTCACTCAGGATCATGACGATCAAGTCATGACAGTCAAGCTAGGATGATCACTGAGGATCGCGATGGTCAATTCACGATGGTCAAATGACACGGTCAAGGTCACGATGGTCAAGCACAATCGAAACAATCAAGCCATGATGGCAAGTCAGGATCGCAATTGTCAAGCACCATCGCGATGGTGAGCCACCCTCGCCATGGTGAGATGTGATCGTGATGGTGTGAGCCGATTGCCACGATGGTCAGTGACCGTCGCGATGGTCAGATGTAGTTGCGATGATGTGTCATCATCACAATGGTCAAAAAGTTATGCAATTTCACAAAATCAAGCATGGATCTATGCAAGTGCTTACCTAGGCTCCTCCTTCATGCAAAAAGTTTGTTCAAATTCATACCTTGCCTGACAGTCACGATGGTCAGCTTCAACGGCAGTTTCTGAGAAAAAGAATGGAGATTCTACCTATGTTTCAGGCACATCAATGGTGTCTAGAGGTTGCCCTACAAGATTAGTTCACCAAAAAACATGAACATACACCTGCAAAATGTCTCTCTCACTCTTGCACACACATAAATGAGGGAAAGAGAAGAGAAAGGGGAAATATTACTAATTTTTGGTGATTTTTTGGAGTTTGAGATAATGATAGGGAATTATACTATAGGAATAGAGGAGTAAAAGTGTGTAAAAACTAACTACAAACAACAAAACAACAAAGAAATTTTACCTTCCAACGATTTTTCTCCAACACACTTACCATCACACGCCTAACCTAGAGCTCTTCCCTGGCAATGGTGCCAAATTTGGTGTCACTCTAGCACAACCTCGTAATTTTCAATCCACGGAGAGGTTAGGCCGATATGAAGATCAAGAGTGAATGATGTGCATGAAGAAGATGGTGAGAAATGCAAAGAGCATACACACACATGCATACACACACTAGGAAAGTCGCAATGGAGATCAATGGAAGGCAAGGAAAGAACTCATACTCTAATTCATCATCAATTAGTTACAATAACTCTTCTAACTCTAGCTCATAGGTTCAATCATAGACTAACAACAACAACAACAACCACAAAATGAGCTCTCTAGCTCTATTTATAATTTTTGCCTAGTTTTGACCGGTTTCACATCTAGTGACTAGCATAGTTAAAAAATAGGTTCTACCTCTAATTTGAACTATCTAACGGCTTCCAAAAATTACAAAAATTGGTGTGAGCTTTCTTCTTAGACTCCTCAAGCTCAAGGACTCCTCGGCTTGCACAAAATGGAGTCGCACTCGTGATAATTGGATTTATGTACATATATTACATTGTTTTAGTGATAAAAATCACTGTTGCCATGATGAAATATTATGAGTAGTTTTATGTGCTTCCTCTTCTTCTATGACGAGAACTAGTACCCGATCCTTTGCCTTGAACACACTTCTTTGTATATGTTCTTTAATAAAACATACAATGGCCTTGTCAGCCAGAGACTTCAAGTTTGATTGCATTTGGAACGCCTAAGAAGTCTGTGTTTGTGCTCCTTGTGTACTATGTTTTTCTGCGTATTTTGCAGCCTCCGTGCGGAGTACCATGTGTAGCCTTGGGAGCTCAATTTTCTACTCTGAGGATATCTTCATGGAGCTCTTGAGAAGGAGAGTGCATTGTAGTGCAGCTTCAAAATACTCCACTAGTATCAGAGCATTTTGATGCAAGGATTTCTCCAAGGCTTATCCCTCGCACCCGCCCACCCACCCAAGGCTTTCTCCAAGGCTTATCGCTCGCAGTGCCCACCCACCTAAGGCTTACAACTAAGGTGGCAACCAAGGTTAAAACCTTGGCATACCTTGTCATCGGAGTCACCGAAGTCACCGTTGGTACCATTGGCTGCAGACAAGGGAGGACCTCAAGGATCAAGGAAGATAGAGGTTCCCGATACTTCTTGGGAGGTCACCCATCCCAGTATTGTTCCCCCTGAAGCTCGCTTACCCTTGGCAATCTCTTGCCACTAAGCTACACTCTTATGTTGTCTGAAGAAGGGGAAAGACTAAGGTTAACATTATCTTGAACAGGTTTTGGTCCCTCAAAGCTTCATTCTTTGCTTTCAAAGCCTATTTTTGAAGTATTTTTGGGGTGTCTTTTGAAGCCATTTTGGAGTACTTTCGCACATAGTTATCTTCACACAGGTCCAAGAACATCAAGAAGAGTGTTCTTTATACTTATACAACAATAAATGTCAACCTTTGGGGCTGTTTTTTCAGCCACACTCGTAAAACTATAGGTTTCTCAAAAGGTTTTCAGTTTTGGTGGGAGCAGTCACTACAAATTTATGTAGGTTTTTTGAGCCTAAAACATCAGAGTCGATAGACACTTGCAGGTGTTATTGGATAGTTTTTGGGCTGTGCATTCAGCCTTTTTAGTTTCATTTTGCTACATACATTGAGCACATACACACCATGTACACTTCTATGGATACCACTTATGTATGTCCATGTGATCATTGATATAGTGGTTACGTTTTTGCATAAAGCCTTTTACGTTTGATAAAGAGGGTCCTGGTGAGGTTTTCTTAACTAGGAGACACCGAGATGTCGGGTTCTCTTTGGTGATGCAGGTGGAAGACTTACCCAACCTCGCCATAAGAGATGTATGATAATTGTTCATAGGTGCTCGGTAAGCCTAATTGGATTCTATTGGGTAACTGATTATATGTAGTGGAGTCAATGATTCACTATGCATGTAAACATGTCAATACTTGCAGTTTTGTGATATTTTTACACTAGTCATATGCTCATTTTGCAGAGGATACTCTCACAAAAGTTTTCTAGATTTTTGGTTTTGTCAACTATATAGTGGTTTATTTACTCCTTGATACACTTATTCATTGGTGTTTGGACTCTTCTAGCTCCATTATCATTCTATTCAATTCTCTACCATCATGGCATCAGAGGTCTCAGGCACATCAAGTGGATTAGGGTCTAGGGCCAATGTTTAGAGGAGGAGCTACAACTTTCAGGGAAAAGTCAATTTTGAGATCTAAGAATTCGATGGCACAAACTTTGCTCTATGTAAGAATTAGATTAAAGATGTGCTGATTCAAAGGAGGCAATGGAAGCTAGTAAATGGAATTTCAAAGAAGCCTACTCACATGGATGAAGATGATTGGGGTGAGTTAGATGAAATGGTGAGGTCTACCATTCACTTGCACCTGGCTTATAATGTTTACTTTATACTATTAGACTGTGAAAGAGCGGAGGAGCTTTATACATATGAAAAAGAGACGGCATCAAATAAAGTGTACCTGATGAGAAAATTATATGACCTTTGCATGAAGGACACAAATAGTGTTGTTGCTCATCTAAATGAGTTCGATGCTAAATTCTCCCAGTTATAGGCTTAGAAAATGGATATGGATAATGAAATGAAAGTAGTATTGTTGTTATGCACCTTGCCATCATCATGGGATATGTTTTGCACATCTATTAGCAATAGTCCACCCGGTGGTAAACTCATCTATGATGACATATGTGGAGCACTCTTGAGTAAGGAGATTTGTAGAAAATCTATGGTTGGCACTCAGAGAAGTAGTGGAAAGTTTTAAAGAAAAATGAAAAATAGACATACCTAGGACATCCTATCCTCTCTCCAAAGAATCAGGAGCAAGAGATTTAAGAAATACATGAGACTAGTAGAGACTTCCAAAAGAAAAGGATTTCAGTGGGGAGCAATCCCAAATTCCTAGTAATGCTAGATACTACAAATGGACTTGGTTTAGGAGGAGGAAAGACTAATTCTAAAATTATATAGTCAAATGGGAAAAGATCTCCTAATCCATAAGCTCTACAAAAAAATGTATTTCCATGTCCATTCAGAAGACCACAAGACTTACATAAAAGGCTTTGATCTTCCCAAGTTTCCAAGCTCATGAAAATTTACTATGATGAGACAACAAATGCTTATGATCACATGGAAGAATTCAAGATAGTGCTCCAAGAAAAGCAAGTAAATGCTTTTCTCAAACAATATGAAGCTTTTGGGCTCACATTCATAGGAAATTCATTGAATTGGTTCCAAAGTAAATTGGATGGATGGTCAGTTAGAGATGTTAGACATCTCCTGGATGCTTTTTTTTTAATTGGCCAGTTTTTGAGGAAAGGATTCAGACATGACATCTCTTCTTTGATCCATAGCTTGAAGCAATAGAGTCATGAGATTGTGAGGCTTGGTGCTCATAGATTGAGAAAATATGTAGAATGATGTCATGTTAGGTAGGTTCCATCTTAAGAAAAGTGGATTTACCTTTTCTTGGATGGTTTTCCTAGTAGTAAATTGTGGTCATTTTTCTATGTAAAGCGTTTACAGACTCTACATGCATGTATGAAAGAGTGCACAGAATCAAAAGATAACATAAAAAAAGACTTAAAGCTTCCACAAGTAAAACTGAAGTCAAACTCTTCTTCTAATACTGGATCACATCTAAGCACTATGGTAAACATGCCAGCATGGTATCTTAGAAGTTTAGAACTCAACAACCATGAGGCAATCAAGTATACCAAGGTGCACTTCAACATGCCCAAGCACTCAAAAGATGTTGCCAATGTAGAGGAGGCCATCCAATGCAAAGGTGTGCTTTTGGTAGATCCCAAACTCATGTGGATAGAATGGAACAATAATATTCTCATTATTATCAAAGACTCACAAACCATATCACACTTGATTTTCATTACAATTGAAAATATGTGAGACAACCCCTTGCATGTCAACCAAGGGTGTTTCCATATGCCACCCATGACCACCAAGAGATTACAACCACTAGAAATATTATCATGCACCTAGGCCACAAATTATAGGGTTTTGTTCCCATTAATTGCACCAACCTAGAGTATAAAAAGAGAAAGCCATTGTACCCGTATCATCAACACTACCTCCATAACTGCAAGAACATATTTATGAGTATCTTGGGGGAGATCAGTATTATTATGAAGATCCATAATAAGAACATTCCTTCTTACAATGCCCTTTACTATGGACATGATTCTAGTTGGAATCAAGGACAAGAGGGGAACTATTCTAATGTGTGGTATACCAATATTAGACCTCTTATAAGGCGAACTAGAGTGCCACCTACAAGTGGGCTTCATTATAGATATAATAGGAACCAGTTTATTCCTAATTTTCCTTGTCCTTATAAATATCACCCTACTACTAGAATTGAGTGAGTATTTTGTCTAGATGGTGGAAAAAAACATCCCTTTAGGGATTTCAGTAAGAATCATAAGAAAGGAAAGACCACTCAGATAAACATCATAGAGATAATAGGACAACCTTGTGCATGAAAATGGTACAAGTTGCTCAAGATATGCAAAACCTATGCCCATGATGCTACCCAAAATCAAGATTCTAGAACATCAGTTCCACGAATTTGTATAGCAATTTGCATGTAAGGATCCACCCCAAGTTCAAGTAGGATCTTTGAAAGAAAGTCTCACATACCTAGAGCCACAAGAATGGAAGTGATTACAAAAAATAACATACCAAATATTGATAAAGTTGGCCATGAGAACTATAGGAAAGAGTAGATTAAACACGATGGAAAAAAAGAGTAGTAGACTAACCAGCCTATCATAGAGAGGGCATATTCCCACTTTTCAAAAGATCTTTGATAAGTGTAGAAATCATAGAGTTTTCTTGAATCTTGAAAACTTTGTTTTCATGGTCACGCAAGTAAAATTATTTTCCACATAATTTCCAAAAATGAAATCTTGATAGACAAAGAAAAATTCAAAGTGATTCTAGATTTTCCTCATACTAATAATCCCAAGGAGGCTCAATCCTTCATGGGGCACTTTGGATACTACATACGTTTTGTCCATATGTTTGTTGTTATTTCTAAAACACATTATAGATTACTCACACACTTCAAATGGATGGATGAATGTGAAGAATCTTTTTTGGAACTCAAGAAATGGTTGAACATTGCTCCCATATGAAAGCACCATATGGATTTGACTATTCCATGTTCATGTGGATGCGCCTATCTGCGCAACGTGATGTATGCTTACACAACCTCTACCTTAGGTCAATATGGATTTCCCAACTTCTAATGCTAGTAGACATCAGAATACAGCAACAAGGAATTATACCACAATGCAGCATGAAGGATTATGAATGGTGTACACACTCAAAAAAATTCATCACTATCCATTGGCCAATATATTAAAAATTCCTTGTGGATCATAAGGCATTCATGAACTAATAAACATACCTTATACTATTGATGATTAGCATGTTGGTTCTTGTTATTTATGGAATTTAAGAAAATGAAGCATAGAAATCTATTATTGCTATGCTTGAAGCTCAACTGTAGCCAATAGTATGACACACTTAGTAGAGCTTTTCCAAGAAAAAACTTGCTAGATGCAATGTTAGGGATGATAATATCAAGGAAGGGGAGAGTGCTATGCATAGAAGACCAAAGTAAAAGATTAAAAGGTGATTGAAGAATACCAAGAAGAAAAGGACAAGTATAAGGAGGCCTAAAATTTATCAAAACAAACATCACCTTGTGTAAATCACCCTATTAGGATAAACGTTTATTTTACATTCATTTTTCTTATGTGACCAATCTTATAATTGTTGAGAGCATGTGAAAGCCATTAGATGTACACACTCTACTAATGATAGCTTAGCTAGATCAATAACATGGTTAGAATAGCTTTGTAGTTATTGTAGGACTATTTATAACTAGGCCAATCATTTTGGTATGAACAAGGCGGCACATTTCCGCATAAAGCTCATTGAGAGCTCAATTTTGTAGTTATTTTCACATTATAAGACGTTAATTCTTGAGAAATCTTGTAATTCTCTCCTCCTCCATTTTCCTTCTTCTCCCTTGCCTATTTGGAATGGATATAGTGAAGGAAAGGTGTCCCAAGGGGTATATAATGAGACATACTGAACTTTACAAACAATATAAACTTCAAGACAATACTATGCGGTAGGTGGACAAAACAGGTGCAACTTGGATCCATTCACCAAGTTGCTAATCAACTCTTTGGTGAGAGTCTCTAATTAGAACATTGTTAGACCAAGCTTTGCGAAAATACTATACGGTCCAAACCACCAAAGTTTAAACTTTCTTATTGCTCTGTCAGACTTGGAATTGTAGAATAGAACTAATTGTCCTTCTTCAAATACAAGGGTCTGCATGAAGTGATGATGCATCTGGGTTGACAGAGTTGAAATTCTTGCATCAACAAGAAGCTTTCAAAGCGTTGTTCGTCAAATGAATGAAAATCATCAAGTCGAGCATAAAAAGATTCAGCTTGCAATAGATTCTTTGAATGGCAATGCACAGACTAGGCACCACCAGTTCCATAGGGGTGATTGCTTCTAGGTCATAAGCTAACTTGAAAGGGGTATACCCAGTAGATACTTTGTATGTTGTATGATAGGCCGAGAGAAGAAATGGGAGTAGTTGATCCCATCATTCAGGATAATCTGTAATCAATTTCTTAAGCATAGTAAGAAGAGTTTTGTTCGTAATCTCGACTAGACCATTGGCATGAGGATAGTATGGAATACTAAATTTATGAATGATTTAGAAAGAATGTGTCAAAGCTTGAATTAAGGTATTGGAAAAATGTGTGCCGTAATTTGAAACAATTTCCAATGGTAAACCGAAGCCAAGAAAGATGTCACAGGTAAGGCAGTTGGTGATGACCTGAGCCATAGCTGAATGAATAGCATAGGCCTCATCCCATCTATTGGCATAGTCGGTACATGTTAATATATAACAATTAGCAATCAAAATAGCTGATGGAATGATAGGTCCCATGTAGCCTAACCCCCACATCTGGAAGGGTTCCAGTGGTAATACAGGCTGTAGAGGAAAATAATTTGATGCAATGGTTGTCTGATGCATTGGAAAGCATCACACTATTTGACATAAGCTTGAATATCTCTTTGCATAGTGGGCCATCGTAAGCCACTCTGTAAAATCTTTCCATAGGTTAGAGCTATAGAGAAATGACCACCGAAAGGTGTAGAGTGAGCCATGGAAATCATAGATTGAACTTCATGTGTAAGGATACACTGAAGCTAGACACTTGAAGTGCCCGCATAATAGAGCTAGCCAACAATGATGCAAAAACGTCGCCTATAGATACCTAACGTTTGTTGGACCATAGTCAAGACAGAATCGGGTGGACAAGCAGTGATGAGGAAGATCATTAGCATGTCATAATATGAATTATCAATGGACAAGGGGATGAACGATGAACTAAGAGCTATAATCATATGGATGGCAGGTGAAGAATCATCAATGCCTACCAGAGCTTCACCGGAGTCCAAACAGGATAGGAAATCTGCAATAGCATGTGAGGAGCCAGGGTAGTGGAAAACATCATAGTCAAAATCTTGTAAAAGGGAGACCCAATGAGCGAAGCAAACTCCCAAATTCAATTGCCGGACTAAATATATTAAAGCAAAATGATCCACATGAAAGGTAAACTTACGTCCCAATAAGTAGTGTCGAAACTTTTTAATGGAATAAATCAACCCTAAACATTATTGCTCGGTGACTGAGTAATTCTATTCGGCCAGAGCTAGACGTCGACTAGCATAATATTAAAGACAACACCAATGGCGATATCAGATGCATAAAAAAAACATGAAAGGGTAATTCTCAATTAGGTGTCTACAAGATCGAAGCCTACATGAGAAGCATTTTTAAGTGCTCAAAACTAATCTGACACTCTTCAATCCATTGGAACTGGCGAGGAGCCATGGTTGTAAGTCAGGTGAGGGGAATCAGATAGGCCAGTCACCAAAGATGACAGCCATGCCAATGAATTTGGCCGAAAAATTGCATAACTTCTTTAGGGGTAGTTGGTGGTGGAATGTTCAAGATGATCTGTACTTTGTAAAGGTCAACCTGTATACCTTGTTTTGAAATGATGTCTTAGAAGTTTGTCACAAGTGATGGCAAAGATAGATTTATGAGGATTTAGACACAAGCACTACTCCCTACACTTGAGAAAGCAACAACGAAGGTGATGTAAGTGAGCATTAGTATCATCAGACAAGGAAAAATCGTCGAGGTAGACTCTCATAAAACTATTTAGGTAAGGGGAAAAAAATTTATGCATGCATCATTGAAAGGTACTAGGTTCGTCACGCAGACCGAGCCACATAACAGTACATGCGTAGGCCCCCCACTTGGTGATAAATGCAGTCTTGGGTATGTCAGCTTTGACCATCCGAACTTGATTATAGCTGCTATAACCATCTAGGAACGAATACATTTCTCTTCCAATGATATCATCTAACATACTATCTAGGAATGATAATGAGAATGGATCAAAAATAGTTTCTACATTCAACTTTCTATAGTCTACAGAGACACGAAACTATTTATTTTTTTGGGTACAATAACAATTGGTGATGTCCATTCGCATGTTCTACTAGAACAATGAACCTAATACAGAGTAATCTGTCCAACTCTTCCTTCACTTGTTGAGCATAATTGGGGTTCATCCTATAACTTTGTTGCTTCACCGAATGGGCATCCCATTTTAGGACAACCCCGTGCTGATAAATCTTAGGATCTAGGCCTTTCATATCTCTATAGTCCCATGCAAAGACATTTGTAAACTCCTTTAAAAGAGTCAATAGTTCATCCTAAAAGGTAGTATCTAGTTCAACTTTTATTTTGACAGGTCATGGGTTGGTTTTTTGACAAGTAACCAGTTGATCTTCTAGTAAATAAAATTGTCGTACAGTGGTAGGGCCACTCTCAGACTGAAAGGGTTGCTTAAAAATCCATGGAGTTTACTAGTTCCTCAGCTCCATTTACAGATTCACCTATAAGGGGTTGTACCATACAGGTTGGCAGAGACCATTGGGCTAGCGCCTCTTGTAAATCTACAATCCGGAGGGAAAGTAAATCATGATAAGTGGTCAAAAAAGATTCTTCTTCATCATCAGGTAGGGCATCCAACATGTGGACAGGCTAAACTACATAGGGACATGCATGAATTTTGCATGGTTTAATGTCATCCAATGGGACAACATATTTATGATGATTGCATTTAAAAATGAGTTCATGGGATGACCAATCTTGGAGGACTTTGGCCTGCTTGAGCCAAGGTCGTCCAAACAAAAGATTATAATGGAGATCAGATTCGAGAAGGTCCATGACTACAAAGGTCATATTAAACACCGCTCCTTGTAGCATAATAGGAATATTGTGTACCAAACCCACCGGGTGAACCTTGGATTGGTCGACCATTCGAACAAAAAACTTAACTCGCTCAATATGATTCCATCATAACTTTTTATATAAGCATGGTTAGCAATGTTGACACCAAAACCACCATCAATAAGGACCTACATTATTTTATGATTTTTAAACCATACTGTAATTAATGGAACTGCATAGTTGACTATAGCGTCAAATTCAAGATGGATAAAGGTAGTAGCTGGTGCTCGAATCAAACTTGGGTCGATTTGCTACTGAAATTGTTACCGAATACAGGGTACCAACACCAGTAGCTATCATAATGAAAGAGTGATTGGTGCCTTCACCTAAATGTCCCACGCCATGCTGGACTTGGTCAATTCTCATGTGGTGTTCGGTGAGGCCACTAGGTCTGATGCCATCGGTTCTCATACAGGTTTCTCTGGCTCCTCAAACTTTTGATGGATAATTGGTATAGGGTCGAGAAAGACTCGACATTCTGCCCGAGCCCACTTTGATGCTTTAGTGAATGTACATTGCTAATCCTTAAAGCCTCATTTCGATACTTCTGCAGTTGGATGGAGTATTTTGTTGGATCGTGTCTGAATGGCTATTGTCTAGGTGTTTGCTGCTATAATGTAATCCATATTAGCCATGGGGTTTTGTCTATCTTTTTTACATTTGCCATACTCCCAAGCATCCTTGCAGTGTCGATGAACGTATCCCACTTCTCCATAAAAATGATAGTGTGGTTGAGGTACTATGGTACTACTACTACTAGCTTGGCCCTGGTGTTGCACTCCTATGCCCAAGGAAAAGATGCCCACATACACTTATACTCTTCCCAAACTACTTGAAATTGGTCGGCTTGCCTTACTCACTTATCTTCACACACACACACACACACCCTTCATGCGCATACTCCCACACACTCTCTACACATACTTATTTGCACCCCTTCACAACCATTAACTCTCTTAAGGTATTGCTTTCTCGTTCTCTCACACTTCATCCTACACAGTAGCCTACACACTTCCTCCTCTACTCACACACACCTTTCACCCTCAAATCCTCTCCAACACTCACCCTCTCCTTTGTTTTTTTTCACTCAAATCCCCAAGCCCTCACTCCTACTCTCCTACTCACATTCACACTTGCATCCACCGAGTCAACCACATAGCCTTACTCGTGCATTCATACAGACACTCCAACTATCAATTCACGCCCACACACACACATGGACTCCTACACGCACACACTCCCACTATTCTTTTTCTCCCTCTCACTCGTTCCTTATCACCATTACTCTCTTACACATTCACACACTTTCACACACCCTCCTCCACTTACTTCCTTTCTCGCCCACATACACTTACCCACACCCTCACACGTGTATACCCCACACTCATTCTCATTTCTCTTTTACTTCTCCTCTCTAGTCCTCTCTTACACTCCCTCACCCTCACACACACATACCCCATGCACACACACACACACACACTTATACGTTCACACATGCACTCTCGCACACACACCCTCATACACATTTACACACAACCCCCTTTTTGATAAAGTGAGAGCATTTGAACAATAGAAATGAAACATGATTACAATGTTCTTTGGACAAATGGTAACATTCTCACATGCATCACAAACATAAGAGAGCTTGGAGCATTGACCCAGTAAATTTGAGAGCTATATACACCATAAAAGAAGTACCCCACAATAGATATATTGTATTGAACTTCTCTACAGGCATCATGCAATGGGCTGCGGCATTGCCATACACTTCTAGAATCGCACTTCTTGATTTATCTCTAATTTGCATAAGCGTTCTGTACTGTTAGCTCATTAAATTATTGATTTTTTGCACCTTGATGTATTTGTGTGTTGCAAAGTAAACGTTTGATTGCAGGTGTTTGTTGCAACAACCATAAGCTATGAGTAAATGAGGTGGCTCGGAGGGGGTAATGGTGTCAGCCTTCAGGTATTGGGTAATGTGGGGGGGGCAATGGAGCTAGAGAAAAAAAAGGGTGGAAACAAAAAAAAAAGAATTAAAAAAACCTTAGGAAAAAAAAAGGAAATTAAAGTAAAATAAAAATAGAACACCCAAAAAGAAAAAAATAAACCGAAAAATATATACAACAAAAAAACATGGAAAGACAAAGAAAAAATTTTGGAAAAAAAACCAAGGAAACAAAGGAAAATAGGACATAACGAAAAAAATAAATAAATGAAAGAAAACCAACAATAAATAAATAAAGGAAAAACATGAGAAAAGGTAAAACAATTAAAAAAAAGAGAAAGAAAAATGCATGCATGCACGCGCATAACTGAGGGGGAGTGGGGTGTCAGGGGGAGTGGGTGAGTAAAGGAAAAACGAAGGGGGGAAGATAAAAGTATTTTTGGCGCTCTCTCTCTCTCTCACAGGCGATTTGTTGGATGTCTCTCTTTGTTTTTGGTGTTGAGGAGTGCAGGTGACAAAGGAGAAGGGAAGAAAAAGGTTTGTTGGGGTTGTTGATGCCGGGCAGCTAGTGGAATGAAGGAGAAGGGTGGGTGGCTTCGAAGGCGGCGTTCTCCAATACGGGGAGGGCTGATAAGAAAAGAGGTAGCACATTGACGTTCTGGACAGGTCGTCGGAGAAAGGGGAATGAATTATCAGTGGTGACGTGAGAAATAAAGAGGGGGATCGAGTTCTTTTGAAAAATCGAAAGGAATTCTCTTACAGGGAGAAGAGTTCTCTCGGATTTGGGAGGCTTAGCAGAGGGTGGAGATTCTGTTTTCATGGAGAAGAAGCTGCATGATCTGAGGCATCATGCTAAAGGGAGATTATGCTATTGAAGGAAGGACTATCTGAAGGTTTCAAGTGTGCTGCGGACTGTACGAAAAAGAGAATAAGGAGGCAGGGGGCCACCTTCTCAAGTCATTGGATTGCGAGCGTTCTATTGGAAGTAAGTTTTTTTCCTTTGTAGTCAGAAGTACAGGTCCGCCGAGGATTGTTGGGAAGGGTTGTCAGCTCATCAGAGAGAAAAGCTCGGGGGTTGTTTTTGTTGTGTTTTGCTCTTCAAGAGAGATGGTATGTACTCTCAGTGACCAAGAGAATGACGCACGGTAGCACACCAATGTGGGCAGTCTGTGCATTCATCTAAGGAATGGCCTTGCATCACCGGGGAGGAATTAGGCAATGTTTTCTCTTTCGGTTGTCATGTTTTTGTGGGGAAACCAACTTGGCAAAGAACTTCAGGGAAGAAGATACATTGAGTTGCGAAAATGAATGGATGGAATAGAAGCATTCATAGACTCTATAGGTTTGTAAGATTATATACATGGATATTGCAGAGGGTTTCCGAAGGACAAAGGTACCATGTGGAGCTAGCTACAAAGATCGAACAAATTAGAATGCCATTAGGATGGCAGGGGTAGTGCCCGTTATAACTATCTAGGCATCCTCAGAGTGTGAAGCTTGGATGGAAATGGGTTGGATATAAGGATGGTTAGGAATTTGGGGAGGAATAGGAGATGAGCCTTCCAATCTCAGAGACACACAGAAGACGCCTAAATAAGGGGAATATGAGCAGGGCATAGGTCCCAAAACGGGCCAAAACCTTCTCTTGTCATGTTCACATCGATTGGCGCATGTACCAGATAAGGCATGACATAAACAACATCGAACGATTGGCATATGGTAGTCACAGCAGATAACAATTAGAAGGTTCTAGCAAAGCCAAAAGAAAAGACTTACCAGGGGAAGAAAATAGCATGCTTTGTCTCAAGCCTTTTCCTCCAAAGGTTATTCAAGATATAGTTATGTGAGCAAAGGACGCACACCATAAGCTTATGACAGTTGTTTACATCATTAACGCCATAGGAACATAGGAGATTTTCATAATCATGCTCTGAATAGGGAAAGGGGAGACCAGAGAAGAGTCATTTCCTCTCTTGGTGGTTCCTGGGGGGAGGTGTGCACAGTGAGGAGATTAACTCTGGTGTTCTTAACCTATGTGCACCATTGTTTTGGCTGTGGAGAGCTCCAGCTCATGGTTATTGGCAGAAGGATCGCCCCTCACTCGATTCAGTGAGTTCTCTTCAGCGGGAGGATTTTTTTATTGTTCAGTAGAGGAGGTGTAAGCTGGCTGCTGCGTTCTCAAGATAGAAGGGGGGGTTCTTCTTAGCTGCTAGAATGGATGAGGAAACGATGCTGAAGGGACTCCTTTGGTCTAGGATTTTTTGGTGGATGTGCAGAGACCATCAACGAGTACTACTGATTGAGTAAAGGAGAATAGGAGGGGAGGTCGAGCGTTTATAGAGAGGAGGAGCTGGGCGTGGAAGAAGAAGAGTCTTGGAGAAGTTAGCATCGTCCAAAACGAGCAGCAGCCCTCTACAAGCTTCCGTGGGCTGTTCACAGCATTCCGTAGAGGACCTAGAGAGCATACAGTTCGAACCCAAAGGATAGATCGGTCTTGCCAAGGACTCCAGCCATGTCGATGTTAAATTCCGCACTTTAAGTGAATAGCTGATAGCAAAAGATGAACTTGCTCGCATGCCAAGGTGGTTGATGAAGTGGTGACAGGTTGAGAGGGAATTTAGGCAGATAATGTTCTGACCAAGGAATGCAAAATTCACGCGAATAAAGTTCTTTATTAGAAGCCTTCAGCCTCTCATCATCTGCAAGAGCTCATAAGAGTGGTGCATGATCTGCGGTGCATTTGACAGACCTGTGAGATTGTTTAGAGAAAATGGAGAAGGAAATTTGTGAATATAACAATGGTACTGATTCTGGGGATTGAGTAGCTAAAGTGTTCTAGTGGAAATGCTTGCCAAATGTAGTACAGTCACCATGGATCATAAGTGAGCACTCCAATACCGGTATTGATTCATCCTCGGACGCAAAAGTTTTATGCTGCTAACTTATTCACCTGTTGAAGCAAGCTGGAAGAGCCAGAAAGAAGAAGTAATACTACTAACTGTGGAAGCCACTAGAGCCAGTTGAAGTTACACGGGAAGAAAGGGAAGAGTACCGAGGTCGAGGGCTGACAGAGAGCTTCTCGAGACATGGAGGAGGGAGGGTAGCAGAAGATTCTTGGCCAGCAAGTACACGAAAAGAGGAGGGGAAGGAAAGTTCTTTAGTACTCATGTGATTGGGAGGAAGGAACAAACTGCCCCGCTGTGCTGCAGTGGCTGAAAAGAGGTGATAGAAATTGGTGGATGCTGTCACATCTGTATTCTGCACGTATTGTCCGAGAAGGTGTCAAAGGGGAATTTTTTGCTGGGGTTTTTTGGAGGTACTTGGGGGGAAGACTTTAGCGTGAGAAGGGAAGAAGAGGATGCCCATTGGTGAATACAGGTAAATCTGATGCTAATGATTGAAAAGGTTTATGAGTTTACCTAAGGGAATCGATACTAACGTTGCTTGTTGAAAGAAACTTATTGAACGTGTTATTTGTGAACTTGTAAGAATAATTTCATGTGGTTATTATCCTGATGTTACGAGCTAACTGAGTTTCAGATGCATATTTGTTGAATTCAAGAGAATGTTTGCTGATGGATTCCCATGGAACTATAAAGCATTGTTATATATGCTGCAGGCCGAGGTGCCTTGTCTCAGATAATTTAGACTTTTCTGATGATTCTGTACAGAAATGGTTGCTCTCAACATTAAGAGAATTGGGCGCTGAGAATTCTCTGCTATGTGACATGTCATAAACCGAATGCTCACTTCTGATTTTTTCTCCTCTTGCGCTCATTGTTTAGATTCTAATCTGCTGTAAATCTCATTTTTTGCTTTCACTATATTTAGGTTAAACTAAAGGTATCTCTCTTTCAGCATTGCGTTCTAGTTTAAGTTCTATCCCATTCTCAAGGTGATGAAAAAAAATCATTCTAGTTTATCCCATTCTTAAGGTGATGAAAAAAAATCAAAATTTGCAAATGCGGATGTTTTGAATTGATGAGTATGTCCTTTTGCACACATAGCTAGTGACTGCGTACGGTTGTTAATTCATCTTCAGCAAAATTATCTTTGAGCAGACCATCATAGAGAAAACACGAATCGATGAGCTTGTGAGTGATTCGTTTGATTACTTTAAGCTGCACATTACAATAGATACACGGGTGGTAGCTTCCTAAGACGATGTCTGCAAATGTTTTCTCCATTATAGTGATTCGAAGTCCACTGTTTGCGCTTGAGCTAACTCATGCTAAATGTTGACCATAATGAATTTATTGCACCGCAAATTTTGAGGCTTTGAAATATGCATATGGTGGTCATAATCTGTTTGTGCTTGAGAAAAACTTAGTGAAACCAAAAGGCTAACTTGATCAGCACAAGAAAGAGTCTTCGGAATTAGGAAACATCGAAATAAATTGTCTATGTGTGTATGTGTATGTGTATGTGCTTGTAAAAGAGAGGGAAGGGAAGAGAGAAGGAAAGAGAGTGTGTATGTCTTTGAGTATAAGCAAGCTTGTGAGGAAAAGAGTGAAAGTGAAAGTGCGGGCCAAAGTAAGGAAGTGTATGTGAGTATGATTGTGCGTGTATATGAGTGTCTTAGAGTATGGTCGGATATATGCGTGTGAAGATATGGGCATGAGAGAAAAAGGGCTTGGAAGAGTGAGTGGGTAGGTACGAGTGTGTGCGAGGTAGTGGAAGAAGAGTGTGAAACTATCAATCGAGAGAGAAAATTGTGGCCTCCAGGTAGTCAAAGTGGACCGATTTTGACGGCTTGAGCAAAATAAAGTCTTCTATAATCATATTTCGCTTAGGCGTTAGGACTCAACATTTTGGCGATCCTACTGGGATCGAAAAAGGAGTGCATTGGCACATGTTCGCGAGCTAAGGGCAAGTGAAAATCTTCCAAAAATAGTGATCTACGCAATTTAATGGAAGAAAAACACCTTCTTTGTGGCTTCATAAAAGCGCATCATTTGGCACGCCTGGTGGGACTTGGCTTAGCACACCTCATAGAGATTGCTACGGGTTCGCTTGGTGCCCCGCTCGTGTGGCACAGCCATTCAGCCCCACAATTGCCTTAGTTCTTGTTAAAGATATGGCTCAGAGACACATGACTCCTCTTTGCGACTTTTCATGCTTTCTAGGCTCCTCTGATGAAGATCTTGATGCCCACATTCAATTATTTGAGCTAATATGTGGTGCCCATGAGATAGTGGATGACGATAGAAAATTGCGGATCTTTCCAGCAACTTTGAGAGGTGATGCAATTGAATGGTATGCAAACCTTGGTGTGCATGAGAGAACGTTTTATGATGATCTGAAAACTAACTTCTTGAGGAAGTTTAGAGGTTTGGGTTTTGAAGAGAAACTAGCTGAGGAATTGGACCACTTACGACAAAGGGCCACCGAGAGTATTGATAAATATATTGATCGAATGGATACCATTGTGAGGAAGTTGGGAAATAGTGCACCTGATAAAGGGACCTTAAAAATACGGTTCCTAGTGGGCTTGTATGATGAGAAAGTTGAACGAGATATTAGGTTAAAGAGACCGGCTAGTTTAGAAGAGGCAAAGCATGAAGCTAGGGTTTGGGAAGAGGTCCAATGTGTACTTCAAATGCATAGAGACAGACCGATTTCACCATCAAGAAGCCTACAAGAATACCGAGAGAACTCTAAAATGGTTGATGTCAATGAGGAGAAGATAGTGGAGATCCTAGAAAAACTAAAATCCGATCTCGTTGCAAGAGTAAAACTCACTTGCTTCCCAATGAATATGACAGCATTAGAGTCTCCTAAGCAATCGATGATATTGACACCAAATGATGAATGGAGAAGAGAGAAAATGTGTTGTGCACATTCTTGGAATGGAAAGATACTCCAAGATCTTCAAGAAAATGGAACATTGAAAAGAACAAGGAATTGGAGTACAGGAGCACATACAAGAAGAGTGCAATTGGACTCAAGAAAATTAGTTTGTTGGAGTTGCAATCAAAGGGGACATATGGCTAGAGAATGCCCAAGTTTACAAGGATCGACGACTGATGCCCTTATGAATAGATATGATAGGATAAGGGAACATCTGAAGGATGAAACAACTACAAATGTGTTAGAATCCACTAATGGTGATGTATCCACAAGCCCTTGTCTTAGGCGAAACTTTATGAGAGTTGAATTTCCTAAGGAGTGTAGATCCAAAGTGCAATCAAAGCCACGAAGAAAGATTATCGTTAATCAGGATGTTCCTGAGGTAGGAGTGGTACCTCGAGCTCAAATAATTAGATCCGAAGGAAGAATGTGTGTAGATGACATGCGTAAGAAGCAAGAACCCATACTTGCAAGGGAGAGAGATGGACACAAGAATAATGCAATCATAGTCTCGGAAGTTGTTGATGGAATCGAATGTGAAGCCCTAGAAGATGTTGGGTTACAATGCAAAGTCCAACAATTAGAACATGACGTGGAGAAGTTAAGAGATGTGGTTTCCCATCTAGAAAGCGAGTTGGCACAGGAAAAGAAGAGTAGGATACAACAAGAAGAGAAAGTGAAAGAGATAGAGAGAGCGACATATGAGTGGTTTAAGGATACACAAGACATAAGGGATAAGAAAAATAAAACGATAGATCAATTAATGCAGGAAAATGAAGGATTTTGAGAGTTGATCAAGAGATGGGAAATTGATCAAAAAATCCAAAGAGAGAAAATAGTGAGTGAAACAGAGAAACGTGAAGAATTAGAAAGAAAAGTTGAAACGTTGATGGAAAAGTTACAAACTTTGCAGATGACAAAAATAGACAAAAGAACATCGAAAGGAAAAGAAGAGAGATTGGGTCCGCGACATGATGAGAACGAAGAATGTAGGACTAAAAAGAAATTAAGCATTAGAGAAAAAGTTAGTGGAGAGCGAGTGGTGGTGAGTCAAAAGGGAAAGGAAAATGGAATTGAGACAAGAAAGAAAACCACCACAAAAGTAGAGAGTAGCAAGGCAAGCATGACAACACCAATAATGAAGAGGATCCTCACAAACAGTGAAACTAGAGACTCTAGGAAAGGTTGCAAGGACACAACAAGTGATGGAAGAAAGAAAAGAAAAGGAAATTCCAGGACTCATGCTCAAGAAATAAACCATAGGGAACATAAATGTGTGAAAAAAAGTGACGAAGAGATTGATGGAAGAGACGTTTTCACAATAGATCAACATATCATGAAAGAGGATAAATTTGTAAAACGGGTGAATGTTTTGTACGAGAGGATAGAGAGAGACCGTAAGGGTGTAGCAAAATGTGAGCATGAATGTCATGATCCACATGATGTAGTCAACAACTTGGAAAAGAAGACCTTGAGGTATATGTGGTTGTGTCGGATGAACCCTTGTTTTGAAGAAGATGAAAACTTTGAAGAAGATGAGCATTTGTAGGGACTTATGAGCTTGCGAAGGTGAAGTGATACGGATGTTAGAATGTAGAGTGCAAATAAAGAGAGGATGAAGGATATTGATAATCAGCTGATGAATGTGTCTTGTCCTCGGTGGCACGTTGGTGTTGCAGCACTAGAGTAGGATGGATTGAGTTTGTAAGGCATGGATATGAGCGGTTTGTGAGGTGATGATTCTTTTGTTAGGGTTGGTTTCGAGGAAGGTTTGGAACGGGGTGGATTTGAGGAGAAGTTAGGGCAAGGGGTGGTTTTTGACAAAGAGAGAGATGAAGCTTGAAAGGGGTGGGATCCTATCTAGTGTTTGCAAGCCAATGCCTTGTTGGGAGAAATGAATGAGGAAGCTGATGGAAGCGATGAAGGCAGTAGAAAAAATGAGGTGATGATTGAGGTGGTAAAATATGAGTCGAAGAGATGAGAGTGATGAAAAAAGTAGAAGAAGAGCGAGAAATAGAAAAATCGGGAATGAATACAGGTGGAGGGAAGATTTTATTTCGGGAGTGAAAAGCTTACGAATTGGAAAAGATTGAGTGAAAAACTTGAGAGAAAAAGAAAAGTGGATTCATGGTAGTATGTGTTTGATTAGGTATGCCATGGGCAAGGATAGCTTAGGTCTGAATAGGGTTTGCTTCACTAAGATTGCAAGTTTGAGATGTGAGGATGGACAGATCGAGTTGTATTGCAAACGTAGGAGATGAAGTGGCACTTTGTGAGGTTGCAAATTGATGACATGGTTAGTATGTGCGGGTCTTAAGAGAAAGAGTTGACTATAGAGTGTAGTGGCTTGATTTTTAACTCGAGTGGCGGCTGAGAGATGATGTTTCATCGGGATGTCCACATAGGGGGTACATGTATGTATGTGATTTGTTGGGATAATTGGGAAACAAAGCCCTTTCTTCTATCTCCTAATTCTCGAGACTTTGGAATTGAAAAAGGAAAAAAACAAGAAGCAAATAATTGTGTATATGTGTGTGTTGTCGGTGCGCTACAGTGGGCTAGTAGACGGGTGGAACAACCTTGATCGGGTGATCGAGGCCACGAGATGACGCTAGTTTCGCTGTAGGCCCGACCTATATGTGGCTATGCGCCTATGTGGGCCGATAGGCGGGTGGAGTCACTTTGGCCGGGTGGTCAAAGCCACAAGCTGACATCGGTTTCGCATAGGGCTAGCATTGTGCATCACGCGTAAGTATAAAAAAATATATAAATTAAAAAAAAAAGATTTCTCTCTCGAGGGGGGACAGAAGAGAGGAGAGAGCAAGATGCTCGGATGGGAATATGTGTGTTTGTGTCATGGGGATATGGGCTGATGTGGACTCCTGATGAAGCATATCAAACCAAAGCTCAAGCTTGACTGAAATTTGGCTTGCTATATGTCTATGGAAGACTTTGACTTCAGAGATCTAATCCTTCTAGTTATCTTGTCGATTTGTGAACCTTTTGAAAGTGGTGCACTTTGACTCTTAGGTTATGCAACGACTTGCGAAATCTTGAATCACATTGACGATGAGTCGTTTTTCCAAAGTGAACACAGGTTGGACTTGAGAGTTATTGCGGATGCATGTGCAAGGTCAAAACGTCTTGAGAGAGGAGTGAATGAATTAGTGAAGATGGAAAAGTTGGATTTGATAGATGAAGAAAAGAGAGTGCGAAGCATAGAAAAAGACAAAGCGAGAGAAGAAGATATAGGTGGAAAGTGAATGGGAAACATGTGAGAGATACCTAAGGTAGAAATGAGAAGAGAGATGAATCAGGGAGGGTTTGATTATGCAAAAGGCATAAAAATGGGAATATAATATAGAAGTGTGTTTACTTCCATTGTTTGCTTGATGTGATCCCTGAATTGCTGTTGATCTATTTGTGTCTGATGTTTTTGGTATTACTAATAATTGTTTGTTGAGTAGCAGATTTCTTGCAGTATGCAAATGACTCAAACAGAGTGGAAGCCAAAATAGGTAAGGTTAATTGGACCAAAGTTTTTTGCGCATATAATTTGAATGTTTTTGCAGGAACACGGAAGTAGAACACATCGCTCGTCGAGGACGACTTCACAAATAAGTGGAGAAGAGTATGTTAGCTCATTAAATTATTGATTTTTTGCACCTTGATGTATTTGCATTTTGCAAAGTAAACGTTTGAATGCAGGTGTTTTTTGCAAAGAAAGTTATTAGTCAGCAGCCATAAGCTATGAGTAAATGAGGTGGCTCGGAGGAGGTAATGGTATCAGCCTTCAGGTATTGGGTAATGTGGAGGGGCAATGGAGCTAGAGAAAAAAAAAGGGTGGAAACAATATATATATATATATATATATATATATATATATATATATATATATATATATATATATATATATATATATATATATATATATATATATATATATATATCAGAAAACGTTAGGGAAAAAAAAAAGGAAATCAAAGTAAAATAAAAATAGAACACCCAAAAAGAAAAAAAAAACCCGAAGAATATATACAACAAAAAAACATGGAAAGACAAAGAAAAAAGTTTGGGAAAAAAAACAAAGAAAGAAAGGAAAATAGAACATAACGAAAAAAATAAATAAATGAAAGAAAACCAAAAATAAATAAATAAAGGAAAAACGTGAGAAAAGGTAAAACAATTTAAAAAAAATAAAAGAGAAAGAAAAATGCATGCATGCACGTGCATAAGTGAGGGGGAGTGGGGTGTGAGGGGGAGTGGGTGAGTAAAGGAAAAACGCATGGGGGAAGATAAAAGTATTTTTGGCTCTCTCTCTCGCAGGCGATTTGTTGGATGTCTCTCTTTACTTTGGTATTGAGGAGTGCAGGTGACGAAGGAGAAGGGAAGAAAAAGGTTTGTTGGGGTTGTTGACGCCGGGCAGCTAGTGGAATGAAGGAGAAGGGTGGGTGGCTTCGAAGGAGGCGTTCTCCAGCACGAGGAGGGCTGATAAGAAAAGAGGTAGGACAATGACGTTCTGGACAGGTCGGAGGAGAAAGGGGAATGAATTATCAGTGGCGACGTGAGAAATAAAGAGGGGGATCGAGTTCTTTTGAAAAATCAAAAGGAATTTTGTTACAAGGAGAAGAGTTCTCTCGGAATCACGAGGCTTAGCAGAGGGTGAAGATTCCCTTTTCATGGAGAAGAAGCTGCATGATCTAAGGCATCATGCTAAAGGGAGATTATGCTATTGAAGGAAGGACTATCTGAAGGTTTCAGGTGTGCTGTAGTGTGCTTCGGACTGTACAAAAAAGAGAATAAGGCGGCAGGGGGCCACCTTCTCAAGTCATTGGATTGCGAGCGTTCTATTGTAAGTAAGTTCTTTTCCTCTGTAGTCAGAAGTACAGGTCTGCCGAGGACTGTTGGGAAGGGTGGTGTGCTCATCAGAGAGAAAAACTCGGGGGTTGTTTTTGTTGTGCTTTGCTCTTCAAGAGAGATGGCAGGTACTCTCAGTGACCAAGAGAATGACTCATGGTAGCAGACCAATGTGGGCGGTGTGCGCATTCATCTAAGGAATGGCCTTGCATCACCGGGGAGGAATTAGGCAATGTTTTCTCTTTCCGTTGTCATGTTTTTGTGGGGAAACCAACTTGGCAAAGAACTTCAGGGAATACATTGAGTTGCGAAAATGAATGGATGGAATAGAATCACTCAGAGACTCTATATGTTTGGAAGATTATATACATGAATATTGCAAAGGGTTTCCGAAGGACAAAGGTGCCATGTGGAGCTAGCTGCAGAGATCGAACAAATAAGAATGCCATTAGGATGGCAGGGGTAGTGCCCGTTATAACTGTCTAGGCATCCTCAGAGTGTGAAGCTTTGGATGGAAATGGGTTGGATATAAGGATGGTTAGGAATTTGGGGAGGAATAGGAGATGAGCCTTCCAATCTCAGAGACACATAGAAGACGCCTAAATAAGGGGAATATGAGGAGGGCATAGGTCCCAAAACGGGCCAAAACCTTCTCTTGTCATGTTCACATCGATTGCCGCATGTACCAGATAAGGCATGACATAAACAACATCGAACGATTGGCATATGGTCGTCGCAGCAAATAACAATCAGAAGGTTCTAGCACAACTAAAAGTAAAGACTTACTAGGAGAAGAAAATAGCATGCTTTGTCTCAAGCCTTTTCCTGCAAAGGTTATTCAAGATATAGTTATGTGAGCAAAGAACGCACACCATAAGCTTATGACAATTGTTTACATCATTAACGCCATAGGAACATAGGAGATTTTCATAATCATGCTCTGAATGGGGAAAGGGGAGACCAGAGAAGAGTCATTTCCTCTCTTGGTGGTTCCTTGGGCAGGTGTGCACAGTGAGGAGATTAACTCTGAGGAGATTAACTATGGTGTCCTTGACCTATGTGCACCATTGTTTTGGTTGTGGAGAGCTCAAGCTTACGGTTATTGGCAGAAGAATCGCCCCTCACTTGATTCAGTGAGTTCTCTTCAGCGGGAGGATTTTTTTATTGTTCAGTAGAGGTGTAAGCTGGCTACTGCGTTCTCAAGATAGAAGGGGGGGTTCTTCTTAGCTGCTAGAATGGATGAGGAAACGATGTTGAAGGGACTCCTTTGGTCTAGGATTTTTTGGTGGATGTGCAGAGACCATCAGCGAGTACTACTGATTGAGTAAAGGAGAACAGGAGGGAAGGTCGAACGTTTATAGAGAGGAGTTGGGCATGGAAGAAGAAGAGTCTTGGAGAAGTTAGCATCGTCCAAAACGAGCAGCAGCCCTCTGCAAGCTTCCGTGGGCTGTTCACAGCATTCCGTAGAGGACCTAGAGAGCATACAGTTCGAAACCAAAGGACAGATCGGTCTTGCCAAGGACTCCAGCCATGTCGATGTTAAATTCCGCACTTTAAGTGAACAGCTGATAGCAAAAGATGAACTTGCTCAATGGCATGCCTTGGTGGTTGATGAAGTGGTGACAGGTTGAGAGGGAATTTAGGCAGATTATGTTCTGACCAAGGAATGCAAAATTCACGCGAATAAAGTTCTTTATTAGAAGCCTTCAGCCTCTCATCATCTGCAAGAGCTCATAAGAGTGGTGCATGATCTGCGGTGCATTTGACAGACCTGTGAGATTGTTTAGAGAAAATGGCGAAGGAAATTTGTGAATATAACAATGGTACTGATTTGGTTTGGGGATTGAGTAGCTAAAGTGTTCTGGTGGAAATGCTTGCCAAATGTAGTACAGTCGCCATGGATCATAAGTGTGCACTCCAATACCGGTATTGATTCATCCTCGGACACAAAAGTTTTATGCTGCTAACTTATTCACCTGTTGAAGCAAGCTGGAAGAGCCAAAAAGAAGAAGCAAAACTACTAACTGTGAAAGCCACTAGAGCCAATTGAAGGTACACGGGAAGAAAGGGAAGAGTACAGAGGTCGAGGGCTGACAGAGAGTTTCTCGAGACACGGAGGAGGGAGGGCAGCAGAAAATTCTTGGCCAGCAACTACACGAAAAGAGGAGGGGAAGGAAAGTTCTTCAGTACTCATGTGATTGGGAGGAAGGAACAAACTTCCCCGCTTTGCTGCAGTGGCTGAAAAGAGGTGACAGAAATTGGTGGATGCTGTCACATCTGTATTCTGCACGAATTGTCCGAGAAGGTGTCAAAGGGGAATTTTTTGCTGGGGTTTCTTGGAGGTACTTGGGGGGAAGACTTTAGCGTGAGAAGGGAAGAAGAGGATGCCCATTGGTGAATACATGTAAATCTGATGCTATAGATTGAAAAGGTTTATGAGTTTACCTAAGGGAATCGATTCTAACGTTGCTTGTTGAAAGAAACTTATTGAATGTGTTATTTGTGAACCTTGTAAGAATAATTTCATGTGGTTATTATCCTGATGTTACGAGCTAACTGAGTTTCAGATGCATATTTGTTGAATTCAAGAGAATGTTTGCTGATGGATTCCCATGGAACTATAAAGCATTGTTATATATGCTGCAGGCCGAGGTGCCTTGTCTCAGATAATTTAGACTTTTCTGATGATTCTGTACAGAAATGGTTGCTCTCAACATTAAGAGAATTGGGCGCTGAGAATTCTCTGCTATGTGACATGTCATAAACCGAATGCTCACTTCTGATTTTTTCTCCTCTTGTGCTCATTGTTTAGATTCTAATATGCTCTAATCTCATTTTTTGCTTTCACTATAATCAGGTTAAACTAAAGGTATCTCTCTTTCAGCATTGCGTTCTAGTTTAAGTTCTATCCCATTCTCAAGGTGATGAAAAAAAATCAAAATTTGCAAATGCGGATGTTTTGAAGTCATGAGTATGTCCTTTTGCACACATAGCTAGTGACTGCTGCATACGCCTGTTAATTCATCTTCAGCAAAATTATCTTTGAGCAGACCATCATAGAGAAAACACAAATCGATGAGCTCGTGAGTGATTCGTTTGATTACTTTAAGCTGCATAGTACAATAGATACACGGGTGGTAGCTTCCTAAGACGATGTCTGCAAATGTTTTCTCCATTATAGTGATTCGGAGTCGACCGTTTGCACTTGAGCTAACTCATGCTCATTGTTGACCATAATGAATTTATTGGACCGCAAATTTTGAGGCTTTGAAATATGCATATGGTGGTCATAATGTGTTTGTGCTTGAGAAAAAGTTAGTGAAACCAAAAGGCTAACTTGATCAGCACAAGAAAGAGTCTTCGGAATTAGGAAACATCAAAAGAAATTGTCTGTGTGTATGTGTATGTGCTTGTAAAAGAGAGGGAAGGGAAGAGAGAAGGAAAGAGAGTGTGTATGTGTTTGAGTAAAAGCAAGCTCGTGAGGAAAAGAGTGAAAGTGAGAGTGCGGGCCAAAGTAAGGAAGTGTATGAGTACGATTGTGCGTGTATATGAGTGTTTGAGAGTATGGTCGGATATATGTGTGTGAAGATATGGGCATGAGAGAAAAAGGGCTTGGAAGAGTGAGTGTGTAGGTACGAGTGTGTGCGAGGTAGTGGGAGAAGAGTGCGAAACTATCAATCGAGAGAGAGAATTGTGGCCTCCATGTAGTCAAAGTGGACCGATTTTGACGGCGTGAGCAAAATAAAGCCTTCTATAATCATATTTCGCTTAGGCGTTAGGACTCAACATTTTGGCGATCCTACTGTGGATCGAAAAAAGGAGTGCATTGGCGCATGTTCACGAGCTAAAGGCAAGTAAAAATCTTCCAAAAAAAGTGATCTACGCAATTTAGTGGAAGAAAAACACCTTTTTTGCGGCTTCATAAAAGCGCATCATGTACTCATGAGAATCGAATTCTCTGCACCATGCCATTATGCAAGAAAGCTGATGCTTCTGTAATAGCAACTCATTTATAATGCTTAATAAAAATAGACAAGTCAATTTGTCCCTAACATCAGAGCTTAGATGGCATTACAAAGAAGGTTAATCACCCTCTCATCACCCTCATGTGGGGCCCACTTGGGTTTAAGCTTGTTATTGATCAAAAGGAGTACTTGATGATGCCTGAAAGGGGGGGATTTCTTAGAGTTAACAATCCTTTTGCCAAGGAGGAACAATGATTTCTCAATTGACCACTCTTTGGGGGAGTCACTGAAGTTGAAAGCACATCTTTCTCGCCATATTTTCCATAGGATCTCTCCTCTGATGGCGTTCCAGAGAGTCGCGGAGCAACCGATCGCTTCTTCCAGCAGGGCTTCCTTGCTCCTTGCTGCCCCTTCTTGCTGCCAACTGAGCTCTGTAATAGCTTTCCCTGCTTTGCGGGATTTGGGGGGTCTCGTGGGCACTAGTCCCCTTCTCTTGTACTTTTCTTTATTTAATTCAAGTCCGGGAGAGTAGGATAATGCCGAAATTCCTTTATATTAAAAAAGAAAAAGTTATCCCTAACATCAAGTCAAAAAAATTTAAAAGGTGATATTGATATGTATTACCGGGCACGCTTGATGGGTATATATTGATGACATCGCAGTACATGAAAACTTACAAGAGAGCGAAACAATAAGGAACAAACGTATGACCGGATATGACCGGATACTAAGCAGACACAAGAGATTCGTGTCTTTTCAGAGACTAGCAAATAGGCAGTAGGTGTTAGAAATTATCCTATTAAATGTTTTGACTCCAGCAAATATCCAAAAATTATAAGCGTCTCATTAAGAGGTATTTTTCTTAAAACTTGGTTTAGGGAGAACGACACACCTTTAATAGCTCCTGTGCTGAAGTGTAGAATTGACAATCTCTCCATTTCAAGCATCGGCAGCACTGTCTTGGAAACGCCTTTGTTGTGGATAACACTTCAGAGGTTGTTTCGCGCTGGAAAGGTAAGAACTCGGGCAGCTTCCAAGTAGAAGTGTGTGCCAAAGTTTTCGTGTTCGTGTGCTGAACAATTGTGCCACCCATTCAAACCCATATCCACAAAACCACCAAACGTACCAGCCCTCCTCATATGGATATCATATGGATATCTGTATGTCGATCGAGAGGGAGAAAAAAAACAGAGTGAATGCAATGCCCCTTCCCTCTGAATGTGCTTTTCCATGCACTTGCACACATCGCCAGCTGACCGTCGAGTTTCTCCTTCATCACCTATGCATAAGCTCATCCCGAAGGACAACCCCCCTAGCTAGAAAAAACAAAGAAAAAGGAAGCCCCCCAATTGATTCCCGCTTTTTATCGTTGATTTCTTCTTGCCAACAACGAGGATCTACATAGATCTCCCCAAAAAAGCAAATGTCTCCCTTCTCTACTGTACTATGTAGCTGCATCGACCTCAATATGTTCTCATAGCCACTAAGAGCCAGAATGGAGCAGACGACGAAAAAGACCCCCCTTCAAGGCTCCCCTGCATTATCTAAAAAAATCCCTCTGAGCGTGCATGCATTTAGGGGCATACCCATGCCCTTGACACCTTCTCCTCTAGCAGAGTAGCCACCCAGCCTTCTCTTTTTCCTTCGATATCTCCCCCGAACACACACGAGAGGAAGGGTAGAATGCCTCCTGCCCCCGTGTGAACTTCATGGAGCATGCTCCGTCTGCCGGTTTAAAGGATGATGACCACAGCCTCCCCCATCATGATGTTTCCAGGACGATAGTCCATTGTTGACGTAGCAAGAATTCCGTGTATATCCAAAAAACCTAGGATTTACCAAGTCCCAAGGGCAGAGAATGACCTGGTCTCCTTGTATCATAATTGTGATTCGCTGGAGGATTCGACCATGAATTTTGTGTAGCACGTTGCTGCTAAGGACTATAGTCACTACCCGAAGAAATTATGGACCAGATAAAAATGGACTTCCTACAGTAAACATGAATGCAACTGATTGCCAGCAAGCAAATCCAACTTTGTATGCAAAGAAAACATATGGATAACTATGACGTTGTTAGGGATTGTGCCCTTTTGCTACATTGGATGGAAGAGCTGCAACACTAGATTTCCCACGATGCTTTGTGTAACCATTAATCTGTCCATACTATTTAATCCCAATATTTCTGCAGGCATCAAAAACAGTGAGCAAGACTATTGTATCAGGATCAAAGGGCAATTTTATGATCCTGAAAGCAGCTTGATGTAAAAAATCACATCAGGCCGACAGACCGATCACACAAGTACAGTGCTTAAGACTTGGGCTTATTCCAAAATATTTGACCATGGATTCCAATAGGAGCTCGCACCCTTCCATTTGGACATCTTGACCACAACAATGGAAAATACTTGCAAAAGTAGCATTATTTGGTTGTTATCCTTCTCTTCTCATCCTATCAAACAAGGAAAAGACCATACCATTGTCTCATGTCAACATGAATCCTGAAATCAGTGTATTCCATGATATTAAATAGCGGGATGTAATACAATCAAAGACTTCTTCAGCCTTTGAGATGCTGCCACACTTGACATACATGTCTACCTCAATGTTTCCCACAAATTAATGATAATCTAGCAAGCCTAATCTTTCCATCTTTGCATGCAATTCTTAACCCTTTTCAAGGCATCTAAACTAATGCAAGATTTAAAGCTGCAACCAAGGGTAGTAGCTGCAGCGACATAGCGACTTCAAGCTCTATTTTGACAAAACATTTCAGTGCTTTTCTTCCACATAACATGCATTTTCCCTCTTCAAAATACCTTCACTCAAGCATCCATTCCACAGAACAAGGGCATGTTAGTGTGAATCGACAATAGTTCTAATTAACATACTCCCCCCTTCTACTTGTGAAGTCATCCTTGACGAGCCTCTACACAACCCGGATCATCTTGCTTTTCACCAATCACTTATCCAAATGGTTAGTTGACTTTCATGAAGATACATCAAGCATCATAACCAACCGTTCAAAAACATCCAAGCATGATACATCACACAAACATATTATTTGCTCTCTGCTTATACATAGACCTCATGCATGAAAAGTTCTTACCAACATTCGACTCACCGTCCCTTCAACACTATCACTCGTATCGATGCATGTGCATACTCCCTTCCATGTCACCATAGCTCACATGCTCTTATATTTGATCGTATCTGCTCTTGCTCAACTCTTTTCCTGTTCCATTTTATCCTGCAACCAAAACTCAACAAAGCATGTCATCCATACAGGTCATGCAATCCCCAACATAGGTATAATAACCAAAACTCAAAATCTCAAAAACATGAAAGATGCAATCATAAATCTGCTTTACTCGAGACTATCCTACATGAAAGCTCGAATAAAAATCATATCATTCACATGCTCCCCTTAATTCAAAACATAAATGCAATCAATAAGATTAATCATAAAAAAGACCTCCACAATCCCATCATGGATCTGCCACTCTAAGTGTTGAGTGTGTGTAAAAGTGCGAGAGACACACGAGAAGCACACACAAGGAGTACAAACACAGCAAGACACATGAAGAAAATGGATGACTTGAATAGCTCTCTCTATTGATGATGAATTGAACTGAAGTAAGAGCTGAATAATATCCCTAAGTACAAAGTACCACCACATATGAGTGTATCAAGTATGTGGTAACATGGGGAAAAACCTCTTGCCAACACTAAAGTAAAAAGTGCCCATGTATAGGGAAAAGGTTCACATCAAAGCTACTCGAGGAACACATAAGTGTAACAAACCCCCCTAGAGCGAATGATGTGAACACATACTGGGAGTGATAGATCAGCTCCCACAAGGTAATAAGCCTAAAGCTTTGCGAAAAGCTTCAAACTTTTCTCGTGGAAGAGCTTTGGTGAATATATTTTCCACATTATCTTGTGTAGACGCATATACCAAATCAATATCTCCTGCATGAAGGCGCTCTCTCACATAGTGATAATGCACCTCAATATGTTTGGTCCATGCATGAAACACTAGGATTCATGCAACTGCCAATGCACTTTGACTATCAGTGAGAATATGTGTAGCAATATCAATCTTTATGCAAAGATCCATCAATAGGCATCTTAGCCATATACACTCCACTGTAGCTATGAAAACCGCCCTATACTCAACTTCACAACTCGATGTCGCCGCTATAGGTTGCTTCTTACTCAACCAAGATCTCCATGAATCTCCAAGGAAAAAGAAATTACCACTAGTGGACATGCGAGTATCATAACAACCAGCCCAATCACTATTTATAAAAGCATGCAAGCATGGCTGAATATCTCTGACATAAAAGATAACTAAGCTCAAAGTGCCTCTGAGATATCTAAACACACGTTTCATCACTTACCAATGCTTAGTGTCAGGGCTATGCATGAATCAACTCAATGGGGAAACTGCATACTGTATATCCAGCCTTGTGTTGCATGCATATATGAGACATCCCATAGCTTGCTCATAAAGAGAAGTATCAAATGCATCACGAGAATCCTCGACTGAAAATCTAAATCTTGTCTCAACTGGTGTGGAAACTAGCTTGCAATCCTCAAAGTCAAAACGCTGAAGTAGTTTTTCAACATACTTTGCTTGATGCATAACAATTCCCCCCTCAACAAATACATTTAGATGCCAAGATAGTAGCTCAAACGACCAAGATAAGTGACATCAAAAGTATGCTGCAAATCAGCCATAAGAATGTCAAGTTTTGCATCACATGACCCAATCAAGAGTATGTCATCAACATAAAGAACAAGCATTGTAAGATCAGCCCCATTTTTGCATACATAGAGTGTGCTTTTGATTTGACTACATGTGAAGCCAAGAGCAATCAAGTGCTTATTGATTTTGTCATAGCATGCACGTGGAGCTTGCTTGAAACCATACAACACTTTATGCAAGTGACAAACCATATGCTCTTTCCCTTTCATAGAAAATCCAAGAGGTTGTTTCACATAGACCTCTTCTTGCAAATCACCATTCAAGAAGGCTGTTTTTATGTCCAACTAATGCACTTTCCAACCTTGTTGGGCAGCCAATGCAACCATGATACGAATGGTAGTCATGCGTGAAGTAGGTGCAAAAGTTTCTTCATAGTCAATGCCATATTGTTGCGCATATCCTTTGGCAATCAATCTAGCTTTGTGGCGATCAAGGCTACCATCAGACTTTCTCTTAATCTTGTAAACCCACTTTGTACCAGTGGCATTTTTTCCTTTTGGCAATTCACATAACTCCCAAGTACCATTCTTATGTATGGAATCCATTTCTGATTGCATAGCACTCATCCATTGTGGATTATCACATGCATCTTCAAAAGCAAGTGGCTCTTCATTACATGTTGAAATAAGAGAATAATCCACAAAAATACTTGATGCATGGCGAGAGCTTGATCTTGTTCTACCAAGTAAAGGTGCACTCGTTTTGCTTTCCTACAAAGTTTGTTTCAACCACTTTGGCATAGATTGTGCACTCTTGATAGACATGTGTTCATTATGTAATACAACATCAACATGTATATCATGCATGGGCTCAATTTCATGCTCATTTTCAGCCATATTTTGATGCAAATGTTGAGCCATATGTTGTTGGAAATTTCCAGTAGTTTTGACAATTTTTGGCTGAAAATGTTCAGCCATGTTTGGTTGGAAATTCTTTGCATTTTCAGCTCTATTTTGCTGGAATTTTTCAGCCCTTTGAGCCTCAGTTGGTTGGTCTACATGGCCATAGTCAAGTGCATCATTTTGGAAAAAAGGCATGAGTGTATCAAACACATCTTGTGAGCTAACTGTTGGCTATTTTTTGCATTCAAGTAGAGGGAAAACTTAATTTTCAACAAATACCACATCTCGACGCACAATAATTGTGTTCGTCAATGGATGGTACAAACAATATACCTTACTTTCAGCACGATAATAAACAAATATACATATCTTTCCCTTGTCATCAAGTTTATGATGTTGCAATGACGCAACAACATATGCCAAACAACCAACACTACAACATATGAGGGGCATACCCACTCCGCTTGTACCGACGGTCACTCGCGGCGCCGGTATAAACGTCGAAAAACTTGACTTAAAGATATCGATGGTCAAGTGACTGTTGGTATGACCGTTTTAAACGGATCGTCGGCGTGCTCCGCAACCGTCGGTATAAGCGTCGGTATAAGTGTCGGTATGAGCGTCGGTATGAGCGTCAGTATAAGCATCAGTAATTTACTGGAAGTTACCGATGCCCATACCGACGTCCATACCGGTGCCCATATCGAGGCCGACTTTTAAACATATCGGGAACCCGAAAGCAAACCTTTGCTTTTTTGCGAGTGTTTGAGTACCGTTTGTCTTCTGTCGAACTTGCACGGGCGAAGCGAATTGTGAACTGCATTGTCTTATGCACACACACACAGAGATCTCTCTCTCTACACACACACACTCTCCCTCGGTTTAGATTAGAGATCTTGGTAAGTAGTGCACATACTGTTAGCCTTTGTCTTTCTCTATGCTTTAGGTTTTATAATTTCTCTTCTCTTTGATTTTGCAAAAGTTCTTTGGCATCGATTGTTTGGAATTCGATGATAGACGACATACATTACACTTTGACAACAACCATCCAAAAGAGGGACATACTTGTAACTTTAATAAAAAAACAAATGATCTAAAATGTCCATATTGTAGTAGATGGCTTCTTTGGATATGGAGGAGAGAATGGCATGTCGTTGCACTCAGTGAAAGTATCAAATTTATCGAAAACGACGGATTTGTACTGCACATGTTAGAGAGTATGGATCCTTTGATAGGATCGACTAGAAAACCTACGCTACCATTCGCATGGTCCCCCAGGTGAGCAGATGGACCCAAACGACATTGCACCGGTAACCTCTCGTGGACAAAAGAGAACAAAGGACTTAGACGTACAAGCAATTACTAATAATGTTACACAGAACAAACATATGGAAGAGATGCTCGAAGCATTTTATGAGATGGACGAAGATCATGATGGTGGAGAAGTGTTGATATATTTAGGTAGTGATGTGTGTGAATACTCTAGGACTGCCGGGGCACTTTTTTCCCTCTTTAGGAGGTTTTTTTCCCCCGGCTTGTATATACGCCTATTGCCCTAATGGGCTACTTATCTTTGTACATTCTCTAGTAATACATTCAGTACTGTGTGTTTGTGCTCCAAGCTTCTTCTTCTTCCTTGTGCTGTTCGCGTGCTTCCGCAAACGTCTATCTCCAACAATTGGTATCAGAGCAGGTCGTCGCTTCTTCTAGGGTGCCATCGACACACCTCCGTTTGCAGTCTCAGATTCGCACAAAATTTGGTGAGCATACTCAGGGTGTTTCCGAGAGCAAAATAGCTTTGCTATGTGGTGCCGAAATCGCTATCTGAGCTCGTTTCGACCTCCGAACGCACTATCGCAGCGCTTCTACAGGCTATTTCATCCTTTTGTGCCAAAGGTATATACCATTTTTTGTTCGTCTATTCAAGCGTCTCGAAGTCTGCTATAGGTCTAGCAGAACTCGTCTAGGCAGTTCCGTTCAACTTTTTGAGATACAGTCAATTTTTTGCATCAAGCTATTTTAGTCACCGGCCATGGCTGAAAGCAATGATGTATTCCATATGTTGGCTGTTGAGGATAAGTTGGATGGTACCAACTACCCATTATGGGCTTATATGATGCGACATGTACTGGTTGCAAAAGGATTGTGGAACATTGTGCAGGGTGTTGAAAGACGTCCTGTTACACTTGCGACTACAGGTACTACAAATACAGGTGTTGGAGGTGTTGGAGCTGATGAAGATGGTGTCGAAGATGATATTCCGCAGATTCCTGTTCGTGCTGCTGTTTCTGTTGCACCTACTGCAGAGCAGATTCGTTGGGATGGCAGAGATGCCCAGGCACATGCATTGATAGCTTTGTCTGTCAAACGTGCCATTATTCCTCACATTCGCTCTTGCAAAACAGCAAAGGATGCTTGGGATACACTTACCACTTTGTACCAGGCTAGGAATGAGGCTCGTGTTGCTTACCTCCGAAAACACTTGGAGAGTGAGCACATGAATGAAGGTGATTCTATGGACAGTTTTCTCACAAAGATCAAAGACCTGAAGGAACAATTGATTTCTGCTGATGAGGTTATACCAGATAGCTCACTTGTGCAGACCGTTCTGAATGGTCTTCCTGATTCATATCAGAGTTTTGCCTCTACTCTTCGGTTGATGATGAAAGGCAATCTGAATGCCTTGTCATTTGAGGAGTTAGTCTCTGTTCTGTTGCAGGAAGATCAGTCCAGGCAGAATAGGTCCATTATGCGTGTTGCAGCTCAAGCTTTCCTGGCTAGTCAGAAGGGCAAAGGAAAATGGAGCTCTTCAACTAGTAAGCAGAAATCTGCAAATGCTGCAAAATCGAAGAACCAGGATAAAGATGAGAAGAAATCAGAAAAGCAGAAATTGTTCTGCAAGTACTGTAAAGGTAATGATCATATTATAAAGAACTATCCAAAACTGGCTGCTAAAGAGGCAAAGAGGAAAGAGGCTGGAATGGTTGTTGCAGAGGCCTTTACACCAAAAACAGAGTCTGCAAATCTTGTGCAGGAAGAAGAATGGGCGTTTACTACTGTCTGCAGTTTTGACCCATCTTCTCATGATCAGTGCATGTCTGCAGTAGACTCAGATGTTTGGTACTTTGACAGTGGGGCGACCAAACATATTACCTCGCAACGTAGTTTCTTCTCTTCACTCGAGCCTGCCCCTACAGGGAATACTATCACATGTGCCAATAACTCCTCTTATCCTGTTATGGGAGTTGGTAAGATCATTCTGACTACTGTTGATGGTAGTTCTTTCACTTTGTCATATGCTTTATTTGTGCCAAGGATAAAAAAGAACCTGTTATCAGTTTCTGCATTAGCCAAGATTGGCTTGGTTGTGAAATTCGTTGATGACAGGTGTACAGTCCATGATCTCTCAAATGGCGATGTGATTATTGCTTCTGGCATTTTATGTCGTGGGCTGTATAAGCTCATAGACTATGAAAGATCTGTGAATGATTCGGCATGTCCAGTTCATGATTCTCAGGCTATGTCAGATGCAAAGCTTTGGCATGCACGCTTTGGTCATCTGAATTTTGCTAGTTTGTTACGCCTGCAGAAATGTGAAATGGTGTCCTCTTTCCCCAAACTTGAGGCACCTGGAAAACATGTTTGTGAAGGCTGTATTTGTTGGTGCATTTCAAGCCTTCACCTTTGGCTTGGAACCCTTGAAGGATATCACTATGTGAAGCTAGAACCATAGGAACACTTGCCTATGTGTTATTACATTTTACTCATTGTAAAAGTCTATATGACTTGGCATTTACTTGTAATCACTTACCTACCTGATTAGTCGTGGAATTTGGATGGTGTAATTGGAGAGAATATCTCCCAAATTTTAGAAGAGTGATTATAGGAGATTTGAATTTGAATTCAAATTCAAATCTCAACTCATTCTATATAAAAGATGAAATCAAAAGTCGCGGGTTAGCTGGTATTATTGAGCTCACTCCCCGAGGCATTCTACCATTGTAACTCTGTGTGTGTTAGTGCTACTTCATAGCCTACACCACAACACCTCATTTAGCTATGCTTGTCATGCTAATGAGATTGTACAACTACATCAATCAATAGAAGTATACACATTCACTATCTCTGTTGTCTCTGAGTCATCTACTCCAAGTCTGTCAACTTCAACAGGGGATATCTCAGGATCTACTAAACCAAATCAAGTGATTCAAAGCACATTGGAATCAGCTCCAAGGATACTACATGCCTACAAAATTTCAAGGTCAAAGGATCAGCCATCTGAGAGAAATCGCGCTCGAAGTGGACTCTGGTATTCTGCTGCAGTGTTCCTAAAAAGTCGGGGGTACATATAATTTTGCTAAATTGATTTCTCAGTGAGTAGTTTATCATTTCTTCTCATTCCACTTGCATATGGTAGCTTGTTAAGCTAATTTAATATGTCCAGAAGGAATTAGATCAATTGTAAGTGTGCTGGTCACACTGAGTGAAAGACTGAGCAAGTGTCACTACAGAAATAGCAAGTTTTCTAGGATTCTTGAAGTCTCAAGTAGTCTGTTTTGATTTGATCATTACACATATCAATTGCAAAGTACATATATGCTTTCTTGGTATCATTTGGAAGCTAATCAAGTGTACTAAGCATATCTGAAGCAAACGAGGGCTGGAGCAAAGCAGGTTTAGCAGCTTCAACTCAATCTCTTGAGTGCATCCAACCATCACTCCCAACAGTGGTATCAGAGCAAACAAGGTAACAATGGGAGATGGATTTCCTTCATTCATTGACAAATTGGACAGGAACAATTACCAAGCTTGGTCTCTAAGGATGAAGACCTATCTACAAGGAAGAAGCCTATTTGGATACATATCAGGAGATGAGGAATTGCCCTCATTCAAAGCCAGAGGACTACCCACCAAGGATGAACAAGAGAGGCTCAACCAATGGTGTGCAAAGGATGCTTTGGCAAGGTCTTATATTCTTAACTCTATATCTGATTTCCTTTTGCCTCATGTAAGGAAGTGTAAGACTTCCCAAGAGACTTGGGAAACTCTATCAACATATTTCTCTTCCAACACAAGGGCCATGAAGAATCAACTGTGGATTGAGTTCACAACCCTTAGGAAGCAGCCCAAGCAATCAGTCTCAGAGTATGTGACTAAGATTAAAGATGTGGCAGACCAATTAGCAAGTATTGGAGAGGAGATTGAAGAGGAACAAATAGTCAGGCAAGTAACAAATGGACTCAAGGCAGATGATAAGTGGGAAAGCTTCACCACTGCAATGGACCTCTACATGGACATGCATACCCCAGATCTCACAACACTTATGGGCCAACTATTCACACATGAAGCAAAGTTTACAAAGGCAGGAGATCAATCAAAAGGTAACAACCCCTCTGCTCTATATACTGATAAGAAAGTTAAGGATAAAGGTAAAGGGAAGAAACAGGAAGAAGAAGGCTCTACCTCCCAAGCTAATTATGCAGGGAGAGGTAGATCCTCAAGAGGAAGAGGCAGAGGAGGTAAGTCAGGTAGGGGGAGACCCTACAACTCATCACCATGCAACATTTTTGGATTGTCCAATCATACCACAGATGAATGCTACAAGAACTACAAGAATCAGAGAGGAAGAGGCTATTCAAGAGGTGGATACTCTCAAGGGAGAAGCAGGTTCAACCAACACCAAGGCTACAATGGATACAACAATCAATACAACAACAATTACAACCACAACCACAATGGTAACTACCAAGGTGGATTCAGAAATAGAAGGGATTACAACAACTACACAGAGGAGCAAGATGACTCCCTATTGATCATGAATATGACCTCCAAGGCAGGTACAAATGATGATAATTTATTTTACATTGACTCAGGATGTTCTAACCATGTAGCTGGCAATGTGGCACTACTCTCTGATTTGGAAGAACCCAAGGGCAAACATCAGGTACAGACAGGTGATGTCACTAAACATTCTGTTGTAAAAATTGGAAATGTGAAGACATGTGATGGTAACCAGAACCTATTGAGCAGGGTACTCTATGTACCAACCATCACCAAGAATCTAATGAGTGTTGGTCAGATTGTGGAGAAAGGTTTGCAGGTCAGGTTCACTCAACATGGAGCATATGTGGAGGACCCAAGACATGGTTTCAAAAGAATTGCCAAGGGAGAGAAATCAGGTAGATTGTTTACTTTTGAGCTAGAAGATACAAAAAATATTTCTTTATACAACTACAAGGATCAAACACTTTCAGAGTTAGAAATATGGCACAAGAGGTTAGGTCACATAGGTGAAAGAACCCTAAAGCAAATGTGCAGGGATCAATGTGTGCTTGGGATACCTAATGTATCCAAACAACACATGATTTATAAGTGTGGAGCATGTCAGTTTGGTAAGTCTCATAGGTTGCCCTATTCAAGGAAAGGTTTCATGCATGAAGACTACCTAGACTTGGTACACACAGATGTTTGGGGACCTAGCAAGGACCCTTCCATTTCAGGTTCAAGGTACTATGTGTCCTTTATTGATGACTATAGCAGGTGGACAATTTTATACTTTATGAAGCATAAAGATGAAGTGTTTAATTGTTTCAAGAGGTATCTTGCACTTGTTGAAAACCAAACAGGAAGAAGCTTGAAGAGGCTAAGGTCAGATGGAGGAGGAGAGTACTTCTCCAATGAGTTTGAAGATTTCTTGCAAGAAAGAGGCATCAAGAGGGAGATAACCACAAGGTACTCACCTGAACAAAATGGGGTAGCTGAAAGAAGGAATAGACTCATTGTAGAAACAGCTAGGTCTATGCTTAATGAAAAGAAGTTGCCAAATTATCTTTAGGCAAAGAGTGTATCTACTGCCACCTACCTTATTAACAGGTTGCCATCCAAATCACTTGATGGCATGACACCATATGAAGCTTGGCATGGTAAGAGACCTTCTCTGGATCATTGTAAAATCTTTGGTTGTGTAGCATATGTGCATATTCCCTCACAGGTAAGGGGAAAGCTAGACCCTAAAGCTGAAAAATGTATCTTCATTGGTTATGATTTGAACCAAAAGGGATACAGATTCTACAACCCAACAAACAAAGGCTTCAAGGTAAGCAGAGATGTCATCTTTGATGAGAATGACTCTTGGTATGAGAATGAATGCAGGAAGGTTAGTCTACCCTATGATATGGAAGAAGACTTCCCAAGGCTCACCAAGGAGGAACCAATCCAGAAAGATGAATCAAGCTCAGATGATGATGATACAATAAACCTTGAGGAATTCAAGGCATGGAAGTCCAAAGGAAAGATGAAGATAAAGAAGCTAGAGGATATACCATAATCCTCAACTCAAGCAATGAGGAGATATCAGAGAGAAAGTAAGAAGCCTATCAGATATGGGTATGATACTTCTCTTGTAACCAAGCATTCTGTATATCTTGCAAAGGATTTGTTGAATGAAGAACCAGGTACCTATGAAGAAGCAATCACCAAACCAGAATGGAAAGGAGCTATGGATGAAGAAATGGAAGCTCTCAAGGAGAGTGATACTTGGGACTTGGTACCCAAGAAGGACTCTATGAAGGTGATAGGATCCAGATGGATCTACAAGCTAAAGAGGAATTCTGATGGAACAATAAACAGGTACAAAGCTAGATTGGTTGCCAAGGGTTTTGCACAAACCCAAGGCATTGATTATGAGGAGACATTTTCTCCTGTTGCTAAGATGCCAACTATCAGAATATTGGTGAGTGTAGCTGCATCCAAGAATTGGAACATGTACCAATTAGATGTCAAGAATGCTTTCTTGAATGGATGGATATCTGAAGAAGTCTACATGTCACAACCACCTGGCTATGAAGATCCCAAGAAGGTAAATTATGTTTGTAAATTGAAGAAGGCTCTATATGGTTTGAAGTAGGCACCTAGAGCATGGAATTACAAGTTGACAACATACCTCCAAGACCAAGGATTTGTGATGAGTAAAGAAGACACTTCTCTATTCATAAAGAGGAGTAATACAGAGGTAATCTACTTGTGTGTTTATGTTGATGACATCATCATTACAGGCAATGATGTCAATGGGATTAGACACATCAAAGGACAGATGATGAAAGAGTTCAAGATTAATGATCTTGGATTATTGAAGTACTTCTTAGGTCTTGAGTTAGTCTACACCAACTCAGGTATATATTTCACTCAAAAGAAGTATGTACAGGATATGGTCAAGAAGTTTGGCTTGTAGGATGCTAAAGTCTCAACTACTCCAATGGAGGTCAACCTAAAGTTAAGTGCTCATGAAGGGGATGAAATACAAGACATTACAGGATATCAAAGCATGGTAGGTAGTTTGAATTATGCTACCTTGACAAGAATTGACATAGCATATGGAGTTAGTGTGCTAAGCCAATTCATGCACAAACCAAGGGTACCTCACCTAGAGGCAGCAAAGAAGCTCTTGAAGTATTTGAAAGGAACTCAAAGTCATGGCTTGTACTTTCCTTATACATCAGATATTGACATTAAAGTATATTCAGATGCAGATTGGGCAGGATGCAAGGATGATAGGAGAAGCACATCAGGATACATTTGTTTTGCAGGAGATAGACCTATTTCTTGGTCAGCCAAGAAGCAACCTACAGTGGCATTGTCATCCACTGAAGCAGAGTATAGAGGGCTTGCCAATGCCACTCAAGAAGCTATCTGGTTAAAGCTTTTGTATACAGAGTTAGGTCTATACACTAGACCTCCAACTATCTTTGGAGATAACACAAGCTCTCTTCACCTTGCAGCTAATCCAATATATCATGCTAGAACCAAACACATAGAGGTTCATTACCACTATGTGAGAGAGAAGTTACCTAGCAAAGAGATTCAGTTGACTTATGTGTCTACTAATATGCAATGTGCAGATTTACTCACTAAAGCATTGGATGGAAACAAGCTATGCAGATTCAAATCCATGATTGGATTACAGGATGTGATTGAAGACTAAAGATGAAGACTTAAGCCAAAGTACTTGGCTTGAGGGGGAGCTGTTGGTGCATTTCAAGCCTTCACCTTTGGCTTGGAACCCTTGAAGGATATCACTATGTGAAGCTAGAACCATAGGAACACTTGCCTATGTGTTATTACATTTTACTCATTGTAAAAGTCTATATGACTTGGCATTTACTTGTAATCACTTACCTACCTGATTAGTCGTGGAATTTGGATGGTGTAATTAGAGAGAATATCTCCCAAATTTTAGAAGAGTGATTATAGGAGATTTGAATTTGAATTCAAATTCAAATCTCAACTCATTCTATATAAAAGATGAAATCAAAAGTCGCGGGTTAGCTGGTATTATTGAGCTCACTCCCCGAGGCATTCTACCATTGTAACTCAGTGTGTGTTAGTGCTACTTCATAGCCTACACCACAACACCTCATTTAGCTATGCTTGTCATGCTAATGAGATTGTACAACTACATCAATCAATAGAAGTATACACATTCACTATCTCTGTTGTCTCTGAGTCATCTACTCCAAGTCTATCAACTTCAATAGGGGATATCTCAGGATCTACTGAACCAAATCAAGTGATTCAAAGCACATTGGAATCCGCTCCAAGCATACTACATGCCTACAAAATTTCAAGGTCAAAGGATCAGCCATCTGAGAGAAATCGCGCTCGAAGTGGACTCTGGTATTCTGCTCCAGTGTTCCTAAAAAGTCGGGGGTACATATAATTTTGCTAAATTGATTTCTCAGTGAGTAGTTTATCATTTCTTCTCATTCCACTTGCATATGGTAGCTTGTTAAGCTAATTTAATATGTCCAGAAGGAATTAGATCAATTGTAAGTGTGCTGGTCACACTGAGTGAAAGACTGAGCAGGTGTCACTACAGAAATAGCAAGTTTTCTAGGAATCTTGAAGTCTCAAGTAGTCTGTTTTGATTTGATCATTACACATATCAATTGCAAAGTACATATATGCTTTCTTGGTATCATTTGGAAGCTAATCAAGTGTATTAAGCATATCTGAAGCAAAGGAGGGCTGGAGCAAAGCAGGTTTAGCAGCTTCAACTCAATCTCTTGAGTGCATCCAACCATCACTCCCAACAGTATTTTGGGCAAAATGCAGCGTTCTTCCTTTCCAAAAGATGGTTCAGTTCGGGCTACGTAGAAATTGAAGCTTGTACATAGTGATGTCTGTGGTCCTATCCAGACACCCTCTTTTGGAAATTACCTTTACTTCGTGACTTTCATTGATGATTTTTCCAGGAATGCATGGGTATATCCACTCAAAGCAAAGTCCGAAGTGTTTATGTGCTTCAAACAGTTTTTGGTTTTGGCTGAAAATCTGTCAGCATGTAAAATGGGCACCCTCCGTTCTGATCGAGGGGGGGAATATATGTCTTCATATTTTAATGCATTTTTGGCTGAACATGGGATAAAACACCAGTGTACCGTGCCGTATACACCTCAACAGAATGGAGTTGCTTAAAGAAAGAACAGGTCACTCATGGAGATGGCGAGGTGCATGGTCAAAAGTCAGGCTTTACCACATAATTTCTGGCTTGAGGCTGTCATGTGTGCAGCATATGTACTGAACAGGTGTCCCACTAAAGAGTTGCAGTCTATCACTCCATATGAGGCTTGGCATGACCGTAAGCCATATGTTGCTCATCTGCGTGTTTTTGGTTGTTTGGCATATGCATTAGTGCCTGAACAACATCGACAAAAAATTGGATGATAAGGCAGTAAAATGTATTTTTGTTGGGTACAGTTCTGAAAGTAAAGGCTATCGTCTGTATCATCCACAGACTAAACGCATTCTGGTTAGCCATGATGTTGTCTTTGTGGAAGATGCTATTCAGCCATTGCTTTCATGTACTAAGGAGACATCTGTTAGCTCCAAAGACATGTATGATACTTTGATGCCTCTTTTTACAGGTGGACAGTCTAGTGCTGGTCCTAATGAGGCAACTTCTCAGCCTTTGCAGGTTTCATATGATGATGTAGATCATTCCATTTCTGATGCAGATTTACATGATGCACTTGTTGATGAGAGAGCTGATATTGAGCAGGCAAAAACTATGCCAAAAAGGCTGGTGTAGACTTTGCGTGACAGCAAATTAGATGCACCTTTGTCATATCGTACTCGTTTAGGCTCTCGTAGTGCCTCCTTTGCATCAGATTGCTATGCTACGGCTGCATCTAGTCTCTGTGATGAGAATGAGCCTATTTCTTTTGATGAAGCACAAAATTTAGAAAATTGGATGGCTATTATGCAATCTGAATATGATGCTATAATGAAGAATGGTACATGGTCTTTATGTGACTTGCCTCCTGGCAAGAAGGCCATTGGCACTAAGTGGGTATACAAGCTGAAGCGTAAACCTGATGGTACAGTTGACAGGTATAAGGCTAGGCTTGTTGCAAAGGGTTATGCACAGGAAAGAGGCATTGATTTTGATGAGACCTTTGCACCTACATGCCGTATGACTACTGTTCAGAGCATTTGTGCACTTGCAGCCCATCATGGTTGGAATGTACATCAGTTGGACATTAAAACAACATTTCTGAATGGTGACTTGCATGAAGAAGTGTATGTTTTTCAGCCCAGTGGCTTTGTGCAGAAAGGGCATGAAAACCAGGTGTGCACGTTAAAGAAGGCATTATATGGTTTAAAGCAAGCACCACGTGCTTGGTATGAGAAGATACATGCCTATCTGATTGCACATGGTTTTGAGAACAGTCCAACTAAAAGCACCTTATATGTTAAGTGTGCTAGTGATGTGCTTCTGATCATTGTTGTCTATGTTGACGACATGCTGCTCACTGGTCCTATTGAGACACATATTGCTGATTTTAAGGCTGATTTGCATGCCTCATTTGAGATGTCTGATTTGGGGCATTCGCATCACTATTTGGGCATTCAGTTTATGCACGTTGATGGTGGAATGGCTTTGTGTCAAACGAAATATAATGACACATTATTGCAGCGTTTTGGCCTTGAAGACTGTAAGCCTATTGCCACTCCTATGGAGACAGGTTTACGATTGAGTCTTCGTGATGCTGGAGATGCATTTGATGCTGTTCTCTATCAGCAGGCTGTTGGATGCTTGATTTACTTATGCATTACTCGGCCAGATATTCAGTTTGTTGTCTCACAGATGAGCAGGTTTATGCATTGCCCAGGAGTCACGCATTGGAAAGCGGTTAAGCGCATCTTTCGCTACTTGAGTGGAACTCGGCTACTTGGGTTGTTTTATCCCAAGGGGGGATCACTACCGCCAGATTTGCATGCTTTTTCTGACTTAGATTGGGTTGGTTGCTATGACACTCGTGTGTCCACTAGTGGTTTTTGCTTCATGCTTGGTAGCTCATGTATATCTTGGTTGAGCAAGAAGCAGCCTACTGTGGCCACTTCCAGTTGTGAGGCTGAGTATAGGGCAGCTTTCACAGCGACTGTTGAGTGTGTGTGGCTCAGACGCCTTATGGCTGATTTGGGTGTTGGCCAGTCTTCTGCCACCACCATCTTCACTGACAGTCAGAGCGCATTGGCAATTGCGAGGAACCCTGTGTTCCATGCTCGCACTAAGCACATTGAGGTGCATTATCACTATGTCAGGGAGAGGTTCTCTGCTGGGGAGATCAGCTTGGCATATGTGCCCACGCAAGAGAACATTGCAGACCTTTTCACGAAGGCTCTGCCTAGGGAGAAGTTTGAAGCTTTCCGCAAAGCTTTGGGCTTACTTCCTTTTGTGGAGTGATTTCCACATAGCTTGGCACTTCCTTATACATGAGTGCCAGCTCATTGTTCACCGCATCACTCTCAAGGGGGATTTGTTGATATATTTAGGTAGTGATGTGTGTGAACACTCTAGGACTGCCGAGGCACTTTTTTCCCTCTTTAGGAGGTTTTTTTCCCGCGGCTTGTATATACGCCTATTGCCCTAATGGGCTACTTATCTTTGTACATTCTCTAGTAATACATTTAGTATTGTGTGTTTGTGCTCCAAGCTTCTTCTTCTTCCTTGTGTTGTTTGCGTGCTTCCGTAGATGTCTATCTCCAACAAGAAGATGTCGAGAGTTTCATGGACACAACTAAATTTCCATGATCAAAAGTCGATGAAGAATATGAAAACATGCAAAGACTAGCTCATTTACCACTTAACAATGGAGCAAAGACATATGTACTACGTGCGTCACTCACGATGCTCAATCTGCAAGCCATTTATGGATGGTCAGATAGTAGTATCACTGAATTGTTGAGGTAAGTGGAGAACAAATTGGCTTTCATTGTTGTATCAAAATACTAATATCATTTTAATTGCTTATTGCAGGCTTCTTAAAGATCAATTTTTGCCAGAGGGCAATGACATGCCTCCAATACGTGGAGATGCAAAAAAACTTTTATAGTCCATTGGAATGGATTATACTAAAATTCATGCTTGTCTGAATGATTGCATTCTCTTTCGGAATGAATATGAGCATCTCCACGTATATCCAAAGTGTGGAGCAAATAGATTTAGAGAAGACCTTGTAGGCGAAGCAATCCCCGCAAAGGTTCTTCGCCACTTTCCTATCATTCCACAAATTAAGAACATGTTTAGATGCAAATCTATAGCTGAGTTAATGTCATGGCATACAAAGAGCAGGTCTACAGATGGTGTGATGCGAGTGCCTGCTGACTCTGATGCTTGGAAGCACATAGATAGTAAGTGGCCAGAGTTTGCTAGTGAGCCTCGGTCCATACGTCTAGGCATAGCTATGGATGGAGTGAATCCATTTGGTTTACGCAGTTCTTCATGGAGCACATGGCCTATATGTTTGGTGAATTATAACATCCCACCATGACTGGCCACAAAGAAAGGTCAATTATTAGCAGCTCTTATTGTACCAGGTTAAGTATAAGGTAAAAAACATGGATGTATATCTTGCACCACTTGTGGAAGAACTGCACATTTTATGGGATGGGATTATTGTGCGTGACATATCTCAGCCTATAAGAAAACGAGACGTGCGAGTGCAAGGCATACTTATGTGGATGATGCATGATTGGCCTAGTTATGGTGAATTTTGTCCTCCTTTTCCTCAGAAAAACGGCCGTGGCCTCTTGTACACCTATGACCACAAAAAACAAACGAAAAAAACAAACTGCATCCTTCTCCCTTAGCGCTCTCTTGGCAGCTTCCCCCATTGACCTCATTCACATCAATTCTGCTCTTTTAAAAGATGGTTGCTTGCATTAGACTTGTCACCCTGCAAAGTCTGCAAAAGAAAACGGCCTAACAACCTTTGTTTTTTTCATTTCAGGTATCATTTCTTTTGTCAACAAATTTTAAATTCTAAAGGAGTTCACCAACTGTTGTTGCACTCTCACCACTATGCAGAAGATCACAAATCCCTGTTGAAAATCTCCAAAACTTTGCATTGTCCACACTTCCAAACCAAATACAGAAAAATGCTTCCTTGATATATCCTTCGACTATAATTTTTTTCTCTCAATCTCCGTGCACTTAAATAACTTTACAGTCCCACTAGCCCTTTCCATCCAATGATTACCATCCTTATCAAGGGGTAAAGTCTCGCTTCCAACTCAATTACTTTCCTTCTTCGTTTTCTAGATCTTCCCCGATGCATTCATGGTGTTTTTAAAATGATGAACCTAAATCAAGTCATATGCCATTTTGGTGTTAAGCATTTCACTGCTATGTATGACCTCCATACTTGCTACCCCATAGGTTGCGTATCATATGCTAGACCCTCCACTATCAAGGTTAACCCCATCAGGAGTATGAGATGCATCTCGGCGTATGCAGGGATACAATTATGAATGAAATAGATTTCGGTCTCCTTAGGCATCTGCAATCACCCATATATTTTGCAAAAGAGAAACATGTTAGAACATAAAAATTTACTTTTTGACGCGTTAACATACTCCCCTTCACTAATGTGCGAAGTCGTCCTCGACGAGCCACTCTTGCTGCAATATGATCCAAACAGCTAGAACATGTCAGTTTACCACTTGTTTGCATACCTTTCATCGAGCCATGACTCCAACTGGACCTGCACTCATTGAAGCTATTAGTGCTAAAAAAATCACTCATGAATACATACAAATCACTCACTTCCAAAATGATCCAAGAACATGCACATATATGCAACTCCATATTCCCACATGCATCAAATTGCTCATGCATTCCATTATGAAAATACTCTCAACCAAAATAAAACATTCATACCTTTCCATGTCTTACACATACAACTGTCATTGCGAAAAAAAACAGAAAAGAAAGTACCAAAATAAACAACAACAACTGAAATGAATCCAATAGGAGATGCAACATACCCAAAATGCATACCCCTTTTATTGACCTACTATTCGCTATGTACACATATTCCATGACCAGACACTCCCTAAGAATCCCCATCGTCGTCCCACAAAAGCCATCGAGACCGGAGTACAAGTCAAGACCTACATAAAAACCCTGGAGTGTCCCACGCACTGGAAAACCCTTGGATAGGGCACACAAGTTATAAAGCAAAACCGTTGCATTACCTTGCTAAAGGTCTCATCCATAAGTACATATACAGTATCCGTGCCTTTAAGAATGTTGATTGAGAGTGAGTTGATCTGTCGCAAGCCACCATATACCAATTACACAAGCAAATAACGTTCCTTTCCAGGCGATCATCACCCTCTCCTCTCTCTCTCCCCCTTAGGAGTGGGGAATAATTTCATATGTAAATGTTATTTATTTTCACACGTTAGCCTACGTTGACATTGGATGCGATTCATGGACCTGACCACCCGATCAGGTTGATTCCACCCATCTACCAATGCAACGCAGTGCACAACACACAAACACATAACGATAGATAAGTAACATATATCAGCTAGCCCATAACGAAGCTGGATGCGGCTCGTGGGCGTGACTACCCAGCCATGATGGCTCCACCTATCTACCAACCCGTTATGGCACGTAGCTAAGACACAAGCATATGCATCCCAAGCCTATGGCGAAACTAGCTGCGGCTCGTGGTCCTAACCACCCGGCTAGGATAACTCCACCCACCTACTAGCCCACCATAGCGCGTTGGGTACAATCACAACAACACAATTTTTTTTTCTTCTCTTTTTTTTTCATAGTTAATTAATCTACCCCAGTCTTGAGAATTAGGGAGAGGAAGAAAGGGATTTTCCCCACTTTTCCTACACATGCATGCAAACATACACACTCTAGCCTTTGACAGATTAACCACCTCTTCACTCCATTCTCTCAATTACAAACACTACATATGTATTCATCGATTTGACTTTTCACTAGGTAACTACAGCCAGCTATGCCTTGGTACCTCATATACCTATCCTTAGATGATCTAAAATGTGGGTCTCCGGGATGTCTCATATAGCCTCACCTTGTACTCGCATCCCGACGACTTCCCTAGGGCGAGTCAGGCTCAACTTCAGGAGCTCCGTCATCGCTATCTATCGTTAACAGATCTACCCAAGCCCAAGTGATATCGTTATCTTCGTTAGGCATTTCCCTCGAAGGGTCGAAATAGTAATATCGATCCCCCGCCCATCCTACATGTCGGATCAGGTATGTCTCAAACCACTCAATATAAAACGTAATATCCAAACCCTGGTTTATGAAGCATACCAGCTAGTGTGCTTTCTCCACATCATATTCGGTCTCAAAGTCGTCGACCTCTATGTCCATGTGGGCGAATGTTTGGTGCGAGAAATATATCCCCAGCTCGTACAAATAGAGTTGAGTTATTTGATCTGCCATTTTGTTACTTAGCTCCTAACAGTCTGTGCGCAACACAAAAAATAATTAGAAGTCCAAAATTCTTGAGCTAGCAAGGGATAATATTTATGACAACAAAAATCATAGCTAACATATGCGCACACACATATATATATATATATATATATATATATATATATATATATATATATATATATATATATATATATATATATATATATATATATATATATATATATATATATATATATATATATATATATATAAAACTATGCATCTATGTACAAGGAGTCTACTACATCCTTCCGCTTGGATCTCGTCTGGCTTCTCCCGTCCTAATGCTAGTTGAAATATGGTTTAACCTGAAGCACGTTAACCTTCACGGGAGAACATTCTTCTCCTAAATCTTGAATTTGCATGGAACCATTGGAGTTGAGTTCCACCACTTTAAACGGCCCTGCCCATCTTGTCTGTAACTTCCCGAGGAATTTGTAATATTTGCTATCATAGACTAGCACCAAATCCCCTTCTTGAATCGCATAGGTCTTGAGATTCTTATCGTGCCTCTCCTTATGTCTTCTCTGAATAGCTTCCAAACTTTGCTGTGCAATGAGTCTCTTTTCTTCTAGCTTGATCAGTTGTATGTACCTCTCCTTCAATGACTCTTCCTCTCCCAGCCTGGCCTCGATGGCCACTCTTAATGTCGGAACTTCTTTTTTGATGGGAAAGATGGCTTCCTCGCCATATACTAGGGAGAACGGAGTGCTCTTAGTCGTCACTCGGTAGGATGTTCGATATGCCCACAAAGCTTCCAAAAGTCTCTCATCCCAGTCTCGCCTATGCACAACTACTGTCTTTGTCAAAATCTGTTCAAGACCCTTGTTGGTTAACTTCCACTTGTCCATTCGCCCTCGGGTAATATGGAGTGCTTTTCCTATGTTTGATCTTATACAATTCCATTAATTCCTTGATCTGTTCGTTGACAAAGTGTGTTCCTCTATCACTCACTATCTCCAACGGGCATCCGAATCGGGTGATAATTTGTTCATACAAAAATTTAGCTACATCAATAGCTTGGTCAATCTTCAGAGCTTTGACTTCTACCCACTTGGTAACATAGTCAGTGCAGAACAAGATATACCTATTGGATCTACGTCTTGAGGGAGGATCAATAGGCCCCACAAAATCAATTCCCCATTTTTCAAAAGGCTTAAGAGCCAGCACCGGCGTAAGAGGAGCTGCATGTGCTAATGTTGGTTTGCCCATTCTTTGGCATTTGTCGCATTTCTTGCAGTATGTGTGAGAGTCTTTGAATAGCGTTGGCCACCAATACCCAGCCAATAAGATCTTCCTTGCCGTCAGCTCACCAGCAAAATGCCCACCGCAGGATTCATCATGTAATGCCCTCAAAACTAGGGTTGCTTTTTCTTCCTCGAGACACCTCCGATAAATGCTTTCATGGACAAAATATCGATAGAGCTTCCCACCAATGATGCTATGGTGTTTTACCAGTGCTAACAGTTTTTGCTTCTCTCTCTTGCTTGCTCCCGGCGGTTATTTAGTGGTGCACAAGAAATTCACCAAGTCGGCATACCAAGGTACCTTAGCATCAACCTGAAATAGATGTCCATCAAGAGCATCGTCGGGCACACCAGAGATTGGCTCCTCATTAATAATTTGAGATAAATGGTCAGCCAATATGTGCGCTTTGCCTAGTTTGGTTACCACTGTGAACTGAAATTCTTGGAGGAGTAGCATCCACCTCATCAATCGCCCTGATAGCTCGGGTTTATTAATGATATACTTTAGGGTTCATGATCCACATAAAACGTGAAATGCTTTCCCATCAGATAGTGCCGATACTTGTTTACCGCAAAGATCATCGAGAGGCATTCCTTCTTTGTAGTCGTGTAGTTCCTCTCAGTGCTATTCAAGTTTCGACTTGCGTAATAAATAGGGTGGTCCAACTTCTTCTCATCGGCTTGGCATAGCACTGCTCCAACCGCAGTATGAGAAGTGTCTGTATGCACAGGAAATTCTCTCGTCCAGTCAGGTGCTACTAAAATTGGTGCATTTATCAATTTCTCTTTGATCAAATCGAATGCAGCTTGACACTCTCCAGTCCATTGATATTGTTGGTATTTCCTCAAAAGGTTCGTAAGTGGTGCTGCTATTGATGCAAAATTTAATATAAATCATCGATAATAATTAGCATGTCCCAAGAATCCTCTGAGTTGCCGCAAGTTTTGAGGAGGTGGAAGTTGTCCGATTTTTTCTACTTTATCCTCGTCAACCGCGATCCCTTTTTTAGAAATAACATGTACCAAGAGCAATCCTCTTCGTACTCCAAATGTACACTTTTCAAGATTTAATGCGATGCGTTTTTCAATGCTTCTTCTTAAAATAGCTTCGATCCTCTCCATCATGTTTTCATCGTTGCCTCTGATCGCAAAGTCATCGAGGAATATCTCCATCCAATCCTGCAAATAGTCTTGATATGCAGCTATCATTGCCCTCTGGAATGTGGCCGGTGCATTGCATAATCCAAATGGCATCACACGATATGCATACATACCCCATTCTGTCGTGAAAGTAGTTTTTGATTGATCCTCTTCATGGATTTGGATCTGGTTGTACCCACTGAAACCATCCAAAAATGAGTACAATTTATGGCCAGCCACTCTGTCCAAGATTTGATCAGTAAACGGCAAAGGGAAGTGATCCTTTTTTGTGCGCTCGTTCAACTTCGGATAATCTATGCAAATGCGGATTTTCTTTTTTTTTTTGGAACAACTACAATTGATGATACCCATTCGCTGGATGCGATGGGATATATGAATCTTGCTTCCAATAACTTAGTCAATTCCAGCTTGATCAATTCCGAGTAGACTGGATTTGTCCGCCTAAGTCATTGACATATTGGTCGGGTGCCTTCTTCCAAATCTACATAATGTTGGCAGATTCGGGGATCAATTCCTCTCAGATCACTGTATGACCATGCAAAGGCCTTGCTGAATTTTTTGAGTGCCAGTTTAATGCAATCTCGTACTCCATCTGGTAGCTCTGACCCCACGCTCAAGAACTTTTCTGGAAAAACTTCCCATTTTTCCACCTGAGCTTCTCGCGAATGTTCCTTACTCCTTGATGACGCTGTGATTGGAAAGTGCTCCGCGATCACGCGTGCATGGTTGGCCAATAAATCATTGTTTTTTTCTGTTTTGACCAGACCCAATTTCTTTAGTTCAGCTTTTGCAATGGCTTCCTGCACTTTAGTCTTACTTTTCGCTTCTTTTTCTAATTCTCAACTTCTCCTTAGAAGCTCTGCTTCTAGCACTCTGACCCTTGCTCTCAGCTATTGTACTTCCATTGTCGAAGCTAACTCCAGCTTCAACTCATCTTTTGAAGTTCCCTTCTCCATGGATTGGGTAGCTTTGCTTTCCCTTGCGTCTATACTTAACATGTAGCACTCAAATTCACTGGTATGTGTCAACCATTGTAGCAACTCCTGGTCTGAGTCATCCTTGTAAACTAGTGGGTCTTTGTACTCGCCCACTTTCGCGTGTTGGAGTTTGGACAATTGCAAGTTAAATCCATCCTGTAAAAGGTCCTTGGAAGTTTCCGTGCGCAAGGCAAATCTTACCCACGCCATTTCTTATCTAACCTTTTCCTTTGCTTTCTTCTCTCTTTCCTCAGCTGTTGTCGATTTCTTGCCAGTGAAGTTTGGAGACACTTGAAGTTGTATTCGATCAGCCTTCGGTCCAATTGTGATAAATCCTGTGCGCCAATCGTGCACACATTCGGCTTGCACCAGCCATGGCCGTCCAAGTAAGATCGAGAAAGTGGCCTCTAAGGTCCTTGGTCTTACTATCAGATAATCAACTTTAAATTCTAGACCGCCCACAACTGTGCTTACATTCTTCAAAAGACCCACAGGCTTCACTTGTGTTTGATCTGCCATCCTCAAGGACATTGGAGTTTCTTCCATGTGGTTGAGGCCCAAAGCTTTCATCATGTACTCAGTCATTAAGTTGACTCCCGCTCCACTATCTAATTGAGCCCCAAGGACTGCATATCCTCTAATCTCGACTGTCACAACTGGAGCATTCGAATCAATTTGCGTAGTGATACTTTGAATCATACCCTAGACCTCTTTATCTTGTCTCTTTTTATCTCGAGCTTTCCTCGGCTTCTTAATATATTTGTTGTAGAATTGTTTCCTATATGCATGTGAACATTTCAGCAATGTGCCAATGTCCAGCGTGACTTCCATGTCAGCGAGCAGCTTTACGATGTCCAATTCCTCCAAACTTTATCTTTCCTTCCTACACTTTGGAGCCCTTAATCTTTCAGGGAATGGTGCTATGCCTGGCACAAACTCCTTGGTCACTGGTGGAAGAATCTCTATCTCTTCCCCATCCTCAAGCTCTTGCTGCTCAACAAATCCTCCAACTTGGTTCTCTACCTCTCCATGTTCGGGTATTTTCTCCTGGCTAGCTTTTTCGCTTTCACCTCTGGATGTTTCTTTAAATACTCTTGAGTCCTTGTGACTACTGCCATAGTTGGCTCTTTATGCGGTTTCTTGGCCTAGTAAGCATCCACAAAGTGCATTGATGAGCTAGAGCCTTCTTGAGGGTTCGGTGTCTTGAACACTACTCCGATCATAGGAATTGGCTCTTGAGCTCTCGGTGTGGAATGCATCTGAGTCTCAACATAATTCGAGGACCCTACTGGCCCCTTATCCTTGCCAGTGGCAGCTCTTCGTTTTGGACAATCTTCATCAAAGTGGCCCTCTCCACTACAGTACCTACACAGTGGGGTATAATCAACTGGTTTCTTTTCGTTTGGACATCTAGATTGAGTATGGCCAAAGCCATGGCGTCTCCAACACTGGATGGGACCATCTCTTCTTTGATCACGTGTGGCTCCTCTCAGATAGTCTCCTCCCTGACCCTGAGCACCATATCCATAAGTTTGTCTATTTTCCCATTGAGATGTAGGTGGGATACTTTGAGCAGGCAATCCCGTGTAGGATCTTTCTCTTGTATCTCCCGATTTCATGGTCTGCTCTTCATAGGCCCTCTTGTTGTAACATTGGTCTTCTGTGTGATTGGTCCTTCCGCAAAAAGTGCAACGCATTCTAGGTGGCGATCTATCTGTGAATACTCTAGAGACTGTAGGACATTCTGAAGCCAGATGGCTGTAACCATGGCACTTTCCACACCATGTATTTGATTGAAACACTTGATTCGGGTTTGTAGTTACCTCTGGTTTTACTGTGTATGTTTCCTGGGTCATTGTGGCAGCTTTTATAGCTTGTGTGACCAACTCCAATATTCCTTCTTCAGTTGGCGCAGGCTTTACCTCGCCTGGCGTGCTAGTGGCAGCTACAAAAGCTAGGGTCGTCAATGCGGGATTTCCTTGGCCAGGATCTTTCATCGGTATATTTCCTGGGCCTCCCATTAGCTCGTATAAGAGCTCAATCTTCCTTTGTTGACATGATTGTACTTCCTCCCAAAGCCTTGCTTGTTCCTTAGCATCTATTAAAGTTGCAGGTCTTGTCAGGCTAATATGTTGTTGCACCGTAGGATCTCTCAATCCGGTAATGAATCTTCTCTTCAATGTCTCATTGTTCGGGGCATTCGCACCCATCTTTCTTACCAAGGTTTCCATTCTCTGAATGTAGTTATCAATGCTTTCATTGACTCCCTGTCGTAGGTAATCCATCTGTTGGGCCAATCTATCTTGGAAGCCTTGTCGTCGAAACTTTTCCAAGAAGGCTTCCTTGAGCATCTGATAAGTTCCACGCTCTTGTGGTGTCAAATTACCGTACCAGTTGGCTACCTCATCACGGAGGATAGCCGGAAAAATCCTCAACCTTTGACCCTGGTCAACTACTTCATTGGCCTCACAAGTAACCTCAAACAACTGGATAAAACTATCTGGATCCTCGTCCCAAGCACCTGAGAATTTGGTAAAGTCCCCAAAATGAACCAAAATTCGCTGAGCCATTTTGAACAGAGGTGTGATGTCAATATCACTTCGATCCCAAAAATTTAGTGCACGCGGCCTCAGGATCCCTCCTTCAAACTTTTGCACTTGATTCACGACTCTCCTATGAGAGTACACATTTTAGCAGATTTCTTTGAGTTAGTCGAGGTCGACTCACCTTGCAACTCCCACCTCTTCCTTTCTCTTTCAAGGGCTCTTCTCTGAGCGCGTTCCTCTCTTTGCGTTTGTGTTGCTCCTCAGGATGAGCTCCCCTCGCTCATGTACTAGATCTGGAGTCCGCAAGCTCGGCCAACATGTGGCGCTAGGCGAACCTATGGCACTCTCTTATAGAGATGTGCCAAGCTATTCCCAGCAAACGCACCAAAATGATTGCTCTTAGTCCAAGGGAGATTGCATATACTTACTGATACTTTGCCCAAACTTTCTAATGCTAGGTTAGCTTTTGGTCTCCCTAAGTCCAGAATTTCACTCCAAAGTATTGATGGAGGAAACGAGAAAACACATGCACAAAGGGGAAACCAACTCTAGTGGTTACCTCTCGGGACCTCTCCCTCTCTCTCCTCACTCCCACGCTACTTCCAAGAACACCCACTCTTATGCACAAATACCCACACACGATGTCATCGAGTTTTGTGAAAAGGAGAGAGGAAATTGGATGGTGGCTAACCAAAGAAGAACATGAGAACTTAAATAGAGCTTCGAGAGCTCAAATTCTTAACAAGGAAATGTTGTTTCCATACTCAACGAAAATGTTCGAATGATGAGTATTCTTGCAGTTGAGATTTCCAACCAAGTTTTATTAGATTTATGCTCTTAAGAATGTCAACCTCTTGTGGCTATCCAAAAGGAATTACATATAAATTCTTTATTTCTTTGAAAGCATAAGCACAAGAGAAACAAAGGATTGGGAAGAAAAGCGATAAAAAGAAAACTTCTTGCTTGCACCGACCTCTACTTAATTCAATTAAGCAACTTTATGAGTTCGGAAGTGTATGTTTGTAAGAGAAACACTTAAACAATTACATATCACATGCGCACGAGTGGCAGATTTTATCCATAACATTTAAACAGTTACATATCACATGCGCACAAGTAGCAGATTTTATCCATAACATTTGAGAATAAGTAACGATATATGTTTCTGTCATACACCAAAACGCAAGTGTTAAGTACACTCTTCATATGAAGCTGTGCGCAACACTTCCATATATGCATAAACCTATCATAAAGAAATCTTACGCATTAAACATTCTTGGGATGACCGAAGTGCAGCCTAGTGTGAGCAAATTTGGTCGTGACATTCCCATCAAAAATAAATATTGTCATATACCTTCGGATACATGGTACTATTTGCAAACAAAAGATGGGTTCTTGCAGATGGAGGAGCATCATATTTTCCATTTCATGAGAGATTAGTTAGCTGACATTTAGTGGTGTCGATGTGATTTCCAATCTCCTTGTGACAACAGAGACCATACTTTTACTGTGATGGCCTAGGAAAAGAAATTTTAATTCCTGCAACTAAATTCTCATGGACAAGAGTTATGCAAATTAGGAAATTCAGAATTAGCTAGTTGAAGACAAACTCCTCCACTATAATTAACCTTGAAAGAAGATCTTTAGCAATTAAAGCAGCAGTGTACTTCTCTGTCCGATAAGCAACACCTGAAGCGTTTGTTCTTCTCATCATTGGATAGATCCATTAAGCTTTCCATTAGCTTTCATTTAAATCAAATTCCATTATTTGTAAATTGTCACACACTATTCTGGCCGAAAATATCCGCGAACATGAAGTCACTCAAACAGCAGAAACAATTTGTATCTTAATGCTCAAATAATTTGGATTAAGAAATGAGAACAAAACGTAACCCAAACCTCATGTTTGAACATCTAGACAACAACATCAATGACTCGTCAATTTAGAAAATATGGTTTCTATATATAATGACAAAAAGAAGCACCAAATATGTTTTCTGTACATAAAGATCAAAATAACGCTGAACACAGAGAAGACTAATATTAAACATCATTGCACTGGAATCAATAGAGGAAATATTGATGAAGCACCATGAAAGAGAGACTTGCCTCAATATTTTATAACTGAATGGATGCCACTTCATTCCACACTTCAGTATGATTCAGCAATAGCACCTTGTAGTTCTTGACAAGTCCCAAGGAAGACAAAGTGCCACCAGAATATGCGCAGATGAAGCTCTCTAATGTTATTTAGTGTCCCTTCAAGTGACAGCGATCCCTTTATAGCCTCTTGATGCCAATCACTTCTGTCAACGGTCGTTCCTTTCCCTCCTCGATGTCTGCTCAGCCCAAAAGTGACGAAGAAAGAAAACCAAAAGAAAACAACCCCCCCGTTTTTACTGCCTTGCGTGCAAAAACCCTCAGCATCCTTGGAGCCCTCCCCCTTCCTACAAATTCGAGATCGTTTTTTGTTGCTCATAAACGAAATATCCCTCTTCTTCCTCCAGTAGACTGAATCGGCGAATCTGATGCAGAACACTCCCTCGATTATGATGTCTTGATATATTTAGGTAGTGATGTGTGTGAACACTCTAGGACCGCCGGGGCACGTTTTTCCCTCTTTAGGAGGTTTTTTTCCCCCGGCTTGTATATACGCCTATTGCCCTAATGGGCTACTTATCTTTGTACATTCTCTAGTAATACATTCAGTCTTGTGTGTTGTGCTCCAAGCTTCTTCTTCTTCCTTGTGCTGTTTGCGTGCTTTCGTAGACGTCTAATTCCAACAATTGGTATCAGAGCAGGTTGTCGCTTCTTCTAGGGCACCATCGACACTCCTCCATTTGCAGTCTCAAATTCGCACGAAATTTGGTGAGCATACTCAAGGTGTTTCGGAGATCAAAACAGCTTCGCTATGTGGTGCCGAAATCGCGATCTGAGCTCGTTTCGGCCTCCGAACGCACTATCGTAGCGCTTGTGCAGGCTATTTCGTCCTTTTGTGCCAAAGGTATATACCAGTTTCTATTCACTAGTTTAAGCGTCTCAAAGTCTGCTACAGGTCTAGCAGAACTCGTCTTGGTAGTTCCGTTCAATTTTTTGAGATACAATCAATTTTCTGCATCAAGGTATTTTAGTCATCGGCCATGGCTGAAAGCAGTGATGTATTCCGTATGTTGGCTGTTGAGGATAAGTTGGATGGTACCAACTACCCATTATGGGCTTATATGATGTGACATGTATTGGTTGCAAAAGGACTATGGAACATTGTGCAGGGTGTTGAAAGATGTCCTGTTACACCTACGACTATAGGTACTACAAATACAGGTGTTGGAGGTGTTGGAGCTGATGAAGATGGTGTCGAAGATGATATTGTGCAGATTCCTGTTCGTGCTGCTGTTTCTGTTGCACCTACTACAGAGCAGATTCGTTGGGATGGCAGAGATGCCCAAGCACATGCATTGATAGCTTTGTCTGTCAAACGTGCCATTATTCCTCACATATGCTCTTGCAGAACAGCTAGGGATGCTTGGGATACACTTACCACATTGTACCAAGCTAGGAATGAGGCTCGTGTTGCTTATCTCCGAAAACAATTGGAGAGTGAGCACATGAATGAAGGTGATTCTATGGACAGTTTCCTAACGAAGATCAAAGATTTGAAGGAACAGTTGATTTCTGCTGATGAGGTTATACCAGATAGCTCACTTGTGCAGACCGTTTTGAATGGTCTTCCTGACTCATATCAGAGTTTTGCTTCTACTCTTCGGTTGATGATGAAAGGCAATCCGAATGCCTTATCATTTGAGGAGTTAGTCTCTGTTCTGTTGCAGGAAGATCAGTCTAGGCAGAACAGGTCCATTATGCGAGTTGCAGATCAAGCTTTCCTCGCTAGTGAGAAGGGCAAAGGAAAATGGAGCTCTTCTACTAGTAAGCACAAATCTGCAAATGGTGCACATTCAAAGAACCAAGACAAAGATGAGAAAAAATCAAAAAAGCAGAAATTGTTTTGTAAGTATTGTAAAGGCAATGATCATATCATAAAGAACTGTCCAAAACTGGCTGCTAAAGAGGCAAAGAAGAAAGAGGCTGGAATGGTTGTTGCAGAGGCCTCTACACCAAAAACAGAGTCTGCAAATCTTGTGCAGGAAGAAGAATGGGCATTTACTACTGTCTGCACTTTTGACCCATCTTCTCATGATCAGTGCATGTCTGCAGTAGACTCAGATGTTTGGTACTTTGACAGTGGGGCGACCAAACATATTACCTCGCAGCGCAGTTTCTTCTCTTCACTTGATCCTACCCCTACAGGGAATACTGTCACATGCGCCAATAACTCCTCTTATCCTGTTATGGGAGTTGGTAAGATCATTTTGACTATTGCTGCTGGTAGTTCTTTCACTTTATCAGATGCTTTATTTGTGCCAGGGATAAAAAAGAATATGTTATCAGTTTCTGCATTAGCCAAGATTGGCTTGGTTGTGAAATTCGTTGATGGCAGGTGTACAGTCCATGATCTCTCAAATAGCAATGTGATTATTGCTTCTGGCATCTTATGTCGTGGGCTGTATAAGCTCATAGACTATGAAAGATCTGTGAATGATTCCGCATGTGCAGTTCATGATTCTCAGGCTATGTCAGATGCAAAACTTTGGCATGCATGCTTTGGTCATCTGAATTTTGCTAGTTTGTTACGCCTGCAGAAATATGAAATGGTGTCCTCTTTGCCCAAACTTGAGGCACCTGGAAAACATGTTTGTGAAGGTTGTATTTTGAGCAAAATGCAGCGTTCTTCCTTTCCAAAAGATGGTTCAATTCGGGCTACACAGAAATTGCAGCTTGTACATAGCGATGTCTATGGTCCTATGCAGACACCCTCTTTTGGAAATTACCTTTACTTCGTGACTTTCATTGATGATTTTTCCAGGCAGGCATGCATGGGTATATCCACTCAAAGCAAAGTCCGAAGTGTTCATGTGCTTCAAACAGTTTTTTGTTTTGGCTGAAAATCTGTCAGCATGTAAAATGGGCACCCTCCGTTCTGATTGAGGGGGGGAATATATGTCTTCAGATTTTAATGCATTTCTAGCTGAACGTGGGATCAAACACCAGTGTACAGTGCCGTATACACCTCACAGAATGGAGTTGCTGAACAGAAGAACATGTCTCTTATGGAGATGGCGAGGTGTATGGTCAAGAGTCAGGCTTTACCTCATAGTTTCTGGCTTGAGGCTGTCATGTGTGCAGCATATGTACTGAACACGTGTCCCACTAAAGCGTTGCAGTCTATCACTCCATATGAGGCTTGGCATGACCGTAAGCCATATGTTGCTCATCTGCGTGTTTTTGGTTGTTTGGCATATGCATTAGTGCCTGAACAACATCGCAGAAAATTAGATGATAAGGAAGTAAAATGTATTTTTGTTGGGTACAGTTCTGAAAGTAAAGGCTATCATCTGTATCATCCACAGACTAAACGCATTCTGGTTAGCCGTGATGTTGTCTTTGTGGAAGATGCTATTCAGCCATTGCTTTCATGTACTAAGGAGACATCTGTTAGCTCCAAAGACATGTATGATACTTTGATGCCACTTTTTACAGGTGGACAGTCTAGTGCTGGTCCTAATGAGGCAACTTCTCAGCCTTTGCAGGTTTCATATGATGATGCAGATCATATCATTTCTTATGCAGATTTACATGATGCACTTGCTGATGAGAGAGCTGATATTGAGCAGGCAAAAACTATGCCAAAATGGCTGGTGCAGACTTTGCGTGACAGCAAATTAGATGCACCTTTGTCATATCGTACTTGTTCAGGCTCTCATAGTGCCTCCTTTGGATCAGATTGCTATGCTATGGCTGCATCTAGTCTCTGTGATGAGAATGAGCCTGTTTCTTTTGATGAAGCACAGAATTCAGAAAATTGGATGGCTGCTATGCAATCTGAATATGATGCTATAATGAAGAATGATACATGGTCTTTATGTGACTTGCCTCCTGGCAAGAAGGCCATTGGCACTAAGTGGGTATACAAGCTGAAGCGTAAACCTGATGGTACAGTTGATAGGTATAAGGCTAGGCTTGTTGCAAAGGGTTATGCGCAAGAAAGAGGCATTGATTTTGATGAGACCTTTGCACCTACATGCCGTATGACTACTGTTCGGAGCATTTGTGCACTTGCAGCCCATCATGGTTGGAATGTACATCAGTTGGACATTAAAACAGCATTTCTGAATGGTGACTTGCATGAAGAAGTGTATGTTTTTCAGCCCCGTGGCTTTGTGCAGAAAGGGCATGAAAACCAGGTGTGCAGGTTAAAGAAGGTGTTATATGGTTTAAAGCAAGCACCACGTGCTTGGTATGAGAAGATACATGCCTATCTGATTGCACATGGTTTTGAGAACAGTCCAACTGAAAGCACCTTATATGTTAAGCGTGCTGATGATGTGCTTCTGATCATTGTTGTCTATGTAGATGACATGCTGCTCACTGGTCCTATTGAGAAGCATATTGCTGATTTCAAGGCTGATTTGCATGCCTCATTTGGGATGTCTGATTTGGGGCATTTGCATCACTATTTGGGCATTCAGTTTATGCAAGTTGATGGTGGAATGGCTTTGTGTCAAACGAAATATATTGACACATTATTGCAGCGTTTTGGCCTTGAAGACTGTAAGCCTATTGCCACTCCTATGGAGACAGGTTTCCGATTGAGTCTTCATGATGCTGGAGATGCATTTTATGCTGTTCTCTATCAGCAGGCTGTTGGATGCTTGATTTACTTATGCATTACTCGGCCAGATATTCAGTTTGCTGTCTCACAGATGAGCAGGTTTATGCATTGCCCAGGAGTCACGCATTGGAAGGCGGTTAAGTGCATCTTTCGCTACTTGAGTGATACTCGGCTACTTGGGTTGTTTTATCCCAAGGAGGGATCACTACCACCAGATTTGCATGCTTTTTCTGACTCAGATTGGGTTGGTTGCTATGACACTCGTGTGTCCACCAGTGGCTTTTGCTTCATGCTTGGTAGCTCATGTATATCTTGGTTGAGCAAGAAGCAGCCTACTGTGGCCACTTCCAGTTGTGAGGTTGAGTATAGGGCAGCTTTCACAGCGACTGTTGAGTGTGTGTGGCTCAGACGCCTTATGGCTGATTTGGGTGTTGGCCAGTCTTCTGCCACCACCATCTTCACTGACAATCAGAGCGCATTGGCAGTTGCGAGGAACCTTGTGTTCCATGCTCGCACTGAGCACATTGAGGTGCATTATCACTATGTCAGGGAGAGGTTCTCTGCTGGGGAGATCAGCTTGGCATATGTGCCCATGCAGGAGAACATTGCAGACCTTTTCACGAAAGCTCTGCCTAGGGAGAAGTTTGAAGCTTTCCGCAAAGCTTTGGGCTTACTTCCTTTTGTGGAGTGATTTCCACATAGCTTGGCACTTCCTTATACATGAGTGCCAGCTCCTTGTTCACCGCATCACTCCCAGGGGGGATTTGTTGATATATTTAGGTAGTGATGTGTGTGAACACTCTAGGACCGCCGAGGCACTTTTTTCCCTCTTTAGGAGGTTTTTTTCCCCCGGCTTGTATATACGCCTATTACCCTAATGGGCTACTTATCTTTGTACATTCTCTAGTAATACATTCAGTCTTGTGTGTTGTGCTCCAAGCTTCTTCTTCTTCCTTGTGCTGTTCGTGTGCTTCCGCAGATGTCTAACTCCAACATCTCTCTCTCTACAAAGGATCCCCTCGATTGCAGACAGTACCTCGCACCCTTGCTTAAGAGAACCCCCAAAAAACGAGAGAGAACTTCCATATGGTACGTGCCCCTTTTTTAATGTTCCCCTCCTCCTCCACTCTCATCCTCCTTTTCCTCAGAAAAATGGCCGTGGCCTCTTGTACACCTGTGACCACAAAAAACAAACGAAAAAAACAAACTGCATCCTTTTCCCTTAGTGCTCTCTTGGCAGCTTCCCCCATCGACCTCATTCACATCAACTCTGCTCTTTTAAAAGATGGTTCTTTGCATTAGACTTGTCACCCTGCAAAGTTTGCAAAAGAAAACGACCTAACAACCTTTGTTTTTTTCATTTCAGGTATCATTTCTTTTGTCAGCAAATTTTAAATTCTAAAGGAGTTCACCAACTGTTGTTGCACTCTCACCACCATGCAGAAGATCATAAATCCCTATTGAAAATCTCCAAAACTATGCATTTTCCACACTTCCAAACCAAATACAGAAAAATGCTTCCTTGATATATCCTTCGACTATAATTTTTTTCTCTCAATCTCCATGCACATAAATAACTTTAGAGTCCCACTAGCCATTTCCGTCCAATGATTACCATCCTTATCAAGGGGTAAAGTCTCGCTTCCAACTCAATTACTTTCCTTCTTCGTTTTCTAGATCTTTCCCGATGCATTCATGGTGTTTTTAAAACGATGAACCTAAATCAAGTCATATGCCATTTTGGTGTTATATGCTAGACCCTCCACTATCAAGGTTAACCCCATCAGGAGTATGAGATGCATCTCGACGTATGCAGGGATACAATTATGAATGAAATAGATTTCGGTCTCCCTAGGCATCTGCAATCACCCATATATTTTGCAAAAGAGAAACATGTTAGAACATAAAAATTGACTTTTTGACGTGTTAACAGAAAGAAAAGCACAAAGGGAGGAATTAGAAGAGCGAGGTCGTATGCGAGTGTTGTGGGCAATTACTAAGCCCAACGGAACAGTATCCTTACCAAGAGCTCCTTGGGTGCTTCGCAGGATGGAAGAGCAACAAGTGAAGAAAACAATTTCAGAGTTTCGGACACCTATTGGATGCATGAGGTGTCTAAAGACTGCTTTCACACGAAATGACAATCTTGGAGGGCTCAAGTCTCATGATTGGCACCAGTTTTTACAATTTGTGCTCTCTATAGCCCTAAAAGACTGTCTTTCGGAGGATGTAGGAAGAACCATTTATAAAACTAGTTCTTTAGTACGGTGGATATCTTCTAAAGAGATAAATAAAGATAGCATGGAGAGTGCGAAATTCAATGTTATCGAGGTTGTTTGTATGGTAGAGAAATACTTTCCCACAAGTATTCTCACTATTCAACTTCATTTACTGGTTCATGTGGTAGATGAAGTTGCAATAGAAGGAACTGTCCATAGTCGATGGATGTTCTTCTTAGAGCGCTTTATGAAGACATTAAAAGGGTTTGTTTGACAGAGAGCACATCCAGAGGGTAGCATGGCAGAGGGATGGCTTGTACAAGAGTCTCTTGTATTCATAACTGAATTTCTACGTATGTCGGATCCCAAAATGCCTCGCTTATGGAGCGATGATGAAGATGTTCGTCTCGTAGGCGATGAACCACAAGGTAAAGGATTGCAAAGGAAAATGGATGAAGCTTTCAAAGAGAAGGCAATGAAGTTTTGCATAGTTAACTCTGAGCCTATGCAGAAGTGGTTAGAATGTATGAGCTTGCCAAGGAAACCAACACAAAGGAAAGAGCTCAGTTTCGAAAGAATCATTCCACTCGATTTTTACCTCTTCCAGAAAGTCTTTGACCTCTTCCACCTTTTCCAACGAGCAGATGGCTAGATACAGCGGTTTCTCAAGCAAAGGCAGCGGGTGAAGATATCTGTGAAGAAGAAGAAGAACTCGCAAAGGGATGTGATTGGGAGTATACTAAATACGGTGCACTATGGTCTCATGGATGACACTTTCCGCTCGCATGAATTAATAAAAATAGATCTACTTTTGATAGTGTGGTGATGGTGAACTTTTTGCAAAAAAGTAGAGCGAGTGCAAGAGATGATAATGCTCAAGAAGGCTAGCTAGATTATTATGGTGTGATTCAAGATATCTTGAAACTATCTTTTAGGAAGTTTGATTATTTTGTTTTTGATGTGAAATGGTTCAAAGTACTCACCTCTGGAAGAAACGCAACAATGAGGCGGCATAAAAGCGGTTTGCTTCAAGTCGACTCCACAAAATTATGGACGGATGAAAGGGATACATTTGTACTTCCTGAACATCGTGAGCAAGTTGTTTTTATACCAGATTCAAAACAACCAGAGTGGCTATTTGTTTTACAAGTCGCCCCACGTAGTAGACAAATTTGTGAGAATATAGAAGTACAAAATAGTCCATCTGTAGTGGACTCAGAGATTCATTCGATAGTCGAGGAGGAAGAGATCATTGTTCGAGAAGAAGAGGTCATTGTTCGAGAAGACGAAGCAATAGACGATGATCAGAAAGAAACCAGCATAGCAAGCGATTTAGAAGCCATCAATATAGAGATAAATATTCTCGGTGCATCGGATCTTCAAGAGGATGCTAGATTAGAGGATTTTTGAATAAAACACTTGTACGTACTAATTTTTGTTTTTTTTCTCTCTTTATTCTCTATATTACCTTTATTATCAAACACTAATTATTTGAGTTCTTTTGTTACAAAGCACGATGGGAGACAGTCCTCCAATCACTCCTCATTCCATGACAGAGGAGCAGTTTCTACAGTTTATCTCTTAGGTACCTCCCGCCTATATGGCCGTTGTGTCATAGTATTGGATCGCTCTTGGTAGCACTCCTGGCGGCCTCACTCTTGGCGGCCTCACTCCTGCCGGCCTTACTCCCGCCGGTGTCACTCCTTCTGGTGTCACTCCTACGGGTGGTGCTACTCCCGCAGGAGGTATGTCTCCTAGCTTTGTGACTCCACCACGACCATCTTTTCAGCCATCTCCTACTCGGTCTAGTAGTACACATGTGCGTTCGACGCCTTAGTGCGATACAGGTTCTGGCCCATCTCGTAGATCGAGGTCACGCTCTAGAGTAGGAGGTTCTAGGAGTGGATCTACAGGTAGGTCTGGAGGAGGCGACTGTTGTGGAGGCAGTGCGACAGACGTTGTCTCGGCCGCTTCTACTCCTAGGACGAGTACCTCAGATGTAGGTACGCCACGCAGTACACGACGTGGAACACCATGTACATTGCTCATGACCATGATGACTCCAAGGTGTATAGTACCCAAGATGGAGCTCCGGTGATGGATGCGGCTGGCAAAGCAATGTGTGCATGTATACGACAGCTTTGCTCCATACAGTTTGGACACTCCATCATGCTGAATTGGAGTGAACAAGATAAAGATCGGAAGAATTATATCACACAAACAATTTATCAGGAGATATGACCAGCCGATGGACAATCTCTTGTCAGTTTAGAGTGGATTCTGCACACCACACGTGAGGTTATGTCCCATCGACGATCAGAGGCTTGATATAACACATTTGGGCAGCGACGGATATGACACGATGCATCATGAGTTTGTAAGTACCATTTCATTTATTGAATTTATTTGTGTTAATTTTCTCATGTATGTTCCTCTAATGTTTTGTATATTTGTTGCACGAGCTGGCAATGGGTCGTCCTCCAACACGAACGGAAGAGGCTTACAAATATCAGCACGGATTGACTACACTATTGGAGGACTTGGAGGGATGCAGTGCGGTCGTGATAGCCTCTTAGTCCAAGGGAAAATGCCTATACACAATGATATTTTGCCCAAACTTTCTAGTGCTAGGTCAGCTTTTATCGCCCTAAGTCCCCAGTTTCACTCCAATGTAACCTTGGAGAAGACGGAAAAATACGTGCACAAATAAGTATCCAACCCCAGTGGTTCCTTCAAACAACCTTCCCCTCTCCTTGCTCACTCTTCCTTCCTTTCATTATTTCGCACCCACACGTACATGCACATTCACACATGCACACCCCTCCACACACTCTTACCTATTTGCATGTACACTCTTACTTACCCTTTCACTTGTTTTACTCACACTTACCCATGCATAGACTTTCATACACCTAGAAACCCTTTGCACCTCACATGCACTCACATGCACACACTCACACCTATACTTACACACGTGCATACCTCCTTGCACACATCGTCATCACTTCTTCACTTTTTTTTCCATGCCTAAAAACTCCTAAAGTTGAATGATATTCAAAGAATGGAAATCAAAATTAAACGCATGGAAGACGTTGAGGACATGGACACGATGAATACATGAATACTGCTAACACTGTAGCAATCATACACCGGGGTGTCTACTTACTTCTAGAAAACTTCCCTTGAAGTGCATATAAAATTTGTTTTGTCGAGCCCAGCATGTATTTGCTAGCCTTCCTCCAAATTGTTGGTATGAGCACAAGTCCTCAATGCACATGCTACCACAGGAAAACCTCAACAAATCTATCTCCAAAGCGTACTCCGTTTCGAGAAGAGTAAGTTCAAGCCAACTGCCGGTCAAATGAAGCTGAATTAATTTGAGTTAGGCTGTGGATTTTATTGATTCCATTGCCCGTGTGCACTTCTATCAATCTGTAGGCACCACCAATGGGAACAACTGACTTTGCTCTTGTCTTTGCAAGATGGAAGAGGCGTGTTCCTGTTGGTGTAAATCACAAGCCTACACATTTGGCTTGAAAGTTATCACGAAGACTCTACATACATAAAGAACCATAGGAACATATGCTAGTGATTACTTACCACTTTACCTCATTGTAAAAGTCTAATTTGACTTAGAATCTTTTGTAATCACCTACCTAAGTGATTCGTGGAAAAGTAGATCACTTGATTGAGAGAATATCTCCAAACTTTTAGATGCTTGATCATAGGAAGCCAAAGATTTGAATTTGAATTCAAATCCTAAGTCATTTCCTATAAAATTGGATGTGAAAAAGTCACGGGCAGATCACTCCATTCGCGAGGCTCATTCTGTTGAGCTTGAGTGTGTGTAAGGACTATACCATAGCCTATACCTCTCTACACCATTAGGCAATGCTATTCCTGCCAATGGGATTGTATACAATTGTTAATCAATAGATACATTTACATCATTCATCTTTGTGTTCTCTGCTAGTCTACTCAAAAGGCTATCAACTTGTCAAGGGCATATCTCACTCAATAATACTCTAAATTCAGTGATTCAAAGTTTGTTGGATTCAGCTCAAAGTCATCTACATGCTGACAAAATTTGAAGTGATTTCATTCAGCCAATTCAGAGAAATCGTCATCGAGGTGCTCACTAGTCTATCTCTGCTACAGTCCTAAAAAGTCGAGGGTATACCAAATTTTGCTAAATCAATTTCTCTGAGTATAGTTTGTCATTTTACATCATTCCACTTGCAAATGGTAGCTTACTAAGTTAGTTGAATACCCTTAGAAGGAATTTTATCAATTGATACTGTGCTGGTCACACTGAGCAAAACATTCAACAGGTGTCAAGACCAAAATAGAAGGTTTTCTTGAGTTTGTGACCTCCAAAGTTATCTGTTTTGATTCAATCATTGCACACATCATTTCCAAAGGACATAGGCTATTTCTTGGTGTCATTGGGAAGCTAAGGAAGTCTACTAATCAAATCTGAAACTAAAGAGGGCTGGTGCAAAGCACGTTTAGCAGTACCTACTCAATCTCTTGGATCATCCATCCATCTTTCCCAACAGTGGTATCATAGCAAATAAGGTAAAATGGGAGATGGTTTTCCTTCATTTATTGACAAATTGGACAGGATCAACTATCAAGCTTGGTCTCTAAGGATGAAGACCTACTTACAAGGAAGGAGTCTCTATGGATACATCTCAGGAGATGAGGAATTGTCCTCATTCAAAGCAAGAGGTTTGCCAACCAAGGAGGAGCAAGAAAAACTCAACACATGGTGTGCAAGGGATGCATTGGCAAGGGCCTATTTACTCAACTCTATATCTAACTTTCTTTTACCTCATATCAGAAATTGTAAGACTTCCCAAGAGACTTGGGAAACCTTGTCATCATATTTTTCCTCTAATACAAGGGCTAGGAAAAATCAATTGTGGATTGAATTCACAACACTAAGGAAGCAACCTAAGCAAGCTATTTCAGAGTTTGTGACCAAGATCAAAGATGTTGCAGATCAGTTAGCAAGCATAGGAGAAGAAATTGAAGAAGAACAAATTGTAAGGCAGGTAATTAATGGAATCAAGGCTGATGACAAGTGGGAAATCTTCACCACTGCAATGGATCTCTACATGGACATGCACACTCCAGATCTTACAACTCTCATGGGTCAACTATTCACACATGAAGCAAAGCTTACCAAGAGTGGAGATACTACCAAAGGTAACAACTCTTCTGCCCTATACACTGATAAGAAATCTAAGGATAAAGACAAGAGTAAGAAGGTGGAAGATGAATGCTCTACCTCCCAAGCCAACTATGCAGGGAGAGGTAGATCTTCAAGAGTAAGGGGCAGAGGAGGTAAGCAAGGTAGGGGGAGACCCTATAACTCATCACCATGTAACATTTGTGGTTTGTCAAACCACACCATAGATGAGTGTTACAGGAATTACAAAAATCAGAGAGGAAGAGGCTACCAAAGAGGTGGATACTCTCAGTCTAGAGGAAGGTTCAACCGTCACCAAGGCCACAACAACAATTATAACAACAACTACAACAACAATTACAATGGCAACTATCAAGGAGGATTCAGAAACAGAAAGGACTACAACAACTACACAGAGGAGCAGGATGACTCTCTCTTAATCATGCACATGACTTCAAAGTCAGGTACAAATGATGATCACTTATTTTATATTGATTCAGGGTGTTCAAATCATGTGGCTGGTAATGTGGCACTACTCTTTGAACTTGAGGAACCAAAAGGTAAACACCAAGTCCAAACAAGTGATGATACAAAGCATTCAGTGGTTAAAGTTGGTAATGTTAAGACTTGTGATGGTAATCAGAATTTGTTGAGCAGAGTACTCTATGTACCAACCATTACAAAGAACTTAATGAGTGTTGGTCAGATTGTAGAGAAAGGGTTGCAGGTCAAATTCAATCAGTATGGAGCATTTGTGGAGGACCCAAGACATGGATTCAAAAGGATAGCTAAAGGAGAAAAATCAGGTAGACTTTTCACTTTTGAGTTGGAAGATACAAAGAACATTGCATTATACAGTTATAAAGATCAAACACTTTCAGAGCTTGAGATTTGGCACAAGAGATTAGGGCACATAGAAGAAAGGACCTTGAAGCAAATGTGCAGGGACCAATGTGTGCTTGGGATACCTAATGTATCCAAGCAACATATGATTTACAAGTGTGGTGCTTGTCAATTTGGTAAGTCTCACAGGTTACCCTTCTCCAAGAAAGGATATATGCATGAAGACTATCTAGAGCTTGTACACACAGATGTATGGGGACCTAGCAAAGACCCCTCAGTCTCAAGTTCAAGGTACTATGTGTCTTTTATTGATGACTATAGCAGATGGACTGTATTATACTTTATGAAGCACAAGGATGAGGTATTTAATTGTTTTAAGAAATATCTTGCATTAGTTGAAAATCAGACAGGAAGGAATTTGAAGAGGCTAAGGTCAGATGGAGGAGGTGAGTACTTCTCCAATGAATTTGAGGACTTCTTGCAGGACAAAGGCATCAAAAGGGAAATAACCACAAGGTACTCTCCTGAACATAATGGGGTAGCTGAAAGAAGAAATAGGTTAATTGTTGAGACAACTAGATCTATGCTTAATGAGAAGAAATTACCTAACTATCTATGGATAGAGAGTGTTTCTACTCCCACCTATCTCATAAACATGTTACCATCAAAGTCACTTGATGGTATGACACCATACGAAGCATGGTATGGTAAGAGACCATCATTGGATCACTGTAAAATTTTTGGATGTGTAGCATATGTACACATTCCTTCACAGGTAAGAGGAAAGTTAGATCCAAAGGCTGAAAAATGTATTTTCATTGGATATGATTTAAATCAAAAAGGTTACAGGTTTTATAACCCTACCAATAAGGGATTTATGGTAAGCAGCGATGTGATCTTTGATGAGAATGATTCTTAAGTAGTCTAGTGGAAGTGGTGGCCACTATCAGCTTCGACCATCTGTCGCTATGTATAGCTTCGTAGGCTGTGCATCCTATAGGCCACCTGAAACACACACATCGCCATACGTGAGCAGAGAGAACTTCATAGCTTGTGGAAGACTGCTCAGTTGGCAGTGCCTCTTGTGGAAACCCCCGACTTTTTTCTCCCTTGTTGTCGTCTGGAAGCGAGAAAGAGACCCCAAAACTCTCCAAAATTTACCCTTCAGTAGCTGCCCTCCTACACACGTAAAAATCCCAAAGACAAACACAATAAAAAAATCAAGCTCCCGTGTGTGTACTGACAAGCACCTCCCACCCCCGTGTGTTGTTCCTGTCCTTTAACTCTTGATACCTGTCTTGCAAGGGCGACCATACCACCTGCTATTGTGATGACCATAGGTGTACGATAGCACTGAAACATCTTCTTTCACAACCAACCATAATAATGGATGGAAGTAGGTAGAACAACAATGGATTGATCATAACCAAAATAAACAGCAGAATTTTGATAGGCCACCACCTTGAGTGCCACAAATCTCTCGAATCATTCATATATATTTTCTTCATACCAATGGTCGTTAGAAACCTCAAGAAGAAAAAATGGAACATTCCATGCTACTGGAGCACTCCCCTTGTATCTGTTGAGCCAATGTAGAGCATTCTCGACATGCCCACATAGGTGATGATCCTTTCCTTCCTAACCTGCAAAGTCCCCATTAATGAACCCCAAAAGGATACTTGCAATCAACATATAATCTGCAAAAAGGAAGCATGCTCCTGCACGAAAACCAACAAATGATACAGCTAACATACTCCCCCCTTCTACTTGCGAAGTCATCCCCGACGAGCCCAATATGTTCCTGCACTCAAATCATCCAACATTTACTCATCACTCAATCAAATACAAATCTTTACCTTGCATGCCTATTCTCTTCTTCGTCAATGTAGCACCTGCAACCACCCTCATACAATCATCGATTAGTACCAAAATCCAATCATGTCACTTACCATCTTTGTCCATCTTCTCGCATCTTCATCGCCATATCCACCTGTCTAGAAACTCATCAAAATATTAGAACCTTTCGTCATCAAATCACAATAACATTTACAACGAAAATGGAAAGAGCAAACACACATCAAGAAATCACATCCCACATCATCGTCACACATGCAAGCTCATCACATCCCATATGAATTCAAGCAGAATGTCCATCCGCATTTCCTCTCTCCTCACTCTTCTCGACTATTCGATCAATACCTCACGAATCTCCTATTCCACATGCATACTCAACCCATTTCTCACACACACCATATATATGTAAGCAAGTACCATTCTTGAATTTCATTTTTCATGCCCTTCGAGGCTATACTGCCACCTCCCGCCAATTCTTCTTCAGTTTCTCATCGAGTCCTCCCGTTTATTTTTCATGCCTCTTCAACCTAGGGTTTCCTATTCCCACTTGCCTTCCTGTCTATCTCTCTGTTTTTCTTGCTCGTCAACTAGATCATATGCTAGGTCACCACCACACCACTCTAACTTGATGGATACACGACAAGGACTACTCAAGTCTAATGTCGGGTCACCTCGACAAGACCGCTCATCATCAACGTGCTTCAGGACATCGCAAGTAGTTGCACAACCTAAGAACCAAAATGAGCACCTCCCAAGAGCTCGCAGACGAACAAAGTCACTAGCATGCTTGGATCCCTCGAGTCCAAATCTCCCACAAACACTTCGCAGCCAAAATCCTAGCCGAGCTTAAGCTTTGATTCGATATGCCTCATCGGGAGTCCACACATTCCCATATCCCCACAACACATACACATACCCATCCGAGCATCATGCTCTCTCACCTCTCTTTTGTCCCCCTCGAGCGAGGAATTCGTCTCATTCATTTTTTTTTCCACATTTTTCTCTTTTTTTTTTCATCATTTTTCCCCATATTTACTCACACTTGCCGGCCTATGTCGAAGCTGGGTGCGACTCGTGGCCCTGACCACCCGGTCAGGTTTGTTCCACCCATCTACCAACCCAATGCAGCACGCGACACACAGACGGCTAGCCCTATGTGAAACCGACGTCGGTTCGTGGCTTTGACCACTTGGCCAAAGTGGGTCCACCCACCTATCGGCCCACATAGGCGCGTAGCCATACGCACACATACACATACATATATATTTTTTCCCTTTTTTTTTCATTACCGCATCTTGAGAATTAGGAGACAAAAGAAAGGAACTTTTCCCAACCATCCCGATCACGATACACACATATATCCCCCCGTGGACATCCCGATGAGACGCATCTCCTCTCTGCTGCAACTCAAGCCAAAATCTGACCACAAATGTCATGGTCCACTTTTCCTCTCGAAACCCGCACACACTAACTACCTTGCCGACCTGAAACCTTCGAAAGTGTCCCTTCAGTCCTAAGCGTACAACCAACTCGATCCATCCGTCCTCACATCTCTGACTTGCAATCCGAAAAGCAAACCCTAGTCAGACTCAGGCCGTCCTCACCGACATCCAGCTCCTCGTCTATTTTTTTTTTATCTCCAACCTCTGCCTCGCAGAGATTCCACCTCACCTGATAGATGAGTTGGAAAACTACCATTGCCTGTTCTGCCCCTCAATGACTCGAGCCTCGCCGCTAAGTCCCTTAATCCTTGCTTGTTGTAATCAATATCACTCTAGTATTGGAACAGGTCACAGTCGATGCTTCAGAACCGATTCCATATTTGCTTCATCTTTTCGTCTAAATCTCTCATCCTTTTTTCAGATCCGAGGGGAATATGCTCCCTCTTCTCAACTTGAGCAGTCAACTTCTCGACTTCCTCTCTAATCGATCTTTCCTCCCAAATCCTACTCATATTTTCTTCATCCAGATCATCTATCTTCTTCGACAACTCATTCTTCGTCCTTTCTAACTCTGCTCCAAACGCATCCAACCTATCCAACATGGCCTTCAGCTCTCCTTCCATTTTTCCTACCTTGGGGTCCTATGCATGTCCTTGTGTCTCGTCATCTTTCCTATTCATCCACCTACCGAGCTTGCTACTTAGCTTTGCATTCTCTTTCTCTACACGTCTCACTTTCTCATCACTCTCTGCTTGGGCACACTGTATCCTTTCTAACTCCAGGTGGACATCCTCACCAACTCTACCCACTTGATCACTATATTTACTGATCAAACTTTGCACTCTCTCCATTTCTTGCTCTATTTGCTCAAGTCTCTTTATCAGGTTCTCCTCATCTCTCTCGGGCTCTTCTTTGATCGCAACTCCAAAGTAGTCGCCTACCATCAAGCCGGATTTCAGGTCCAAGCTCAAGTTTTCACTCTAAGGCCTCACAAAGTCTTTCCTCAAGCTTTTGTTCACCCTTTTCAACTCCTTGTTTTCACTTTCCAATGCTCGTACTTGCTTTTCCCAAGTTCCTAAGACCTCGGTAATTTTCACTTGAGTTCCCTCTATTTTTTCTATTTTGATCCTCTCGTTATCTCGCTCTTCTTGCAGACATTCCAAGTGATGTAGTATGCTTGCCAACGAACTCTCGTTATCTTCGGCTTTCACATAAAAGGTCGCGACCTGCCGACTAACCTCTTTTGCCACGACCTCCTCAACAAGGACATCCTTTGCGTGACACACGTGCTTACACAACCTTTTCTCTCCACAATCCGTGCATGCAGGAACAAAGTCCAATGGAATAGACACACGAGGGCAATATTTTGCAATGTGCTCGACTTTCTCGCAACACCAACACCTATCGAGGTTTGAAATTGGGCCCATCCGGCGGCATTTATATACACGGCTCCGCATTGAGCGTCCAAACCAGCTTCGACTTCTCGTCCATTCGGAGTTCATCATCCTTCGGCCATCCTTTTGGAAGTCCCTAACTTGCATTCTTTGCAACATCTCTTTACCAAGACCAACGCAACCAATCCGGGGCTTGGCTATGCCACACAATTGGGGCACCAAGTGAGCTCGTAGCAATCTCTATGAGATGTGCTAAGCCAATTCCCGGCAAACACACCAAAATGATAGCCTCTTAATCCAAGGGAAAATGCCTATACACAATGATATTTTGCCCAAACTTTCTAATGCTAGGTCAGCTTTTATCGCCCTAAGTCCCCAGTTTCACTCCAATGTAACCTTGGAGAAGACGGAAAATTACATGCACAAATAAGTATCCAACCCCAGTGATTCCTTCGAACAACCTCCCCCTCTCCTTGCTTACTCTTCCTTCCTTCCGTTATTTCGCACCCACACGTACACGCACATTCACACATGCACACCCCTCCACACACTCTTACCTATTTGCATGTACACTCTTACTTACCCGCTCACTTGTTTTACTCACACTTACCCATGCATAGACTTTCATACACCTAGAAACCCTTTGCGCCTCGCATGCACTCACATGCACACACTCACACCTATACTTACACACGTGCATACCTCCTTGCACACATCGTCATCACTTCTTCACTTTTTTTTTTGCCATGCCCAAAAACTCCTAAAGTTGAATGATATTCAGAGAATGGAAATCACAATTAAATGCATGGAAGACGTTCAGGACATGGACACGATGAATACATGAATACTGCCAACACTATAGCAATCATACACGGGGGTGTCTACTTACTTCTAGAAAACTTCCCTTGAAGTGCATATAAAATTTGTTTTGTCGAGCCCAACATGTATTTGCTAGCCTTCCTCCAAATTGCTTGTATGAGCACAAGTCCTCAATGCACATGCTACCACAGGAAAACCTCAACAAATCTGTCTCCGAAGCGTACTCCATTTCCAGAAGAGTAAGTTTGAGCCAACTGCCGGTCAAATGAAGCTGAGTTAATTTGAGTCAGGCTTTGGATTTTATTGATTCCATTGCCCGTGTGCACTTCTATCAATCTGTAGGCACCACCAATGGGAAAAGCTAGCTTTGCTCTTGTCTTTGCAAGATGGAAGAGGCATGTTCCTGCCCCTCCTCCCAAAATGATTGAAAGAGCAGATTTGGCACCCACCTTTTAGTTTCCTAGCACCACAGCTTGAAGGGGCTGCCTTAGCCTCTCATCTATGAGCACACCAACAGAAATCTTTACTTTCTATTTGCATCAACTTCACATTCTCCTGCTTATTGCATGACAACCTCCAATCTTCATATAGTTGATTCCATCTTCATAACGGTTAATATCTTCAGCTTCATTGTTTGCTCTCTCTTTTTTTCTGAGAGCATTCCCCTCTTACACATCCAGCATCTCTTCTCGACTCCCTACAGAACCTGGGATCTCCTCGTCCTGATTTTTCTTCATCCATTCCCTCCAAACTTTAGCATTCAATGCCTTCTACTCACTTAACAGTTCTCTTAGTGATTAGCTTCTTCTTTAACACCTTCAGCACTGTGATACATAAGGGACATGAAGCAGAAACTGAGATCCATGACAAGCTCTTGATATATCAGTGAATGGCCCCTCCACCCCTTTTCCTCAAATTTCATCCTTCTATAGCTGAGCAGTGATCTTATCTCAGCAGTGATCTTATCTCCCTTCCTCCTTCTGTTCAAAAAATGTCTCCATCGAGGTTATAAACTTGCCACAAGTATCATTCAGAACATCCCACACACTCAAAAATGTATGAAAATAGAGTTTTTGGTAATGAAACTAAGACACAGTGGCAAAAACATCTCTTCCCCCCCAAATTATCCTTGATAACAGAGATTCCAAGCTCCACCGATTTTCTTCTGATCAATCTTATGCCCAATTAATATTGTCCATCGATGCTCTAAATAGCCAGAGAAGTCAGCCCCCATTGAAGGCGTGGAATCATGAGGATGAGAGCCCAGCTAAACTTCTATTCCCCTCCCTTCTCGATATTACCTCCCGGAAGAGCAGCCCCCAGTTATCGTGCAGAAGTCGTGACGCACACACCAACTGTCGAACACCTCCCATGAATCACCTCGCTCGTGCTGCCTCCTCCAATGGTGTGTTGACAATGTCCACTAATTGTGCCACAGGCGTAGCCATGAAGATAACATTTCTAAAGTAGTCTAGTGGAAGTGGTGGCCACAATCAGCTTTGACCATCTATCGCTATGTATAGCTTCATAGGCTGTGCATCCTAAAGGCCACGTGCAACACACACATCGCCATATGTGAGCAGAGAGAACTTCATAGCTTGTGGAAGACCGCTCAGTTGGTAGTGCCTCCTGTGGAAACCCCCGACTTTTTTCTCCCTTGTTGTCGTCTGGAAGCGAGAAACAGACCCCAAAACTCTCCAAAAATTACCGTTCAGTAGCAGCCCTCCTACACACGTAAAATCCCAAAGACAAACACAATAAAAAAAATCCAGCTCCCGCGTGTGTACTCACGAGCACCTCCCACCCCCTGTGCTGTTTCTGTCCTTTAACACTTGACACCGTTTCTGTCCTTTAACACTTGACACCTATCTTGCAAGGGCGACCATACCACCTGTTGTTGTGATGACCATAGGTGTACGATAGCACTGAAACATCTTCTTTCACAACCAACCATAATAATGGATGGAAGTAGGTGGAACAACAATGGACTTATCATAACCAAAATAAACAGCAGAATTTTGATAGGCCACCATCTTGAGTGCCACAAATCTCTCAAATCATTCATATATATTTTCTTCGTACCAATGGTCGTTAGAAACCTCAAGAAGAAAAAATGGAACATTCCATGCTAATCTGGAGCACTCCCCTTGTATCTGTTGAGCCAATGTAGAGCATTCTTGACATGCCCACATAGGTGATGATCCTTTCCTTCCTAACCTGCAAAGTCCCCATTAATGAACCCCAAAAGGATACCTGCAATCAACATATAATCTACAAACATGAAGCATGCTCGTGCACGAAAACCAACAAATGATATAGTTAACATGTCGTTTCATGGGAGCGTTTGCGATGAGGTGATTAATTTATAAACTTGGTTTTTACTTGTTGTTTGTAATTTCATGTGAATTTATCTCATTCCATTAATGTTCTTTGTTGTAGGACTATTGATATGGAACGTTCTTTGCATGTGTATGGCAGTGGCACACCAAAATTTTGTATTTGATTTTTATATGGCAATGCATTGCTTTGCCACATTTTGTAAAAGCGTCATATATGAAAGTGGTTTTCCACACTCTTGTACATGCTTCATTTATGAAATATATCACTTTTTTTGTACATGGTTCATGGTTCATTCTGATTATCTCTTTTGTGTCCAATAATATTCTGTTTTATGAAATCATATTTCAGTTGACATAAGAGTACACATCACATGTACTCGATTTTTTTTTGGCAGAGTTTATTGTCTTTTGTTAAGCAACATCATGGTAATGTTGCTGTAGCAAAAGACAACACACTCTGCCCAAAAAAAATTTTGCAGATATGGTCATCGGTATAAGCGACAATACTCCCAGTAATGTCATCGGAATAAGTGTCGGTACACCCAGCGGGCATCTGTATATGCGACGGTGCACCCAGTAGAGGTGTCAGTATGGGTGTCGATATTACCGACACTTATATCGATGCCCATACTGATGCCCATACCGACGCCTATACCGACACCCATACTGACACTATAGTACCAACGTGCATACCGACAGCTACACTGATGTCGTGGCAAAAATAGCCGCGTTCATTTCCCTCGATAAAAACCTCGATATACAGCTGATCTGTTGTAGTGCAAACACATGCATATGACTAACCATAGGCTTAAAACCATTACAAGCCTCATAAGGAGTGATGAATCTCAATGATTTTGTAGGGTAGCGATTCAACATATAGTTTGCACACATGACCGCTTCCATCCAAAACTTATCAGGAAGGTGCTTTCCTTTAACCATACATCATACCATTTCAAAAAGTGTTCTATTTTTTCGTTCGGCAACACCATTTTGTTGAGGTGTATATGGCATCATACATTGGTGTGAAATTCCTCTTTCATGAAGAAAATCATTAAACTCATGTGACATGTATTCACCACCACGATCCGTGCATAGAGTCAAAAGCTTTTGTGAAGGAAAATTTTTAGCCATAGCTAAAAATGCGCCTTTGGAGCAAGAAAATACCTCATTCTTTGCTTTTATGGGATACACCCATGTATGGCGAGTAGCATCATCAATGAAGGTAACAAAACATACATGCTTCCCAAAAGATGGAGTCTTGATGGAACCACATACATCAGTATGAACAAACTGCAATTTCTTGTATGACCATCTTTTGGAAAAGAAGCACGATGCATTTTTCCAAGAACCTTCACATGCATGCTTTTCAATGGACTCAAGTGTCGGAAAACCAATACCCATGTCCTTCTTTTGCAAGTAAAGCAAACTATTGAAGTTCAACTGACCAAAACGAGGATGCCAAAGCTCCATTTCAACCTTGGAAGAAGTATGTGCAACCAAGGCATTCAAGGCAGCCCTCTTGTATGTATCCATATGATACAAACCATTACATAATGTACTAAACATCATTAGGGGAAAAAATGAACCCTAAATGGGCCTTTTAGATTAAGGAGTGATTAATGATGGACCAATCAGAAGAGGGTGGTGGCCACAGTCTATGCTCTATAAAATACTAAGTTGAAGGGGGGAGAAGGGACATATTTCTCCCTTATTTAATGAGCTATCTCTAGAGAGAGAAGGAATCTCGTAACTTAGTTGGGCCCAAAAATTCAAAATTTCTAAAAAGTTAAAAAACTCATCATAACACCTGAGAATGGACCCCCTATTACTTTTTTTAAGGTCAAAAGTACTTTTTTGACCCCAAATTCAAAATCCGTGCATGTTATGAGCTGAAAAAAATGGGTTTTTTCAAAAATACTCAAAAAAGAGTTATTTCCCTACTAAAGCTCAAATTTTCATACCCAGGTTCCAAAAAGTCATCTTTTCCCACTATGTTCACTCTGTAGCACACCATTGAAGCTCCTGCTTCTACACTCCAACCTACGTGCATCTCCTATCTTGAATTACTGTTGTGGCTTGAAGACCCTTAGCTTCAATGGCAACATCTAAAGCTTCTAGGTGATTGAAAGATGAAATACTCACATTAAGATGTCACAATATCAAAGCCACAAATGGACAGTGGCTATCACATGAGTACTCCAAAGGTGCATGGGTGTACATGCAACCCTCTAGAGTTGGGCCTCATCGAGTTAGAGATCGTGGAAACTTAGAACTTCATTGGAAGGGAAAGTTACTTGGATTCAAGAAGCACAGAGACAATGGGATGGTTACTATTGTACAACATGTTTTTACAATGGAAACTATGAAACTTGAAAACTCTAGTAGAATGAGATATCCTGTGAATTGTAAGTATTACTCTACAATATTTTAAGTTTTCTTGTGTTGAATATATTTCTAAACTATTTAGATATGTTTTTGTTTGTTTCAGATATATTTCCTTCTACTTTGGTGGAAGAGCAACCACTTCATAGTCTTACAAGTACTTTCCAGGCATTGCATGCAGGCGTTGGTGCACTAGTCTTTCCAAAAATATCTCCTGCTCAACTTTTCCATGATGGAGTTTTCTTTTACACACATAGATATGGTGTACCCTCTACAATGAATGGTTTTGGAAGGTTAGAGAGAATCGAAGTACATTCTCTTCTTAGCTTGGAGTGGCCAAAACCTGATATATGGTCCGTATCATCTTTGAAGCACAAGATGGTAATGGATATACATACCTCTTTGAAATTCACAAAAGTGTCTAGGTCTGCAGGTTTGCACTGGTCTTTTCCCATTCATTGTTTTGTATATTTATTCCAAGAATTCTCATTCCAAGAGACTTCCACCATGTTCATGTGTAAAGTTATCACATATGAGCAAGTTGAAAGTCTTCTTGGTGAAAATTGGGGTTTGATAGAAGGATTTGCAAAAGGTGATAAATATCTTTGTAAAATAGGTGGAATAGGTATAGAATTTTGATATTTGAAACAACGTACTTCATTATACATCATATTCTACTATGATTTTTGGATGCGTAAACTTGCAAAATGGACACCATTTCAAAGTTCATAGGGATCTTTACATTCATTTGAAATAAATCTTAGATTGCCCAACAATGAAACTGAAACTATTTTAGTGAATAATCATTGGACTTTGGCTAATCCGAGAGAACACTTGGTGATTATGGGGTTTGAAGGACTAACTCAATCCAAATTCAAAATACAAGGACATAAGGTGAGAAATGTTTTGTGCTTTTGTTAAAGTAATATTTTCATTATTGCTTATTTTACTTTAATGACTTCAATTTCTTGCAAATTGATTACAGGTGGGCAGAAGATTGGAATACAAAAATGAAAGTCTATGTAGATTGGAGCAAAGATGGAACATAACTCTCATTGTCATAGTTCTTTTGCAACCTGATAATGTCACTTCTTGGGCCCTAGTCATTGTATCTCATGGTTTTTGCACTTTCAAGAACCTTGTAAAAAGTAGGACAATCAATTCATGTTAGATATTGTATATACCTTCTTCTCTGCAATGGTAATTTCACTACTTTGAAATGTGGTTGCTCATGTTTTTTGTTGTGTTATGTTTAGACATTTGCTTTGAAACAAAAAAATTCATATCCATCGATGTTCTGTGCATTATTTTGTCATCAGAAACACATTTTTTGAAATTGCACTACTTTATTTTGTACTTTTAAAAGTGGGCCCAGTCAGTTTAAAAACTTGAAACTGCAATAAAAATGGGTTCTATCTGCTCATTTCTCACATTTGCACTCTCAAAGAGGTAGAAAGCATAGACAAGCCAATATAATTCTCATGCGCAAGCAATGGCTGCTAGTACTTCCACTCCCATGAAATCTCCTTGAAATCTATTCATGGAGTTTTTGGATACTACAGACTACAACGGTTGTAGGGATTTGTATGACCTAGTCTGTAGAGTCCCGAATCTTGAAGGGACAATAGCCATGAACTCCGATGTGATCGATGAGATCACAGATTTTATGGAATTCTATATATTAAGATATGCTATAGATATTCCAGCATATGAGTGTAAATGGGTCCCTTGTGACCTACTTTTCTACATTCATAAAGGAGATGAGGCATTTGCAAAGCGCTTAAAGCGTTTCATGGTTGTTGCTGAGGATGCAGGGCACCTGTTAGATGACACAGTGCCCTTAATTAAACAATTAAATAAGAAAAGGAAAATGGGAAGAAAATATATTTCCTATGTTGCAACAACCATCTTTTTTGTCAATGAAGAGCCCGAACCTACACCCATGGACCTACCCCATCTTGTTACTAGGGGTTTTGTAGATGAAAAGAAGGAACCCCAGACAGAAGCTCTCAACTTATTAGAAGAGAGTCAAAAAATTTGCAGAGAATTTCCACAAGGAGTAGTGGACAAATTAAAGGAAGCCAGTACACAGAATAGTCCACCCTCCAACTAAGAGCCCGTGGAACCCACTCTACCAGAGGTAGATATGGAAATGTTTTCAGTTGTACTTATCGACGGAGAGGAATTTTTGTTCCTGCACGATATTGAGAAGGCATTCAGTCTATGCCTTGACGAATGCCTTAGTATTTTCTGCTCAACCTCAGATGTTCCCATGGACAACACGTCTGACATTATCGAAAAGACAACAATTCCACTTGGTGATTTAGTTGTAGACACCATTTGCATTTGTGTGTGAAGAGATTTTGAGCCATGCCAACCAAAATGCCACTGAAGAAGATCTGGTTGCAGCAAGGGAAAGAATTTTGGAGAAGAAGATTCCAACATCCCCTATTGTGGAGCAAAGTGGCATGGCCCACTCATCGATTCCACTAGATGCAATGGGAAGAGGAGAGGATGAAGATAGGCTTCAAGATGTAAGTATCTAATGACATTTATGGTTGTCTCATATTCATACAATATGTATCTATTTAATTTTATGATTGTCTATGTGCAGGAAGCAATTGAAGTGGATAAATTTGTAGCAAGAGTGGTGGTGACCGTGTTGCCCATGGCCATGGCTCTTCCTTGGCACATTACATTGGAAAATTGCCAAAGGGAGGTTTTGTCATAATCCATAAGGACTTTTCCCCTCAAGGACACTTCATGACTTGGTGTCTGAAGGCCTTGAGCAAAGTTTTGTGCCTATCTACAATAATGTAAGGGACCAATTGTATATTTTTGGTTAGGAAGTCATTTGCCCTTACTACCCTAGGAGTTAACTTTAGACGAAAAATATTAGGTCAAATAGGAATAGATTAGGTCTTGGATTGATAGACCCTCAATTAATATCCCAATCAGTTTTGACTTACCAATTGCCACTGTCTTTTCAGAGAAGAAAGAATGTAGTGGAGAGGCTCAAGGCCAAGAGCCAATTGTAAAAACTTTATAATACCAATTATTGTTTTTCCAATTTCCATGTGCATTGTCTTTATTTTTTTATAGTCTCTTAACTTTTTCACACTTTAATCAGTCTTTCTCCAATCATTCTTGTTATTTTTGTTGCCCAAAATGCATGGGATGGCCTAGGAATGCAAAAAAAGGCCTACCACAGAAACACGGGGATGGGCCTTGCAAAAGGGCCCATCCCCACGTTTCTGTGGCACTCCTTTTTTTTGCATTCCTAGGCCATCCCATGCACTAGGTTCCCTATATTCGAAGTCTATGTCCCTCAATTACAACCTAGACTTGGGGAATTGTGGAAGACTCTTCTTATGTGCAATAATTAGAGAAAATGTAGACTCTCTGGGTGCATATAAGCATGCATCAATAAATAAGTACATTTGAATGTTCATCAACATTGTTTAGCTATTGGTTAGAGGGTTAGCATGCAGTGCACCCTATCTAAGGCCAATCATATGCTCCAATGTGCATTGCATGTGGTTTCATGGCTTAGAAATGCAAAAAAAGGCCTACCACAGAAACGCAGGAATAGGCCCCTACAAAACTTTTGCAGGGCCCATCCTCGCGTTTCTATGGCATGCCTTTTCTTTTGCATTCTTTGGCCATTGCATGCATTATATAGCAACACCACTTACAATAAGTACAATAAAAAGAGTGATTAAAGTATGCAAAACACTTCAAAGAGGTACTAGAAAAAGACACCTAGATACATAGGAGAAATAGACTTCAAAACATGTACACTAAGAGATAAACACTTGGGAGAGCAAATATAATAAGAAAAAAATTATATTCATCATTTGGGATTTACAAAATATTCATCATTTGGGATATACAAAAAGTCCTCCAAACAAGGGAGTACAAATATTTGTTAAGGGTTATTCCCTCTAATTCTTCTAGCTAGCTGCAAATCTTTAGGTTGTATTGTCACTCTCTTTGCATGGATGGCACATAGGTTAGAGTCCTCCAACATTGAGATAAGATATGCCTCTGAAGCTTCTTGGAGAGCTTCAATGGTTATCCCTTGGATACAAAGTCTAGCGTAATAGCTTTGGATCTCTTGCTTCACAACTCTTGCAAATGACCTTCATGGAATAAGAAGCTCCACATTTCTTGTGTTACATCTCTCTCTTTTGAAGCTTCATCCCCCCGCAAAGGAATGCTACCAGAGTGTGTCCCTGCACCCGAGTTTCGTCTAGAAGAGTGTCTTGTGGTTTGATGCATCTTGTGGGGTGTCATCCATGTTGGGCACTGAGTACCTTGCACATGGATAGGGTAGACAACATGATCTTTTCTAGCAGTCTGCTTTATGCGTGCCATTCTCTTAGGTTGTAAAGTGGTAAAATGAGAAAGGACACCTTTATTTATAGCCTTTCACTTAAGAATTATCCTGTTCACATTTAAATGGATAAAAATTAGTTTTAAAACATTAAAAATATATTCACAAAAACATTGAAAGTTTATTTGAAGTGAAAGGAGTTATGAAAACCTTGAAAAAAATAATGCGTTTTAAGAGTTTGGAAACTATTTCCAAGCAGAACCCTCGCAGACTCTTTGTGCATGTCATTGGGCATGATGTAGAGGTCTTGATGATGACATCCACTTCTCTCTTGCAATATCATGTTGTAGCTTTCGTGTAATCTTCGCTATTCATGACTCACATGCTCGTTCCATTACATATTTTCTAGCAAATGTCACATGAAAAAATCAGTTGAACATTTCTTCTAAATAGTTTGATTGGAGTAGACTACCCCCATGACGAGTGTTTTTAAAGTAAACACCTTGCCTTGTAATGGGACTTCTCCATTCCTTGTGTACTAAAAATGTCTAGTGACCCATAACGATTCATACAATATGGTCCATGTGCAAAAAGAATATGCTATGATCTGGTCAATAAGATATACACATGGTGTTAAAGGCCAAATAAAAAAATGTAAGCAAAACTTACTATGTAATGTGTAATGTTGCTTTCTCCCCAAGATAAGATGAATGATTGTGTAAACTCCTTCAAAGTCACTTGGAATAATTCTCGTTGTGAAGCATTAGTGGAAACCAAACACATCAAATGTAACAATTGATCTAACGATGACCAAACCTTCTTTTGCTTGTTAATGAGATCAACCTGAATATCATTGTCTGTCGTAATTGAACAGATGTCCTTCCAAAGCTCCCATTTCCCATCATCTTGACTATTCACATCTCTTTTAAAGAAACGTCTTGCCTTCTTCCCAGTCATTGAAACTTGTTGTAAAATCTCTTGAGACTCACCATACTTCTTAACAACTAAAGATACATGGACACCATGACAACCAATAGAATTCAAAAGATCTTCTATTTTTTGGATTGTTATTGTAGACCTCTCTAGTGGTTTCATTGCAAATTCATATTCAACATGGAGCTTCAAAAGCCTATCAAAGATCCATGAATGCATGCAAAGTACAAAAGTGAACATTAACTAATGGAAATGGAATAATGGCATTCCAATCATTGCTTATTTTATCATGACTCGGTTCCTATAACATTGGACACCTCAAAAGTGATATCTCCCATTCCCTACGATTCGGTGAGGCTATTTCATCAATTTTTTCAGAGTCATCAACTCTCATCAATGCCCTTGCAGGTTTAGATTGTCTCTTAGATCCATAGAGAGAAGATGCTCCTTGTTTACAACCTAACATGAATTTTATACTCTTAAGGTCTCCACCCAAATGCCATTCTACCTCCAAATCACCTATATCATCTACAAAAAGCTTTTGCCCATGTATTTGAGAAGATATTACTTCCGTAATCCATGGAGTCCTACTAAAAATCCACAAAATAACATTGTTTGTTTCTTTGGGAGCTTCTATAGCACCTAACCACCAGATATCTCTCTCTGATTGCACACTATAAGTCAAATGAGAAGTGGATCCTAAAGTTTGATCACTCATTGCATGGTCCATAACTTCATTCATTAGTGTCACACTCAACCTTTCTAGTCATCGATCCTTTATGATTTGACACTCATCAAGCTTTAGTATGAACTTTAACTTAACATTACAGTCTGCACAAAAGAGAAAATGTTATCTTAATATGACACTTGAATGCAATAAAATTTCAATACCAAATAAAATGTAGTAGGGGTACCTTTGATTGTTGAACTATAAAAGTGAACCATTGCTTGTTGAAGCTTCTGAAGATCCACAAATATATTGTTGAATTTAGTGTAAGTAAATCCTTGTGTAGATAGGATCTTTGATTGCTTCTTTGGAATATTTGGATGATAAAGAGAGGCAGGAATAGTGTCTTCTATGAATAAATATTGTCCAATAGTACAAGTCACATCCTCATTTGAAGTTTTTTTTTTAATAGACACTTTATATGGGCATGGAAATATATTTTAAGAAATACCTTGTGCTTGTAAGGCTTGTCTCAGAAGGGTGTACATTGCAGTATACCCATTTCTACTGATGCTCGCTTCCTCACATATTGTCTGCACATCTTGCACTTTGATAAGGTTTTTTAACTTCTCTGAAAACTCAGCTTCAACAACAACTCTAATACACTTTCCTATGGGTGAGACTATAGCAGAAGTGATTTCTTTGGTGTTTATATAGCTATTTATTTGCTTGAATTGGTCTTGTGTTGTTGATGAAGCAGTTATGTCTTGAATAAATGACCTACACAATGAAAGATTCCATTACAAATCTTCATTAAAACATATAAAATCAAAACAAACACTCACCTTGTTGCATATATATGTTGTTTCCATGCTCTGCCACCTACTGAAAGAGCTTCAAAGGATGACAATGCTCTTTTCCTATGTCTCATACCAAGTGGGGTCTCTTTCAGCTGTTGGAGATTGGGAGTTAACTTTGAAATTATGCTTTCTTTTGCTTCCATATCCTATTCAAAATCTGCAAGTTGTTTTTATAAAGATATGATTGTGCTTTCTAAAGTGACCATCCTCATATGATGGAGTTGATATTGTTGGAACCAATACTAAGGAGTAGCATGTGAATGTGTAAATAATTGCTTGCAGTAACCTAATAGTCGAGCTTCACCCCCATTAATGAACTGAAGTAAAGTTAAGAGGTTATGGAATGTTGGATGGTAAGAAGATATTGGATCAAGAGGATATAATGAACCATGAGTCCAAAGATCAATACTTTTTTCTCCAGCTGCACGACATTCATTTTGAGAATTGGCATCATTGTTGCATCGTGTATTTGGAGCAACCTCTCTAGGCACACAAACATGGATACTTGTTGATGCAAGAGCATGAAAACGTTCTACTGTGAAGTTTGTGATACATGTCAACACCATCTTTGCTAATGACCAGCAATGTAAAAAACAAGGATGGAAAACTGGTTGGAAGGGACTCTAAAGCATATGTTTTGCTCAAAAAATGTGTTTTCTTGTATGTGTATGGGTTAAAGTGTATTTTTCCACTATGTATGGATGAAAATGATGCAATTTGAAAAAAGTCATTTTTTGGGGGAAGCATAGTCACGGTTTTGATGATTTGGCACTTACCTTTGGAGGGAGTTTGAAAATTATACTTCTTCTAAAAGAAATTTTAAAACATGGGCCCAAAAAAGTGACTTCTGACATATAGATTGAACAATAGGCCCTTTTGAGTTGATATACACTGAAAATGAGACTTAAAAAAAAAAAACTCATTTTTTTATTCAAATACATGCATGAGTTTGATGATGTGGGAAGTAGATTCTCTTGCTCTCTCTCTCTCTCTCTAGAAGAAGAAAGAGAGAGGCATAGTAAAGCCTAAAAAAAACCCTACTCTAGCCTACTAAAAAGTGCTCTATTAAATGCACTTTGTCCCCTTAAACAAGAAAAGAATAAAACTTAATCCCTAAAAATTAGGGATCCTTACAAGGCCCATGCAGGGTTCATTTTTTTCCCTAATGTCACGATAACATCACCATTGCTGAAATCATGAACCATACACTTATCATCGACAAAGTGTACATGAAGTCCAACTTTGGCAATCAACGAGAATGAAATTAAGTTCTTCTTGATATCGGGTACATACAATGGATTTTTCAAGAGAATCACACCTCTATTTGTAGTCGTAAGCTCAATTTCTCATACTCCAATGATATGATAAGAGGCATTGTTTGCACACACCACATGTCCTCCTTTGGGTGCATCTTTCAAAGATGGAAAAAACGATGAGGTAGGAATTTTTGAGGTCGTCGTGTGACATTACGACTGAAGAAGGGACTTGGAGGTAGGATAGGAGAATCCAGTTTGAGAGATTGTTTGCGACTAGTCATTCGTGTCGTATATAATCATTATGCTAGAGTAAGCAAGGTGACATATGATCGATCTATCAGCTCCACATATATGTTTTTGTATTTTTTTGTATTTTTGGTTGCATGATGTGCGGGTCAGGAAGGGAGATGCTCCTTTCTTCCTCTCCCTAACTCTCAAGACATGGGAGATGGGAAAAGTGAAAAAAGAGGAAAAAGAAAATTACAAGCAAAAATGTGTGTATATATATGTGTGTCCGTGCGCTATGACAGGCTAGTAGGCGGGTAGAGTCCTCCTGGCCGGGTGGTCAGGACCGCAAGCTAACGCTAGTTTCATCATAGGCCTAGATGGAAAAGTGTCTATATTTGTTTTGGTGCTTCACACCATAGCGGGATAATAGATAAGTGGGACCATCTCGGTCATGGGGTGGAGACCATGAGCTACACCCAGCTTTGCATTGATGTCTACAGGTTGAAGGACGGTCTGGAGAGGCAGCGTTATGATGGGATTGTGGGAGTCTGACTATTTTTATGGTTTTCCATTATGTTTTGGATTGGGGAAGCATGTGAATCATATAATTTTTTTTTAGCTTTGTTGCAGGATGATCTAGCGAGGATCGGATTTGCGACAGAATTTCAATTTCGATTTCATGATTGGTATTCTAACAAGTGTTGGGATGACATGTTTTATGAGTTTTGTTGCAAGAAAGAATGGATCGTGGAGGTATCTACATGTGAAGTCGACATGAGAAGATGCCAAAGAGCATGGTGACAAAGGGAGAAGATCGATGAGGCATATGAGGTATGATCAGAATTTGGTTGAGTGATAGTGCTAATTGTATTGCATGTAGGTTGTGGTGATTAGTTTAGCTGTGATGGGCATGCATGAGTTGGGAGCTTGAGCATGTGCGTGTGGATACAAGTGAGGAAGGGAATGGTAAGGTGAGCCAAAAAATTGGAAAGGATCTTGTGTACATGAGAATCAGGTATGCATACAGAGTTTGGAGCATGTGTGTGTGTGTGTGTGTGCAATGTGACATGATGGTATGATTTGGAGGAGTTTGGATTATGACATGTTATGGAAGCTAATTGGTTGAGTGAAGTGACAAGAGAAAAGCAAAAGTTCATTGGGTGGTGGAATGGCTCATCGGGGATGACTTTGCAAGTGGAAGGGAGGAGTATGTTAGCTAGAATTATTGTTGATGCTTTTGCACTAACATGTCCTCATTGTGTAAAATAGATGTTTGATTGCAGGTATTTTGCATGGCAAGATGGATGTCAATGGAGTTATACTACAATCAAATGATACTCCAAGCTTGTAGAAGTATGAGAGCAACTGATTCGGGTGGAGAAATCCATGGAGAGATTATCAGGAGTGGACTTCTGGCAAGAGATGTAGTGCTCGGCAACATGCTTGTAGACATGTATATGAAGTGTGGTGCACTCATGAAGGCACGACAAACTTTTGATAAATTGCTTTTTCATGACGTGGTATCTTGGAATGTCCTTACTGCAGGTTACTGTGAGCATGGCAAGACAAAAGAATCACTCGCTTGCTAAGTTAATTCAACATGAGCAATTTTTTCCTAACAACATAACTTTTGCTTTGGTTTTGAGAGTGCGTCTTATGGAAGGACAGTTTGACAGGGTGATGTCTATAATGGAGAAGATTGCAGTTTCAGATCGTCTTCTAGCTTGGCTTGCATTGTTGGGGTCTTGTTTACAATGGGGAAAATACAAAGTTTGGAAGAGTGGCGTTTGAGAGTTTGGTGCAACTAGATAATGCATTCACTAATGTATGTCTTTGTATAAGCAGAATTTACAAGAATGGTAGCACGTGAAAGTATGCAGAGGAGATCAAAATGATGCAACAATGCAAAGAAAGTAGAAAATGTTGTGTTGAGTATGGTGAAGTGCATGGAATTATTTTGCTTGATAGAGAAGGCATCTGATTGATATGCTATATGTTTTTAGTTAGGTAGTGTTCCCGGGACAACTGACATACCTCTTGACGCTGATGACGGTGTGTGATTATAGGAAAAATATTTGAATACAATAAAGGTTCTAAAAATTTCTAAGGGATTTGTAGGCTTGCCCCTAGCCCTGATAGCTAGTTCTCTTGGGGCCCATTTCTCTGGTTCTCTTTGAGCTCAACTCTAGAAATTTGATGGACTCGAAGAGGAGGAGTGTGAGAGAAAAGGGAATTAAAGAAGGCTTGTGAAAGAGTGGATGATTCCATAGGGAGAGGGGGTAGAAGAGCGCAAGAATGTGTGTATGAGCATAGGCATGTGTAAGGTTATGGGAGAGTGATCGAGTAAATAGGTGTGTGAGAGAGCGCAAGTATGGGCATGTGGGAGTAAGGAAGTAGAGAAGAGATTGTGCAATAGTGGAAAAAAGACTAAAAGTGTGCATGGTGGCATCTACGATAGAAGCAAAGAGTTAGAGAGAAAGAAAGAGGATGGGGAAGAATGAGTGCATAGGGCCAAGGGAGTGAGAAGCAAGAAGAGTGCATGGGAGCAGAAGAAAAAAGAAAAGAGAGTAGGAAAGGTGGGCGGATTCCAAGTAAATTGGATAGAATATATGGGTATTTCCACAACTTTTCCCTTGGGTTTAGGAATGAACACACATACATACATACATACATACATACATACATACATACATACATACATACATACATACATACATACATACATACATACATGCATACTAAATACATGCACACATACACATACTCATATATATATATATATGTGTGTGTGTGTGTGTGTATATATATATATATATATATATATATATATATATATATATATATATATATATATATATATATATATATAATATAAATAATAGTATATACTAATTTATATTTATACTCTATATATATTTGATGTATATATATTCATATACATATTTATAATTACTTATATATTTATATTTATATTTATATTTATTATATATATATTTACTATACATATTTATATTTACTATATGTATTTATATACATATTTATATTTATTGTATACACAAACATAATAGTGTATTTATATATATATATATATATATATATATATATATATATATATATATATATATATATATATATATATATATATATATATATATATATATATATATATATAGAGAGAGAGAGAGAGAGAGAGAGAGAGAGAGAGAGAGAGAGATATATATACAAGCACACATAAACATACATACATACATACACACACATACACATATCCACACACACACACACATACATGCATACATACAAACAAAATACATGCACACGTAAACATATATGAATACACACATACACTTATACATACATACATACACACACATACACACATGCACATGCATGCATATACACACATTCATACAAAATACATGCATTTATCCCAGAAGAATGTGTATTTGTGTATATGTGGATATGTGTGTATGTGTAAATGTGTATATGTGAATGTGTATGTATATAAATAATCAGATTGTTAATATCTAATACCATTATTTGCAGATTCTGATCAATCAGACGGAACTCCACCACCGTCTCCTCATTGTGCAAGGACTATATATTGTAAGTATATTAAACTTTTACTTTTAAATATATTTGATAGATACATAACTGATATATGTCTTTTTATTGTTATAATCAGATTCTGATCAATCAGAGGGCATGATGGAGAGTGTTAATCTCCAAAAGAACAACCTACTCTTGAATTTAGAACACCTCTATATCAAGAGTAAGTCAAAACCATTACTAATTTATAGGTCCAATCTCCAAATTATCAAATCTGAGAAAATATGTGAAGAAGATGAAACACAGAAAAGTCTGCTGCAGAATTTCTTCACATTGACTTATCAAATGTGTAAAGTTTTTGATGAAACTTTGTACGAATCATCTCCTAGGGATTGCGCATCACCTCCAAGTTGAATCACTTGAAAAGCTTTAGTATAACTTGAGAAATTGTCTTCACAAGTTACCTATGTCCAAAACTGTACTTCTGAGAAGTCGATTTAGACACCCCTAACTTCTTAACTTTGGTTCTCACAATATCTAACCCGTTTTGCCAAATGCTTTTAGCCACGAGTAGATCACCTTCCAACTTAAAGATTAAGTGCTTGCTTGCACAAAACTTTAAACTATGGAGTGAGCACTGACCAAAAGATTAAACTCGAAATTTGCGCCTGTTTCAGAGAACTGTAGACATTCAACACATATGAATGTTCCTACTCACAATTCTCCTAGCCTGTTTACAATTGGACTCTGAAATTCAGGTCACAGACTCATTAACTAACAACTTAGATATCCTCAAAAGGATTTCACAAATGATCAAACACAGAAGGAGCAGACACGAAAAGATCGGGCGCAAAATTTCTTCATTAACTCAGAAATTTACAACTGAGTGATGAGAGCTAACTCAACTAACTTTTCTTTATCTCTTGACTCCTAACTTCCTCAATCTTGGCTTCTACATATGCTCTCATACATGCCCCGACTTTTCTCAAAGTATTTATAGATAATTTGTACAAGTTTATTACTCAAACAAAGATCTGAGTCACCTATGACTATACTAATGTACATATGTGTACACTTCTCTTATCCTCTGAATATGTCTTTCTTCCAAGCTTCAATGGTTGATCCTTCCTTCACTCTTTAACCTTCCAAGTCTTCAATTGGTGATTGGTCTGCACCAACAGCTCCCCCTCAATCATCAATTGAGGTTTCTCCTTTCTTCTTTATACCTGCCATGTCTTTAAACTTCTGTAGCTTTGGTCCATCCAAGCTCTTTGTAAGCATATCAGCTATCTGATCTTTTGTTGAAGTATGTATGACTTCAATCTCCTTATCCATCACTTTCTCTCTTAGAAAGTGATATTGAATCTCAATGTGTTTGGTCCTGGCATGAAAAACAGGATTAGCAGCTAAATACAATGAACTCATGTTATCTCCATATATGATTGGTACTCCATGCATAATGTCAAGACTCTTCATCAAAGTCTTAACCCAAATTACTTCCTTTGCAGCTTCAACCATGCCTTTATACTCTGCTTCTGTAGAAGATAAAGCAACTGTATGTTGCTTCTTGGAACACCATGAGATAAGTTTATCTCCCACATAACACATGTATCCAAATGTAGATCTTCTATCATCTGGATTACCTGCCCAATCTGCATCACTATAAATTTTGATATTTGTATCTGAGGTAAACCCATAATACAAACCTTCATTGAGTGTACCCTTAATGTACCTCAACACCCTTTGTCCTGCAATCCAATGTTCTTTCCTTGGGCAATGCATAAATTGAGACAAAACCCCTACTGCATATGATAAATCAGGTCTAGTTAGAGTAGCATAGATAAGGCTACCAACCAAACTCTGATATTGTCTCATGTCCTTGAATTCTTCACCTCCATACTTACTCAATTTGTGATTCACCTCCATTGGTGTAGGTGCTACCCTGCAATCATCCATTTTAAACTTGATTAACAAGTTCTTCAAATACCTTTCTTGGGTCACAAATACTCCATGTTGAGTATATGTAATCTCCATGCCCAAGAAGTATGACAAGTCTCCCAAGTCACTTATCTTGAACTCCTTTTCCATTTGCCTCTTGAGCTTTTGTATTCCTTCTTCATCTGTACCTGTAAGAATTATATCATCAACATATATGCACATATATATGAAACCATTTTCACTTGCCTTGACAAGCAAGCTACTATCTGCTTTAGACACCTGAAAACCAAGTTCTTTTAAGAACTTCACAAGTCTATAGTTCCATGCCCTTGGGGCCTGCTTCAAACCATACAAAGCTCTCTTGAGCTTGCACACATGATCTGGATACCTTTTATCTTTGAAACCTTGAGGTTGCTCCATGAATACATCATCTGAAATGTAACCATTCAAAAAAACATTCTTCACATCAAGTTGACATAGCTTCCAACCTTTACATGCAGCAATAGCAATAAGTGTTCTTATGGTTGTCATCTTTGCCACAGGACTATAGGTCTCATCATAATCAATACCATATGTCTGAGCAAAGCCTTTGACCACAAGTCTAGCTTTGTATCTAGACACTCTTCCATCTGCAAACCTTTTTGTCTTGTAGACCCACTTGCATCCAATAATCTTCTGACTATTTGGTTTAGGAACCAAATCCCAAGTTTGATTCTCCAATAGTGCATCATATTCTTCCTGCATAGCACTCTCCCATTTTTCCTTACCTTTTGCCTCTTCATATGTAGAAGGGTCTTCATCTGTATTCACCATGTAAGCATAATCTTTTGTGGCTAGAAATGAAGTATCATAACTATACCTTGTAGGTTGCCACCTATTTCTTGTAGACCTTCTGAGTTCTCCACTCCTTGAGGTTTCTGGCTCTTCACATTCAGGATCAAATCTTGGTGTCTCTTCCACTTCAACCTGCACTTCATTATTCTCTTGCTCATCAAATATTTGAACTTTTGATTTACCTTTTCTTTGACTCACTTCTTCTTCATCATCTGTATTGATTTTGATTGTACCTGCATACCAAGTGTTTTGTTCATCAAATGTAACATCTTTAGAAACCATAAATTGTTTTGTTGATGGACTCCACAATCTATAGCCCATCTGCTTGTCATCATAGCCAATGAAAACATACTTTTCAGCTTTGGGTTCCAATTTGTGTCTTAATTGTGATGGCACATATGCATATGCCACACACCCAAATACTCTGCAATGATCCAAGGTAGGTCTCTTACCCCACCAAGCCTCATATGGTGTCATACCCTGCAAAGCTTTACATGGTAACCTATTGACCAAATAAGTAGCTGTATTTACAGCCTCAGCCCACAAATAATTAGGGCAATTTTTCTCCTTCATCATAGATCTTGCAAACTCAACAAGAGTTCTATTTCTCCTTTCTGCAACACCATTTTGTTGAGGAGAGTACCTGCAAGTAACTTCCCTTTTTATACCTGCATTCCATAAGTAATCACTGAACTCATTTGAGAAATACTCTCCCCCTCCATCTGACCTCAGTCTTTTCAACTTATTACCTGTAATTCTTTCTGCATATGCATGATAGTGTTTAAATGTATTAAACACTTCTGACTTATCTTTGATCACATAGATAGTGATCCACCTAGTAGCATCATCAACATAAATCACATAATACCTTGATCCATTTATACTGAAATCTTTTGATGGTCCCCACACATCTGTGTGTACCAATTCAAGCTTCTCTGAGTGCATAAAACCATGCTTAGAATATGAATGTTTATGAGCCTTACCTAATTGACATGCCTCACATTTGTATGTCATATGTTGACCTGCAACATTAGGCAATCCAAGCACTGAACCATTGTTAACCATATCTTTAATACCTCTTTCATTGAAATGACCAAGCCTCTTGTGCCAAAGATCTAACTCAGAGATCTTATGTCCTCCATATGTGAACATAGCATGACCAATGTTGCCTTGAATCTTCAATGTAAATAGTCTTCCTTCTTTTTTTCCTGAAACAATCTGTTTATACCCTTGGCTAGGGTCTTCCACATATACTCCATCATTAGTGAACCTTACTTCATATCCCTTTTCAACAATTTGACCTACACTTATCAAATTCTTAGGGATTGTAGGAACATACAGGACCTTACTCAATAAGGTGCTTCCATCCTTGGCCTTCACTGATCCAATTGACTTCACATTGTGTTTTGTGTTGTCACCTGTTTGAACAACATGATTAAAAACTTTACTTTCCAAATCAGTCATCAAAGATATGTTACCACTCTGGTGATTGCTACACCCTGAGTCAATGTAGAAGACTCTTTGATCTTCACTCTGCCTTTCACAAGTTGCATTCATTATCAATGTTGAATCTTCCTTTTGATCTGAAGCATAATTGTAGTAGGTGTTGTTGTATTGTTGACTTTGGAATCCTCTACCTGCATTTCTTCCAAAGTAATTCCTTCCACCTCTACCTCTGTAATTACCTCTTTGATTTCTGCCACCTCTTCCTCTTGCATTATAGTTTTGACTATATCCATTATTATTCTGAGTATTGTGCCAACAATCATTAGCTAAGTGATTTGTCTTACCACAAATCCAGCAAGCTTTGCCTCCATCTTTGTTATTCCTGCCTCTTCCTCTACCTTTGCCACCTCCTCTTCCTCTTAGGAAGTTGGCTTGAGTAGTTGTTCCTTCATCTTCACCTGCTTGTTGTTTTCCTTTGCTATTCTTCTTCTTGTCCTTTGAGTACATTGCATGACCTGTACTCTTTTCACCATCTCCTTTAACATCCTGCTCAAATGTTAGCATATGACCTAACAATTGATTTAAATCAGGAGTGAAATGGTCAAGTGATAGTTCTGTAGACAAAATAAATGGCTTCCATTTGTCATCACCTCTCAACCCTGTAAGTATTTGCCTTACCAACTTATCTTCCTCAATGTCTTCATCAACAGCTCCTAAAGCATCTGCAATATCTTTCATCCTTGTTACATAGTCTGAAATAGATTGAGAGGCCTTCTTCTTGAAGGTAGTAAACTCTGCCCATAAGGATGCCTTCCTTGACTTTGTAGTGTTCTGAAAATGCTCCTCCAAAGCATTCCATATGTCAGTTGCACTTTCAAGACCTCTAATATGAGGTAACAAGTAATCATTGACTCCCATATAGATAATGCTCCTAGCTTGAGCATCTTTCTTCATCCAATTTTTAAGATCTGCTAACTCTTCCCTAGTTGGAACACTAGGATCTCTGAACTCTGGCTTCTCTTCTTCTCCTGTGATATAACCAATCAAATCTTTGCTCATAAGATGAGCTTCCATCCTCATTGACCATGCAGGATAGTTTTCCCTATCCAATTTCTCTATCTGTAGAGCATCTCCCATCTTGTATCCACCTGTATATAGAAATCTTCAAGCTTTACAAACAATGTATGTACCTTTACTTCGAATTAGGCTCCTTTTGCCTTTCTTGATGTCGAGTAGACTTCTCCTCAGCCTTTTGACTCCAAGCTTTCACTTCTTAGCTCTTCAAATGTTGAACTTCTTGAATCTGCAGCAGTCGGGACCTTCCTTTCTTTGATTTTGATGTCTCCTGCTCTGATACCACTGATGGAGAGTGTTAATCTCCAAAAGAACCACCTACTTGTGAATTTAGAACACCTCTATATCAAGAGTAAGTCAAAACGATTACTAATTTATAGGTCCAATCTCCAAATTATCAAATCTGAGAAAATATGTGAAGAAGATGAAACACAGAAAAGTCTGCTGCAGAATTTCTTCACATTGACTTATCAAATGTGTAAAGTTTTTGATGAAACTTTGTACGAATCATCTCCTAGGGATTGCGCATCACCTCCAAGTTGAATCACTTGAAAAGCTTTAGTATAACTTGAGAAATTGTCTTCACAAGTTACCTATGTCCAAAACTGTACTTCTGAGAAGTCGATTTAGACACCCCTAACTTCTTAACTTTGGTTCTCACAATATCTAACCCGTTTTGCCAAATGCTTTTAGCCACGAGTAGATCACCTTCCAACTTAAAGATTAAGTGCTTGCTTGCACAAAACTTTAAACTATGGAGTGAGCACTGACCAAAAGATTAAACTCGAAATTTGCGCCTGTTTCAGAGAACTGTAGACATTCAACACATATGAATGTTCCTACTCACAATTCTCCTAGCCTGTTTACAATTGGACTCTGAAATTCAGGTCACAGACTCATTAACTAACAACTTAGATATCCTCAAAAGGATTTCACAAATGATCAAACACAGAAGGAGCAGACACGAAAAGATCGGGCGCAAAATTTCTTCATTAACTCAGAAATTTACAACTGAGTGATGAGAGCTAACTCAACTAACTTTTCTTTATCTCTTGACTCCTAACTTCCTCAATCTTGGCTTCTACATATGCTCTCATACATGCCCCGACTTTTCTCAAAGTATTTATAGATAATTTGTACAAGTTTATTACTCAAACAAAGATCTGAGTCACCTATGACTATACTAATGTACATATGTGTACACTTCTCTTATCCTCTGAATATGTCTTTCTTCCAAGCTTCAATGGTTGATCCTTCCTTCACTCTTTAACCTTCCAAGTCTTCAATTGGTGATTGGTCTGCACCAACAGGGCACTCCACCACCTCCTACCCATGCAACAACTTCACATGTGTCCTCCGATAGAAATTATGATGAATTTTGCTACCAAGAGCATATTATATGTTGGTGTAAGCTTTGTTATGGCACGTATCAAAGACCAAGATTGGAATGTATTGAACATGAGGCAGAGTATGGTACTTTTGAGCATGCAGCACCACCTAGTCAATGTGATAATGCTTGGGTTTGTATTATTTCTATAAATTAATGACATTATTTTATTTTAAAACCATGTACAAAATCAAATTATTGTTGATATATACGAATATTTGCTCAATGCAGATGATGATAATTCTCATACTCATAATGCTAATATACCTCGTACACATCATGGACTTGTTGTTCATCAATTACAAGCAGAGGTGTTGACCTAAGCATCAACTTAGGGACTTGCGGAGAAAGAGACTATACCTCAATCCCCTCACAAGTGCATATAGTGGGGATACACGCTTTTAATTATCAATCCAAAGAGTATACAAACCTAGCCGAGTGTATGAAGACATGCAATCATGTAATGGTCAATGCAAATGAACTACTCAAAGAATGAAAATGAGGCAAAGACTTATCCAAACAAGCTCCAACTGTTGGTCAAGGCGAAACGATACTTGGTGAAGCAGCCGTCAGTATTTTGGACTTTTCTCCCATCTCCGAACTCCAAATATAGCGAATAGCATATGCGTTTCGAAGCTCTCAAGAAGACGCACTTAATGGCAGTGGTTTCACTCAATTCCGACGCTCCTACTTCAAGTTATGAGAGAAATACTGAGTCGCGGGAATACTTTCCTACACTTCAGCACTTCCTACACTTCGCTCACACCTTTCCTACAGCAAAGAAACACTCTCAAGGATAGACCACACTCACAAGCACTCTTTCCAAGCAATACACTTCTTTGACATTAGTAATTCCTTCTTGATTCCATCCAAAGGCTTTATTGATCAATTCATGAGTGAATTGAATTGTCTTCCATGTGCCCACCTTATCCAATACCTTTGCTTCTGGAACCGAAATCTTCGTTGCAGCCGGCTGCATAGTATTCATTACCTGCGTACATCTTTGGAAGTCTGGTACGTATATAGGCATCTTCAAGAATGCTTCAATTCCAGCTTGAGTCCATACGTCCTCGATATGTGGTAACCCTTGTATTATTGTCTTGAAATCTTGTGACATGATAGGGAAATAATGATCACTGTCCATAATCTTGATGGTTGCCATAGAGAGAAGTTCCGAGATAGGTTGGTCATCACGAAACCAATGTCCTCTGACCTTTGTTATTGACCCCAATGGAAGAAGTAGCACCTCTTCCTGCTGCGTAGCTTCTGAGTCAGAAGATGTCATCTGCACTCAATATAGAGTATGAATTAGTATCCATATGTTTTTCAGAAATCCTCCTCCATATGTTGATTAATAATTCGATGTTGCTCCGAGTGCATGGTGCCGTCCCTTTCCCGTGGGTGTGAGAAAGGTAATACCTGGAATTTTTTTATGTATCTTTATATTTTTTTGCTGAAAAGAAAACATAAATATTAGTCCATAGCCGAAGCGGTTAGTAATTTTTTTTTGAAGTATTTTTTTAATGTCTGTACAAGTGCTCTCCTATTTCCAAAGGGAAAATGTGCGTGACTATCCGGAAGTAGAAGAAAGAAGTGCCGAATGCTTGGCCTTGTAATGTGGCCCTATCATGCATACTTTGGATCTCGACAACTCCTCATGTGTGCAATTGGAAGTAGTTTCTTGATGTATGCAGCTTGTCTTGTCTTTCGGCACCCAAATTTGCTTCACTTGGATGGAATGTACTGTATTCTCCACCTCTTTGATGAATGTGGTTCTTCTTCGGTAGTACGTCTGCTTATTCTGTTTTGGGAATCTCAAGTTGGTTTGTATTGCATCTGTAGATTCCTTCTTTCTCCAATAGGTCCTCTTTCTCGGCTGGTGTGCCTGTTGACCATGTTGATGGTGATAGCCCTTCTGAGGATGTTCCTTGTTTGGGATGGTCGTCCTTGGAGTACATGACTTTGGGATCCATATTTGTGTTCGATCAGGTTGTGCAGTTATCAGTTTCTTTGGGATCCATATGCTAGTGAGTCGTGGTTGACTGAAGTGTTCGAAATTCTTTGTCTTCTTATTCGATTTGACATGCTGATGTCGAAGACTTTTCTGTTGCTGAAGATATGCCTTCTTTTGATCCTTCCTTATCCAAGCTAGTGTAGAATGTGGAATAGGGTATACTTTCATAGGTGTAGACTTCAATTCTTGCAGAGGAGTATTCTCTCTTGTGCCTTGTGTTTCACTGGGCTTGATTTCATGTTCCTGTGCACTCTTGTTACTCTCTATATTCAAAGATGGAGTGCACACAGGACTCACGATATTCTCACATGAAGTACTTGACGATGGGGTTTCTATAGTGCTAGTGAACATACAATCATGACTTTGTTCATTGGGATGAACTTCTGACTCTATATTAGCGGCTTTGGATGGTCGTTCGTCTAGCAAACTAAATACCTCACGAGGTCCTATTCTGGCAGAGATGTATCCTAAAGCCAATTGAATGGTTACCTCATATTCATAGATCCAATCTTGACCTAACACAACATCTTCAAGCAGATCCAGGTCCTGACACACTAAGAGTCTCTGCTCCATAGTGTTGTTCCCCATATGTAAAGGTAAGGTTATCTCACCTATGCATTGAGTAATTTTTCCTCCTATTCCTATTAGCTGTGCCTTCGATGGGCGTAACTCCTCTTTAAGTCTCTGAGACAAAGAAAATCTGATGCAACTTATTGCTGCTCCTGTGTCTATGAGAGCATCCACTAAGTGGTATTCTTTTCGTCCTGCTCCCAGATTCAAGTAAGGTTGTCTTCTTTGTTGCCCTGAGTTCTCAGTGGCTCTAAAATTAGCCATTGGGATGAGTTCTTCTCCTACTCGATATCTCTCGTCTCTTTCTCTCATCCACTCTTTCCGTTTTCTGATACGTTCTAGGGCTTCCTGTCTAGCTTCTTCTCTCATTCGTTCTTCTTCCTTTTTCCTACTTTGAGCTCCTAATAGTCGCGCTAGCATTTGATCAGTCAAAGGCTCCATGAATCTTTTCACTTTGCATCCACTGATGTAGTTGGGAAGAATGTCTCCGTCTAGTGTGGCGAGATTGACTGCACCACTAGTAGAGATTCGATTTATAATCAGGGGTCCATATCCGCGTTTTTGTAGCTTCTTTGCATGTTGTTTGAGGGTGTATACTAGGACAAAGTCGCCTTCTTTTAGTCCCTTGTCTTTTATATGTGTATCATAATAAGCCTTTTGTCTCCGTTTAGCGGCATAAATGCCTGCTACCGCTTGCAATCTAGTCTCGTGCAGCTTTTCAATTTGATCTAATTGCTGAGACAATTCATGACCGTCCCACTCATATTGCTGGGCCACTTTCAATGTAGGGACTAAGAAGTCAATTGGCAAAATTGCATTCTGCCCATACACTAGGTTGAAAGGTGTAGTTCCAATGGCCGTTTTATATGCCACTCGGAAGGCCCAAATTGCGTGATGTAATTGTTTGTCCCAATCTGACCTTCCATTATTGACAATCTTTGTCAATACAGTACATAGTACCTTGTTGGAACTTTCAGCTTGTCCATTAGCTTGAGGGTGGTATGGGGCTGATTTTTTATGAATCACAAGAAAGTCATTCATAAGCGACTCAATGACCTCGTTTAGGAAATGCGTTCCTCGATCACTCACTATCTCAATCGGTAGTCCAAAGCGTGTGAAAATGTGCTCAAAGAGAAATTTTGCTGTGGTTTGAGCATCATTCTTTCTAGTGGCTTTTGCTTCTACCCACTTAGTCAAGTAGTCGGTGGCTACGATGATGTACTCCGCATGTGATCCTTTGGCCGGTGGATTGATAGGTCCTATGAAGTCAATCCCCCACTTAGTAAATGCTCTTGCACAAACCATGGGTCTTAAAGGCATGTCGTCTCTTCGAATGGGATATTTCGCTCTCTGGCATGTTTCGCAACTTCTCACATATGCCTCCGCATCCATATGTAGAGTTGGCCACCACAAGCCTGCAAAGAGAATCATCTTGACCGTTCTGTCTGCTGAGAAATGTCCTCCTGCAGCTCTTGCATGTGCCATTTCTAAGACAGAGAGATATTCATTTTCATGAATGCACATTCTTAGTTGGTTATCCTTTCCTCGTTTAAAGAGTTGTTTTCCTATGATGGCGTAATCCTTACTCTGTTCTTCAAGAGCACGTTTCCTTGCTAAGGTAGCTCCGTCAGGGTACTGTCGAGTTTTCAAGAACTTTACTAGAGGCATGCTCCACCTTGGTGCTATTGTAGAATAGCATAATGTAGAGTTCTCGTCTGGGGTTTGTTCTTGACAGGTTTGACAGGTTGACACATAGTTATGCGCATCTCGTTGCATGGTTGGCCAATATATACCAAATCTCTTGAGTGTTTGCCACGTTCCATTTGCATTCAAATGAGTGTTCCATTGGTTTATGTGTGCTTTCTGAAGCCACATTTCTTGTTCCCCTTCTTCCACGCATCTCATCAGCAGTCCGCTTGAATCCTGGTGGTACAAACTTCCAGCAATAATGTGAAGGTTTTTAGTCCTCCAGAGATCTTGCTTTTGGTTTGGCGTGATCCCATCTTTAGGTCCATGTGTAAGTATCGGGATCAATTTTTCCGCCCATTGAGGACATACTTCCAGGTTAAAAAGATAAGTATCTGGCAGATCATCAGGAACTCCTAAGGGTGGTTCTCCATGGGTCATACGAGATAAGTGGTCTGCCCTTATGTGGGTGTTTCCTTTCTTGACTATTACTTCAAAATCAAATTCCATTAGCAATAAAAACCATCGTACTAGTCGTCCTGTATTGCAAGGCTTGTTGACTAAGTACAATAGGGCTTGATGATCAATGAAGAATTTGAACTTGTTTGCCAGTAAATAATGTCTAAATTTCTTGACTGCGTATACCATCCCTAGGCCTTCTCTCTCCGTAGTAGTATAATTGCGTTCCGCTTGATTTAGCTGTCTACTAGCATAGGCTATCGGGTGGTCTAATTTTCCTGTGTCAGCTGGTTGAGCTAAGATGCAACCAATAGCAAACTTGGAAGCATCAACATGAATATGAAACGGTTTATTCCAGTTGGGGACTCGAAGAATGGGTGCTGAACTCAATCGATTCTTCAACTCATTAAAAGCTTTTTCGCATTCTTCGGTCCAATTGAATTGAGTTAATAATGCATAAAGAGGTCTAGCAATTATGGCGTACATATGTATGAATCTTCGATAGTAACCACAATGTCCCATAAATGCTTGCACTTCTTTAGCAGTTTTAGGTCTTGGTAAATCCAAAATTACTTTAATTTTGTCTTCATCTGTTGAAATTCCATTCTTAGAGACAATATGTCCTAAGATTTTCCCTTGTCGCACCATGAAGACACATTTTTCAGGATTGAGGCATACTCGATATTGTCGACATTTGGCAAAAATCTTTTCTAGTTCAGGGATGTGCTCTGATCGTATAGCTGAATATGTACAAAGGTCATCCACGTATACCTCCATGCTTTTTCTCAAAAATTCCTTGAACACATGACACATCAGTCTTTGGAATGTAGCTGGGGCATTCGTTAAACCAAAAGGCATGACTCTAAAGGCGTATACTCCCCATTCAGTGGCAAATGCAGTCTTATGTTGGTCCTCAGGAGCAATGGCTACCTGATTATACCCTGAAAAGCCATCCAGAAAGCTATAAACTTCCTTCCCTGCTACCCTTTCCAAGAGATGATCAGTGATTGGTAAGGGATAGCTATCCCTTATGGTTGCGGCGTTCATTTTTTTCAAATTGATGCACACTCTTAACTTTCCATTCTTCTTTGGTACAACCACCAAGGGTGACACCCATTCCGTGTGCTCAATTTCGTAGATGAATCCAGCATCTAACAACTTATCTATCTCTTCTTTTATCTTGGCTGAATACACATCATTATAAGTATAAGGTCTCTGTTTCGAAGGTTTGGCCTCGGATGTCATGGGGATTCTATGCGCACATATAGATGGATCTACTCCTTTTAAGTCCTTATAAGTCCAAGCAAAGACATCCCGGTATTCTCTTATGAGTCGAATTAACTCTTGTTCTTCTTCTAATGAGACATCCTGTCCTATGAAGGTACATCGTTCTTCTCCTCCTTCCATAGTCACGACTATTTTTTTGGTTTGCTCCTTATTATCATATGCTATTCCAGGTTGTGCTTCTCTTTTAGGCATTTGAATAGCAATTTTCCTTTCTTCCACTTCATATTTTTTAAAATGGGCTTGTACCTCAAATTGGTCTTGTGGTCTGTTTTCTTCGTCTTCTAATTCCCTTTCAACTTCTAATTCTTCTTTTTGTGTGAGTTCCTTATGTTTTTCATTGGCAGTGATATCTATGTTGGTGGTACTAATCCCTAGATCCATGGGTTCTGGTTCCATTTCAATGCTCTCGTAGTCCTCCTTCCAGTCTTTCTCAATCACTTCTCCTTCTTCTGCCTCCTGAAGGACTACCATATACAAACTAACATCATAACCCTCTTCATCGATACATTCGTTCATGGTTACTACTTCTTCATTTACACAGACATCGAGGGTGGCTAAGATTTCCATCCAACCGTGAGGTTCGAATTCTTCATCCGGAAATACTTGTGGCATATAGGCTGGATCTTGTACGGATCTCACTATTCCTTGTTTTTGCTGCCATCCCTTTCTTCTCTCTTCTTCCTTCTTTGCCGCTTGGCATATCCATAGATGAGTGTCCTCGTTCATCCAGGATTGATCACTAGAACCTGCACTATGAACCGATTGATCATCTTCCTCTTTATGGATTTGATTCCATTGTAGAGGTGGCACATCTTGATATGTGTATGTATGTAGGTTTATCCTAGTGGTGGTTCCTGCATGTTGTAGGTACACTGCATCTTTTCCCCAATCTTGTACAACCTTTAGCTGTCTCATGAAAGGCCTTCCTAAGATCATTTCATAATTGCTTGGCCTTTCGAAGTGACAAATTGCTAAAGTATGTTCGAATTCTACTCCACACGTGGTGAAGACTACTCGTTCCAACAATCCTAAGGGTCTCTCCGTGTGTCCATCTGCCATTTGTATTTTCATGCGTGTTGGTCTTAATGCTGGTTGTCCCCATTTCTCCCAAATTTCTTTGGTAGCAATGCCGACACCAGCTCCTGAATCTAGTATGGCTTTGGTAGTGTAACCCCTATAGGTGATTGGAAGACAGGTATTCCCTTCATCTCCTTCACTAAAGTCTCCTACTTTATCCACTGGGATTCTTACTGTTTTCACTTCGTCAGCTACTTCTTCCTTTTCCTCCTTGACTTCCCATTGATTGATCAATTTCTCTTTTAAATGTGGTTTTACCTTTAACAGTTCCTCGAATGTTAGGGTACATGGGATCTTCACCTCTCTAAGACGTTGTATGATCTCCGATGTTTGAACTGATGGATTCGTTTCTCGTCTCGTTATTGATGGAATGCGATACAGCTCTGAGTTGTGCTCGTACTCCCCGGTGTAGTTGGGTAGTTCCTTTACATCTTCCTCTTCCTTGTCACTTGCATCCATTGGAAAAATTTCTTCTGAATTTAGTTCAGGTATTGAACCCTCTATTTCGTTTTCTGCTTCTAACTCTTCAAAGGGCAGTTCCATTCCTTCTACCTTTTTCCACTTGTCCTCTTGAACTCGTGCCCATAGATCCTTAGTCCAGTCTCCTTCTATTTCAGGGACTATGGATCCTTCCTTTCTTTCAATACCAATTTCATCATTCGGAGGTCTATTTACTTCAGGCTTTTCCTGAGTGTTTAGGCACTCTTGGAATTTTTCTTCGGAAAGTCGGTTGTTTGGTAAAGGTGATGCGGGTTTTTCTAAGGTTTGTTGGGCAACTTCTATCAATTTCTTGCATATTTCTAACCTTTCTTTCTCTAAGTCGCCTCTCGGATATTCTCTATCATGTTGCTCTATGGTAGGTCCTGCTTTTATTCTCGCCTTGTATGCCTGAATCCACATGGCTAATTCTTCAGGCATTGGGTCTGCTAATACTGATCCTACCTCCTTACTTTTATTCTCATTTTTATTTTCTTCTTCCACTTGCGGTTCTTTTGTTGGTTTCTGTTTACTCTTTTCATTTTCCTTCTTTTGTAATAACTTTTTTTCTTTTATCCTGTCTCTCCGGTTCTTCCATCTTTGTGATCTTTTACTGGCAATACTTCTCTCTGGTTCTTCGGAGTCTTCCACTCTGTGAGGGATGGGTGTATTTCCCTCTTTGTCACTTTGATTACTTTCGTCTGTTTTATCAGGGTTCTCTCTAGCCTTGGCTCTTGTTATAGCTTTTAATGGTACGGTGTACTCTTTGTCGCTCCCTGATGATTCAATCACTTCTATCACATTAATCTGCACGTTAGATGTGACTTTGTTGGGGTTCTTAGGACAATCTCTGAAAAGATGTTCCTTACCACAATCGCTACAGTAGCCTTCCCAAATTCGTTGTGGTGGTGGTGGGTTTGGTAATGTACATTCTCTAATATAGTGGTCACCTCCACATCTGTAACATGGTCCTCTGGGTACAGGCTGTCTATTCATTGGTCGAGGTGGCATGGTTGCTCTAGGAGCTGTGTACATTAAGGGCACATAGTCCTGCTCGTGTCCGTATGAACTATCTGATATTTCCATGCCATAAGCATATGGGTCATACTATTGCCCATATTCTGTTACCGCGCTTTCATAACCAGGGTAGGTTCCTTGACTAGGATCGTAAAATGAGTCATATGGGTCATTACTAGCTAAAGGTGTGGCTGGCACTATAGCCCTTTCTAGGTTTTCCTCTGGTTGCGCTATCTTAACTGGGACAACGTTCTGAGGGTGGGGCGGTTGTTGTCCTAGCACTGGTTGAGGTTGCGTATATCCCTGATATACGTATGGTCGTGGTACTGGTGCCTGCGGCTGATAGGAGGGATATCTAAAGGCTTCTCCTCCCTGCTGGTTCTGCGGGTATCCATATGGTCTCACATGAGGCTGGGTGGGTCTGGTTTGCCTATTGTAAGGGCAGTTCTCGGTGCTATGGTTTGTGTATCTCTGCTCTATACTGCAATATTGTAGCGGTCCGGGGACAGAGGGTCTAGGCTGAGCATAGGCAGGTGGTGGGACTACTCCCCTGGTACACAAATGAGAAGGATGATCTCCTCCGCACTGCATACATCTTCTAAGCATAGGCATTCTCATAGGATTGGTGGGATAATTCCTCTGTCCTTGAACATTCAGTTTCTTTGCTACTAGATCTGCTATTTCTTCCACATTGTTTTTGGAGTTCGATGTGCTACTGGCTGATTCTTCACTTTTAAAACTACCTGGAGGTATTTTCAAGTCTTCTGCAAGGTTATCTTCTAGGTCTATACATTCCTTCATACACTCTTGCAGGGTTTGAACTCTCTTTACGTACACTAATGACCTCAAGGTTCCGTTCAACAGTCCTTCTAAGAACAATGATACCATTTTGTTTTGCGTTGGTCTCTCTTCTACAGGGCATCTATCCACATACTGCTTGAATCTCCTTGCTGCCAGTCTTACTGACTCGGTAGGGACTTGTTTGAAGCTGTGGATTAATGACGAAGAATTGTTTTTAATTCCCGATTTGGTGAATTCTTCAATCATTTCTTGATATACCTGCTCCATGTTCTGAAAGGTATTCGGGTCCAATGGCTGAAACCACGCCAAAGCTATGTCTGACAGGGTGAGACCAAAAGACTCATATTGAATCATGAAGTCATCTACCTGCTCGGCTCTAACTACTTGTTTAAATTCTGCTATGTGATTATAGGGTTCACTAGAGCCATCATAATGATTTCTCATGCACTTGGCAACTTGGATCGGTCTTAGCCTCCTTCCTGCTTCAGGTTGAGGCTAGGCATTACAGGGTAATTGGGTCTTCCTATTGGTATGCCTGGTCCTCGTACTACCTGTGGTCTGACTGGAGCATGAACTCCATGTCTTGGGTCAATGGCTGGTTGTGGCCGGTAGTTAGGATTAATGGCAGGCATTGCAAATTGTACATGTGGTCTGACAGGGATCTGGGTTTGTTGTGTTTGCTGTGTTTGTCCCGACTGTTGAATTGAATCATTTTGAGAAGTTCCAAGTGGATTCCGTGAAGTAGTGGCTTGATCCCTAGGGGGGAACACTGGGATGTTCTGATATTTCAACTCAGCTCTCTCTAATTCCGTTATTGGCCAATATCTTCTGTGATTTTTATCCAAATATGTGATGATGGTGGGGAACTCAGGGTCTTGTAACTCATAAATGGTAACTAGGTTAGGGGCAGCTTCCCATATAGAGGAATGGGCTCTGAGCAGGTGCTCCATCCCGTTGATCAAATATACATCTATTAGAGTGTCATCCTGGGGAACTAGGTCTCCTCTCCACAGTTTAGTAATTGTAGATCTCCCTCTAGGAGTAGTTACTTGCTCTTCGTTTCCACCTCCATTTAAGCTCGAAGCATTATTTTCCTCACCACGCTCATTAATGATTTCCGGGTGTTCTGTGACCACGTATTGAATGTCTTGTTTGTCCATGTACCGTCCTCCTATGTACTTAACTGCTTGTATAGGCACTATGTAGGCCTCTGAAGCCTTCCTCAGTCTGGCCACTGATCTGTTTAGACCATCCAAATAGATAGGGATCTCATTGTGGTTGGTGTTCACATACTCTAAGGAAGTTTTGTATTCTCCCTCAATGATGGACATCTGGCCAATCATGGGGACAGTGTTGTGCATATCCTCTGAAGCCATGGGAATTTCTCCTTCTGACTCACTGGAGGTCTCAGAATAGTGTGAACGGCTACTTGGTTCGGCTACACTCCCTACGGAAGAAATTACACTTCTTCGGCTTCCTAGGGTTCTTCCGGATCTCAGGTTCATCCACCTCACAACTCTGTTCAGTCCTTGCTAACCTCTGATCTCTTGAACTCCCAACAACAGCTTAGAATTCTAAGGAATTTAGGCTGGAAAATGACTGAAGGAAAATTTCAAGTCACGATACTTGACTCCTAAAACCCATGATACACGACCTCTGTCAAAACGATTGCTGACTGACACGATACCTGGACGAAACGATCGCTGGAAAACGATCTCTGCCTAAACGATCTCTGGCTTGGAACGATACACGACCTCTCAGTGAAACGATCTACGACCTTTGACCAAAACGATCGCTGGCAGACGATACTTAGGTCCAAACGATACTTGATCAAAACGATCGCTAACAAAACGATCTTTGACCAACGATACTCGGATAAAACGATACTTGCATGAGACGATCTCTGACCAAACGATCTTTAGGTAAAACGATCTCTCGCAAGGCGATCTCTGGCTGAAAACGATACACGACCAACGATATCTGATAGAAACGATCGGCGATACTTAACCCGAAACGATACGCGATCTCTCACTAAACGATACACGATACTCGAAATGAAATGATCGACGATCTTCACAAGAAACGATCGGCGATATCTAACTGAAACGATACCGATCTTTAGCAAGTATCGCGATCTCTGGATAACGATACTTGGCAAGCGATACACGATCGACGACCTTTGATCAAAACGATCTCTAACGAAACGATACCGATCTCTATCTGAAACGATCTACGATCTCTCACGAAACGATCGACGACCGCTGGGAAATATCGCGATACTCAACCGCAGGATCAAAACGATACTCGACCGCGGGAGCAAAACGATACTTGACCCTTAGACAATTTTTGACAAAAATTTTTTAAGGTTTGATTCAATGCAATTGTTTTATGCACTCTCCTCCCCCTTCTCCACTCTCTGGATCACTCAAAACTCAACTTTTCACCTCAGTAAAACCCAAACGATCTCTGACGCAGGTCGTTTCAGACTGAAATTGATTTTTTGAATGATGTAAAAGGATTAGCACTTGATAGGCTCACCTCTGATGCACTTTCAACTCCTTTCTCACTTCCCCTTGCTTTGTAAAGCTCCAGCTCGCCTCGTGCTCACAAACGATTGCTGGCGCTACACTCACGATACTCGACAGCTCACCCCACGATACTTGTTCAGAAACAAGTGGTTCTCAAAATGACAATTTTTGGTTTTTATATTTGGTTTTTTCCTATCTACTGAAAATGAAACAACAAACAAGAAGTGAAAGCCACTCTAATCTACTCCCTTACTCTTCCTAATCTCCTCCTTCCACTCACTTCCCTAGACTAACAACTCACTACACACACTCCAAGAATGAGAAGTAGCAAGTGCGATTAAAAGTGACTTACCAAAGAAGAGAAAATTTCCACTCCTCCTCTTGCTTCAAAGCAAAAGCTACTTACCGTCACACGAATGCCTCGGTTTGATTCGTCACTCCCCGGCAACGGCGCCAAAAAGTGTGTTGACCTAAGCATCAACTTAGGGACTTGCGGAGAAAGAGACTATACCTCAATCCCCTCACAAGTGCATATAGTGGGGATACACGCTTTTAATTATCAATCCAAAGAGTATACAAACCTAGCCGAGTGTATGAAGACATGCAATCATGTAATGGTCAATGCAAATGAACTACTCAAAGAATGAAAATGAGGCAAAGACTTATCCAAACAAGCTCCAACTGTTGGTCAAGGCGAAACGATACTTGGTGAAGCAGCCGTCAGTATTTTGGACTTTTCTCCCAGCTCCGAACTCCAAATATAGCGAATAGCATATGCGTTTCGAAGCTCTCGAGAAGACGCATCAATGGCAGTGGTTTCACTCAATTCCGACGCTCCTACTTCAAGTTATGAGAGAAATACTGAGTCGCGGGAATACTTTCCTACACTTCAGCACTTCCTACACTTCGCTCACACCTTTCCTACAGCAAAGAAACACTCTCAAGGATAGACCACACTCACAAGCACTCTTTCCAAGCAATACACATGCATACAAGCTCGCGAAGAAGAAGGTAAGGAGGGAAGAAGACACAAATTCGAATTTCTGTGCTCTCTATTCTCACAATGGCAAAAAGTTCTTTACAAAGAGTCACATTTGACTTATATACTAGTGCCCTAAAAATGGTCCTTTCACACAAGTGACCGGCACTTTATTCACTAAGAGACTAATTTCCTACTATTGTACATGGGTATTCTCTACTTTTCTGTGGGGATGCATCTAGAGGACTCCTCTAGTGCCTTTACAACGGAAAATATATTACAAGAATGATTATGATACAAAAATAGGATGTCCAAATCGGAAAAATTTTGGGGCCCGTCTTTTTCTCTGCTTTGTGCGCTCTTTAGCTCTGCAACAAGAGGTTTTTAGAAATCCTCTACCCCGTGGTTTAGAGACTGAAACTACTGAAGATTATCCATTGCCAGCTCGTGATCATTCTCTAGTACAAACATATGATAGAAGAAGATATGGAGGATGGATTAGAGGACCACTTCCTTTAGATGGAGAGGTTTCTAACTTTTGGGCTAATTGTATATGATTGCTCCATCCACTATTACTAGTGCTAGTCATGGTCTCTTTATTGTAGAGGATTTGTATGTTCCTCTGGACTCTGAAGTCACTCTTATGTCATTTTGTGGTCCTATATATGGATGGGAAATTGGCATCGACTTGCATGTTATGTTCAAAGCATGAATACTTATGGAACATGCTTGAATGCAGCGTCCCTTACTAGTAGAGGGATTTCACATGCAAAAAATGAAAGATTATATATTGATGGAAGACCTTACATGCATGGAAATATAGCAGGTTTAATAAATAGTAGTTGATGGTTACATAATAGGTCAAGGACTAATTGCACATTTGAGGAGCTTGAAAATAGTCATGAATTACCATACATGAGGAGAGATATAGCAAAATACATAGTTGCCAATGCTATTACTTCATTACAGGTTGGTGATGAATTATTAGTGAATTATGGATGGCATAGACCTCCAAGAGAACCTTTTAGGTAGATAGAAAATGAAAACTTTCTATCCACCTATCTTGTGTTGCATTGAAAAACTCTAATTTCAATCTCTTTGATAATTCAGGGCTTTCAAACATATGTCTAATCCATGGAGCCAATGGAAAATGTCTCAATACCTTTTTTGGGATTTTACCTTCTTCATCTTTATATCGAGGAGATTGCATGTATACACTGATAATCTATACCAAGATTGTTGATTATCTTCTTCATTTCATCATGTGAGGTAGGAAGAATATTCTGATTTGGTAAAAACTTTTCAGATAATAACCTATAAGTTCATGAAAAAAATCATATTAATAAAAATAAATAAATAAATAAATAAATAAATAAGTAAAATATATATATATATATATATATATATATATATATATATATATATATATATATATATATATATATATATATATATATATATATATATATATATACATATGTGTGTATATATATATATATATATATATATATATATATATATATATATATATATATATATATATATATATATATATATATATATATATATATATATATATGCATATGTGTATGCTTATGTGTATGTGTATGTGGATGTGTATATATGCATGTGCATGCATATACGTATGTGTATGTATGTGTGTATATGTCATGTATGTGTGTATATGTATGTATGTATATGTATGCATATGTGTATGCATATATGTATGTATGTATATGTGTGTATGTATGTGCATATATGTATGTATGTGCATGTATGTATGTATGTGCATGTATGTATGTATGTGTATGTGTGTATATTTGATTTTGTTTCTAATTTTCTTTTTGTTTATTGTGGTATGCAGACTTTCACATAGATATCTAGACCACTGAATTGTTTGGTTGTTTCCCATTTTATAGTCAATCAATTACCTGCATTGCTAACTAATACTTACATATTTGTTTACAAATATTAAGTATCAGTTAGCTACGGAGGTACTAAGTTGTTTGGAAAATAGGAGAAGCAAATTTATTTGGAAGATTTTGGAAAATAGGAGAAGCAAATTTTTAGAAGATTTTAGCTAAGGTAAGAACAAGAACTTGCATTGAATGGATGCTTTCTATCCTCCCATCCTTTAAAATTTTTCTTCCATCCTTCAAAATCTTCGAGATAAATTTGATTCTCCTATTTTCCAAACAACATAATACCTCCATAGCTAATTGATACTTAATATTTTTATGCAAAGTTATAAGCGCAAGTATTAGGTCGACTGGAATAGGAGAAGCAAATGTGTCAGGAAGATTCTAAAGGTTGGGTGGACAATTCCAAAGGCTAGGTGGATATAATATCTTCATTCGATACAGGTATGTATAATTTGGCATTACTTTCATAACATGTGTATGTATGTATATGTGTGTGTATGTTTATATGGGTGTATGCATGCATGTATATGTGTACGTCTATGTATGTATGCATTTATATGTGTATGTGTATGCATGTATATATATAAATAGATAGAAAATAAAAAATTATACCTTAATACTATCGAAACACATACATTGCTCCGTCCAAAATGATTTTGAAGATTGAGAATAAGTAAGCTTGCACTTAGTCATGTCAAGTGCCTTCCTTCATATACATGCTTTATACATTCCTCTTGAAGATATTTCCCATTTTTAGAAATATCAATGATATCACTATCATTTTGATACCAATCCTTAATAAAATCTATCATGCCATCATCTTCATCATTGTCACACAAATCTTGTACTTTATGTTCTTTTTAATATAGATATTTCAACCTTACATATTCCACAGGATCATTTTTGCATAGCCTCTTCATAGAAGCTTCTGATAAATGAGGTCTGATTGGCAACTCTGAATTGTGTGGTGGAATATCATCAGCATCATGCATTGGAATCTACACACATCAATAAAAATCATTAGTATTTCATAAATGATAAACATAAAATTAAATTTGACATGAGGACATGATCATAAAAGTATTGATGGAATAATCAGAATTCCAATAGATAGTGCAACTTTTCAGCATATTGATTCTACGTGCCATGATTTTGCACAAAAACCATAGAATCTAAAGTTAGGAGTTGCATTAGATGGGGTTAATACATTTTCCATGAAATCTAGTAAATGGTCAACATGGCCAGTGGTAGTCATAAACTAGAATCTTTTGCCATATCTTAGCATTAAAAAGAAATATTTAATCCTTTCACTTTTAATCCCAAGAAAAAGTCAAGTTAAAGATATGAATATATATCTTTCTCCTCTCATTGATGATCGCCAAGAGTTATGGAGAGGCATTAATGTCATTGATGTATTGAAAAGCATCAATGAAAAATATAATATGGTTCATGGTATTGTGTCTTGGACTATTCATGATTTTCCAGGATATAGTGTTTGTTAAGGTATTTATGTAATTTTTTTATTTAATATGCATACAAATATATGTGAGTTAATCTAATTATATATTTATTGTTTTCATGATGCAAGAATATCTAATAAGGGTTATAAATCTTTTCCATATTGTGGTGATTGGTTGAGATCAATTTATAGTAAGAATCTCAACAAAAATACTTATCTTCGACATCGATGATTCTTGCCTAATGATCGTCCATTAAGATGTAAAAGAGAAGCGATACATTTTAATGGAAAGTTTGAAACAGGTCATTGTCCAAAACAATGATGCCTATGGATTGGTATCCAAAATGGATAGATGGGCCTCTTATAGATCCAGAATAAAAAATTTTCAGTGATGATGAAGATAATGAGAATGTGAAGATAGGTAAAAGAAAATTGGCACTCGCAAAGGATATATCGATATGGTATTCTTTGCAGTATTGGAGAGAGTTAAAGGTTTGTCATCTTTTTGATCCTATGGAAAGTTCATTATGGTAGCATCTTCTTGGATTAAAAGACACCATAGTATCAAGGAATGATTTAAAGGAACAAAACTCAAAACCAAAATTATGGCCAGTTTTTGATAGGCATCGGCAAGAAATGACTTATGCACCTACTCCTTGGGTACTTACGACAAAAGAGATGCAGACTATCAACAATAAGATTTAGTTGATTTGAACTCCTATACGATATGGAGCATCTTTCCAGAACATGTTTACTATGGATGATAAGAGGTTATCTGGGTTAAAGACCATGATTGGCATAACTTTTTGAACCACATTTTACCTCTGGTTATCGATGGATTTATAATGAAAGGAGTACGAGATCTGATCTATTGTCTTGGATCGCTTATAAGATATATATATGCTACTTTTATATTTCATATATATGACTATTTGATATCTTTTATTTTTGAATTAATTTCTTTATAATTTTTTCTATGATGTGTATAGGTGGATTACATCAAAAGAGATTGACAAAGACTCGATCCCACAAAAGAAACGTGAATGCAAGGAGCTACTATGCTTGATGGAGAAAGAGCTTCCCACTTCATTTTTTGATATTCAGGTTCATTTATTAGTCCATCTTGTGGATGAAATAGAGATTGCAGGTGTTGTCAACACTCGATGGATGTTTTGGGTCGAGCAATTTATGGGAATATTAAAAGGTTATGTGCGGCAAAGACCGAAACTAGAAGGATTCATGGCACAGGGTTGGATGCTCGAGGAGTGTTGTACTATGTTAGTGAGTACCTTGAAAGAGTTCATGAAATAGCTCCACGTGCATGGACCAACGAGTCCTCTTCAAAAATAATAAACGAGGTATTATTAAGTAAGGGAGTTCCATTTTTATTTACATTACAAGAAAAAAAATGATGTTTCTACTTTTGTAGCATATAATAGTGAATGCACGCAAGTTTCCGTTAGTGAGTACGAACAGAAACTTCAATATCTCCGAAGTAAAAGATGGAGAAACAAAAGATATAGACATAATCTCGATAATAATGAGATTACAAATATATCTTCTTTCACGGATTGGCTATATACTTGTTTGCAATGAGCCAATGCAAATAATGAAGAAATCTCAGATGAGCAGAGAGAGTTAATGATAGGTTGTTGATATCTACGAAATATCGTTTCATACCTTCAAACAGGTAGAAAAAAGTTTATATTTTTTATGATAGAGTTTATTATTTCTTTAAACACCTAATAATGGTTTTTTGTTTTTGCATATGAATTTATGTAATATATGAAAGTGTGTTTATAATTGTGTATGCATGTATAAGTATACATGTGTGCATGTAGGCATGTATATGTGATGTGTATATATGTATATGTGTATATGTGTGAATGTGTACATGTAAATTTGTATGAATGTATTTATACATGTGTGCATGTAGGCATGCATGTGTGATGCAAATGTATATACTCCATCATTTTATATATATGTATGTGTATCTACATGATGTGTATGTATCTTTATATATTATGGACCTTGTTGATTCACCTACCTATATACAGAGGCATAAGGTTGGGAGGAGAGACGTCTCTCTAGTAGGTGGTGGGAGGAATAGATGCAATGTGTACATATACTTCAAACATATGGCAAATAGGCTAGATAAGGGTTTCTAAATTAGGGTTTGTAAAACCCTAATATCAAAATTAGTGTTTGCAAATTAGGGTTTTTGAATTAGGATATGTTTATATATGTGTGTGTGTGTAACAATATAAATATACAATATATATATATATATATATATATATATATATATATATATATATATATATATATATATATATATATATATATATATATATATATATATGTGTGTGTGTGTGTGTGTGTGTGTGTGTGTAC
>CM035429.1:1756472-1788972 GCA_020310875.1 Ceratopteris richardii | reverse complement strand
AAGCAGTTTATAAGAACACTCCTTGAAGAAATCATTCCTATTAAGAGGTGTTCTCATTAAAAGAACTCTGATTTTCATCTTAGGAGCAACCCTTGAAGTTCCATTTTATGTTGTGATGCCCTTATGTACTTCTGAGAGTTTGTGCACGGATGCAAAAACTATTCCGAAGGAGAGGGGACAACACGATGATGACTTGCACTTTGTTGCTTATTTACAGGAGAGTCTAGCACTACGTTGTCTTCAACTCATCCTTCTCCGTTAGCCTCCTGATATCCACAATGACAGGATGGGGTGTATCTTAGGGGAGCTCGAGATTCTGAGAGGTGTCAAAACTAATGGGTGCAGAGAGTTATCTCCCAAGGGCCGTGATCCTTGATGGGTCACATAGATGATAACTTGGATATCCTCTGAGCTAGATTTTCCTCGAGGAATCATATTTCTTGTTTTGCACATAAGCTGCTTGGGATAGTGGTTGATGTAGGGATGATTTGGTGACACCTGAGGAGGAGAGGAGATCTAGATGCTTAGAGGATTTCAAGGATAGTCAATGAGAAGGGTTAGAACACGAGTAAAGCACACACACCGCTTAGTGGAGTGGCTCATGCATATTGGTTAGGTGACACCTTAGGAAGAGATTGAGAGCTAGGAAGATTTTTACACGTGATGTTTCTTAAATCCAAAGGACATTGATGATGGGTACTTGTAATTAAATTGTTTGGCCAAGTGTGGATTGTCCGCCCAAGTATGAATTGGACAACCTCCTCAAAAGAAATTATTAATAGGACCCATCTGATCATTTGTTATTGATTCCATTTATGAGGTTGTTGGACCCTTGCCCCATGGTGACGTCCTCGACACACATGTAGGATGCGGGTATGGTGGCATGGGACACTATGCTCTTGAGAGGGCTCCCACCTGCTTGGTTGAAGGCTCCCAAGCTTGGGGTGGGTCATTATGGACGCTATGACTGGGGAGTGAGTTTGATGTCCTCCTTTCTATGTTTCTGAATATGTCTTGTGTCATCTCGTGTTGCAAGGCTGATCATCGAGGGATCTTACACTTAGTCATGATGCTAAATGCTTAAGCATTTAACCGAGGGCCTGTTAGAAAAATGGTGTTATTAGGCAATCTTCCACTAGGGGCTACACCTCCAAGAGCAACTCAATCAAATGTGACTAGTCAAAGATGGTAAAAATGGATGTGCCTAAATCGTAAAAAAATGATAGAAAATAGATGGAATCTTTTATTGCATATTGGCAAAGTAGTCATCAAGGGATTTCCAATGTATATAACATTTAGATGTTTAATAGCAAATGATAGGTCAAAAGCAAAACCATAATTTCCGAAAATTTACTTCTAAAGCAGTTTTTAAAGAAAGCAGCTGAAAATAAGATAAAACAAATATGTTATATCAAAATCGTCAAAAAAAAGTTTAAACATAATAATTAATCTTAAAAGGAAAAAAAATTGCCTCCCCGTAAATCATGGCAGTTTTTTCACCCTGATTTAAGGAAGGCAGTTTTTATGCTTTTTTAGACTTGGAAAAACACAAGAACACATAGCTGTGTAAAGACATGAGCTTGGACTCATAATCTATCACTTTTTGGAGCTTTCTCTTCCAGCTTGTCCAGAGGAGGTCCTCTTCACTTGGACAAGGTGCAGTTTTGTTTCTTCATCTACTTCAAAGTATGTTGGAGCTTGGAGGTTTCTTGTTTTGAAGGGGTTAATCTTCAACCATGAAGCTATGGAGATTGTGAAGCCATGGGCAGCTTCTATATCCTGCATATTCCCTATGCTATCTTCTAACTTCACATGCTTCATCATGGAATATATTTGGAGCTCAGCTCCTTTAATCTCTCTCATGTCTTGTCTATTCTTTACTTCGTCTCTAATTTCTCTTTGTATCTATAATAATTATGGTCTTAAGAACCAGCAAAGTCATTGTTCACAAGAGCATGCTCCATATTTGCAAATCGAGTTGGGATGTGGATATCCAGCATATATTCCCCGTATATGGTCTAATTGGGTGATTGATCTTCCCCAATTGCAGTATGCTTATGAAACAGCCCCATGAAGTTGATTTACCTTCATCAGCCATCCCACCAACTACCACTAGAATTAAGGGTGTGCACCCATGTTGTTAGCCCCCGAAAAGAATATTTTAGATATCAAAATCACCTCCCATTCCTATAGCCAAACAGGATCCTCCATCCAGCTTTGGAGCCTACAACTGCAACCACTTGACCATAATTGCAAGGGCTGAAGTTCCATACCACTACACCCACACTAATACGGGTGTATAGTTGATTGCACCATAGGAGAGTGTCCAAATGTGTCTACGCAAGGATGTGCAGAAACAAGCGAGTCCTACTTATAGAACATACATAAAGAGGTGGACTAGTTCACACTGACCAGACCTTTTCAATGTGGTGAGATGTTACAAACGCCCATATGATGTCCTTAGGAAGTGGGCAGATATCACCGCTCGTTGTCCTGAGAAACTTCCCCAATAATTAAACACGAGAACCAACTCTTCAACGATCAAAGAAAAGCCCAAACAAACAGACAAACCATCCCTCCTAGTGATGGCTGCCCACTTAGCTATAGCCTCTCATTCTCCGAGGGGGTCCAGTTTTGGCTCTATTGTTGGAAGCTCAGTCTGATATTCATTGCTGTGTTCACGAGAATGGGTTGTGGTTATTCTTTATTAGCAAGGAGCATCTTGACAAGGCACTGACACAAAGCTTTACGTTTCTTCCTTTCCGGTGGCACACGTTGCTGAGGAAGATGATCCGATTAGCTCTCAATCTAGTCTCGTATTCCTCCCAACATTGTGATCATCTTACAGATGCATACAATCTAACCTCCTTATCCTGCCAACCATGTGAGCCTCTCGCTCCAGTCTTCCTCTCTCGATTCTCATCTTCCTGCCATCAACGTATCTAATCCTTCTTCATCGGATACATACTGTGCTGAACTAGTTCTCAGTAGTGTCTAGTTATACAGGGTTCCAGCTACATCTGTGAATACTAGCCCCTCAGCTGCTTTAGCAATCTTCCTTTGCACATGCTTAGTGCGCAGTACTCCAGTAACGTGTATTTGAGTAAGCATCCTTACAAAGAGCATACGATGAAACAGACTCCCCTTACAAAGAGCATACGATGAAACAGACTCCCCATCAGATTGTGCACATTACTGCTGCAAAGACGTTTCATAAACACAGCTTCATCCAACGAAAAGAAACTTTACCTGGAGAACCACACCTGTAGGCATCTTCCAAGTACCAGAACCTTTTGTAGGACCTGTAACTTCCTGTACTACAAGGAGCTGCAAAAGCATACATAATCATTACAGGTGTTGATAAAGCACACACACACACACACACTACCCAGCGTGAGAACAGAAAATGTTCCGAATTCAGTTCAAAGGAAATACCCTGTTCTCAGTATTCATGACCAGTGCACCAATGCCAACTTGATGAGATGCACTTGCAGGAAGGGTGCATACTGATTCAGGAATCCAGAGGGCTAGCATTAAATAATCCTGCTCAGAATGGTGGTACACAAATCCTTCCTATAGCATCACAAAAAGAAGGATAGTAATTATATAATATGTTGAAATTTAAATTAATCAAATTAGCAAATCCTTGTCCATCAATTACAAAGAGGTATAAAAAGTCATAATCTAAACAAATCTATACAAGCAAAAGTTTCAAGTATTTCCCAGTCCACAACTTACAAGCTAGGCAAAGCCAATGTAGAAGCTTAAAATTACTGTGTTTTACATCCGGAAGCATTACAAGCTCATCTCTACATTGTTCAAAGGATTACCAGAATCTTTTCAAAGCTTTGCCACTACACTCCAATTGGTTGCGAAAGGGAATCCCAATATGTATGCATTTGATGAGGTTGTGTCTCTTCTTTTGCAAGCATCAAGATCTTGAAGAACACGTGATCTACCTTGCAGTACAAGCTATTGATAATATCATAGATGTTACGAGGTGTATTGTGTATATGATACTCATACAACATATTATATAGTCTGAAGTGTATAGGATGTACTTTGTAGTAAAATGTAGTTATTTAGCATACAGATCTAATTTCCAAGCAAGATCAATAATCATCTTAAATAAATGAAAAAAATATAAACTAAAAATAACAAAACCAACATACACACGCATGCAACAAATGCACACATAAATCCATATACTTGGTAAATTGCGGAAGAGACTGCCAACCTTCATGATTCACTTGTGAGAGAATGGACCATTTCCTTGATGGAAAAATCACTCTGCAATCAATAAGGAGATCTGGCACACCCTCCAATCAGGGGATATCACCGTAGGCACTTGGTAAACCTACCTATCCCATTAACCTTTCAACGAACAACACATAAGTACGGGTATCCAGCCCTTCCCATCTGTTATAACTTATCTCACATGCAGGGCCGGCTGAATTGTCTCTTGCAGGGCAAGAACCTTTGATCTCAAAGAACCAAATTTGAGATGTTTCCACTACAACCCTAGCACTCCATTAAATCCATATCATGATCATCAACGAAACTACGAACACATTAGTCTTTCAACACCTTAAGTCCAGAGTGAGGATTCATTTATGCTCTAGCGATCGTCCTGACGCGTATCGCGAGGTTCGAGTATTGCCGGTTGTATCGTCGGGCGCCCGTGATGCTCAGCGATACTTGAGGGCGGAACGATCGCCGATATCTACGGCCGATCGCCGATCTCTTCCCTCTGAGCGGTCGCCGATCGCTCCATCGAAGTATTGCCGGTTGCTCCGTCGTGTATCGCCGTTCGCCGGTCGTGTATCGCGGGCTGGTCCTTGGTTTATCGCCGTTCCCGGGAGCTTGCAGTCGACGACACGTGGCTGCTTTGGCGCGGGGCTCAAGGGAAGCGCCTCCTTGGAGCTGAATCATCTGATCGCGGGCCCGGTCGCCGATCGTCGCTTCTTTGAGAGTATCGCCGATCGCGGGGGATTCTTCAGGTATCGCCGGTCTCTCCATCTGCTATCGTCGAAAGTCCGACGATCGTCCGGGGGCGGTGCTTTCTGCGGTCAGCGCCACGTGGTGGATTTGGCGCGGGGCTCGAGGGCTGCCAAAAGGGAGTCGCCTCCTTCTTGGGTTTTATTTAACTTTTAAATTAAAGTAAAAAGAGTTAGCAAAAAAAGAAGAGAGAAAAAAGAGAAAAAGAGAAAAAAGAGAAAGCCCTTTGTCGCTTTAGCGAAAAAAAAAAAAGAGAGGAGAAAAAAAAAAAAAAAAAAAAAAAAAAAAAATACAAAAAAAAAAAAAAAAAGAAAAAGAAGAAAAAAAAAAAAAAAAAGAAAAAGAGAAAAAAAAAAAAAAGAAAGAGAGAAAAAAAAAAGAAAAAAGAAAAAAAAAAAAAAAGAAGAGAAAAAAAAAAAAAGAGAAGAGGAGAGAAAAAAGAAGAAAGTGGGTGTTTGGCCTCGGTGTGTTTGGGGGTCAGTCATCTCTCCATGTCGGAGGGCTCTGCCTTTGGATCTTGAGTAGTGATAGTTGTGCAAGTTCCTTTTGGCCATGGATGTGGCTTCATGCTCTCTCGTGAAAAGTAATCGGGCCCCTCCCCCCGGGGAGACCGATACACTGGCCGCTCTGCTGGAGGGGGGGTCGTGTGCCGCCCCTGGGGCACCCGAAAGGGTTGAATCCCCCGTCGTGTCCCTCAGTAGACCCGCAGTTCTGTCTGCTCAGGAGGAGCTTAAGAAAGTGTGCCTCGTTGGCCAAGTGTTTGGCCCCAGGCCCCCGCTTGAAACTGTGCGACAATGGCTTCGAAAAGAGTGGTTCCCTAGGGGACTAGTTGTCAGCAAATGTCAGTTCTTACCAGCGAACCACATGCTACTAGTCTTTGAAAATGAAGAGATGGCGTTCCAAGCCCTAAGCGTTGGCACCTGGCAGCTCGGTCGGGCGACCTTGTGCCTATTCAGATGGTCCCCGGACTTTACTCCCGACAAATCGAAATCGCTTCGGTACCCCCTTTGGGTTGAGCTCCCGAATCTCCCTTACTTCTTGTACAAATTCGTGTGGGACATTGTCTCTCCTATCGGCAAGCCGCTGGCCTCACGCGATGACATTGGTGGTCTAATCTATGAAGGCGCAAGACACTCGTTCAATGCTAGGTGGCACCCACAAATCTGCGTCGAGGCCGACCTCAGTTCGCCACTTCCATCTACAATCAAAGTGGACATGGGAGAAGGAGAAGTTTGGGAGCAGGATATCACTTACAAAAACCTTCCCAACGCGTGCTTTCGTTGTGGTCAGCAAGGTCACAGGATTAAAGACTGCCCTCTCAGGCAAAAAAACAAACGATCTCAAGAAGCCTCCAAAACAGCTCAAGACAAAGTTGGCGACTTGACCCACCCGACCAAGAAAGGGGAAGGCAAGGGGCTCCCCAATCCACAAGCTGATGCTGATGGCTTTACTGAAGTCAGAACAAGAAGGAAAAGAAGTCTGAGGGCTAACGGCGAGAGAAACAACCTGCTAACTAACCCCTACAGCAACTTGTATTGCAATCTTGGTAAAGAGATCAACGAGCTCGACTACCCAGGTGGGAAGCCACCTGTGGTAGACAACTACGACGAAGCCCTAGAGATCCCGGAAAACAAAGAAACCCCCCAGGAGGGTTACACTACAAGCAAAGAAGATGGTTTCACCACTAGTAACGAAGATAACATGGACAATGAAAGTTCCATCATTGGATCGACGATCCCGGAAACGGTGCCGAGCACGGGGCCAAATTCTCCCCAACAAGGAGCATCCCGCAAAGGAAAACAGCCTATGGAGTTACCATGGAAAAGCCCTCACAAGAACCGACTGCCAAGCCAGGATCAGTTCCCAGCGAAAAAGAAAGATGAAGCCAAGAGAAGAAAAGACAAGGCTCCCTCCCGCAAAGAGGGATCAACACAAAAATGATTGTTATCTCGCTAAATGCTAGAGGGCTAACCGACCCCTCAAGAGCGACCATCATTGGTCAATGGCTCCGCGACATTAGCTTAAACCCAGACATTATATGTATTCAAGAGATTAAAACTGACGGAGAAGACCTCCAGAAACGTCTCAGACAGGTCTCCTCGGCCCATGTGTGGATCCCGACGAAGCACCAGCGGGGGTCCGGAGGAACGGCTATCGGGATTAAGCAACGCTGAATCGAAAAGCTTGAGAACTCCATTGAAGATGTAAGCCACCGTTGGATTGCGGTTTCTCTTGGTGCTCCTCTTTGTGCCACTATGGTCTCTCTGTACGCCCCTAACGGGGATTTGGAGAGACTGAACACTTGGGCTTCATTAGACGTGCTCCCCCACAACGTGCTTATATGCGGAGACTTCAACATGGTGGAGGACCCTATGGACAGATGGATGGGCAAGGGTAGGGTCATCGACAGTCGGGAGAAAGAAACGTGGGACACGACCAAACTCCACTTGGACCTGGTTGAATTCAAGGACTCGAATGGCTTTTCTTGGTCGAATCTCCAAGCGGGTGAGGATCTGAGGAAAGCTAGGCTCGATAGATGCTACATCTCTCAGAGTTTTACTCATCAGTGGGGCCACCCTACCATCATGCAACGCACTGACCTCACCATCTCTGATCACTACCCGATAATTATCACTTTTCAACCTTCCTACAAGATCCGCAAGGCTCCGTGGTTCCATGCCAACGCTACCACTTTCTCTCTCCCCTCCGTCCATCAAGAGATTGCCGATGTGTGGAAGGTGGCGTTCGCCTCGGGCTTGGCCCCTGCCAAGTGCTGGAGAAGAGCGGTCGACAATTCTCGTAAGATCATGATCAGAACTAAGAAGATGCTCGAGTCTGTGCGGCGGGCTCGCAGGGAAGCTCTTTACCACAGACTCTGGCGGCTCGAGGAGGAAGTGAACAAAGGAAAACACCAGGCACAGAAAGGTCTCCGAAAAATCAGAGCAGTGTTGAGATATGAGGAAGAAATACAAAGGAAAAACTTGCAAATCTTCTTCAAGGAGTGGTGGGCCGGCAAAGCCGACAAACCCACCAAAGAGATGTGCCGTATACTTAAAAGGAAACACAGCAGAGAGGCGATCCCTCTGCTACTAGACTCACATGACAACGTTTGCAATTCGGAAGAAGATAACCTTGGCATCATCGAAGGGCACTTCACGAGACTCCTGGGAACCTCGAACCCCCTCTCCCACCAAAGAAGGGACTGCATGGCTGCCATTTCTAGGGTTTCCCCCCGGAGAATACCACCCAACCTTCTCCCCCTGCTTCATGCCCCTATCTCTGAATCAGAAATCATTGAGGTCATCGATGCCCTCCCCCTCGGTAAAAGCCCGGGACCCGACGGACTCACTAACGAATTCTTTAAATCCTTCAAGCTGGTGGTTGCCACCCCTCTTCGGCTGGTTTGGCAAGAAGCGCTAAAGTTTGGCGCTCTTCCGTCTTGTCTAAATAATGGAATTATCAAGCTGATACACAAGAAGGGGGAAAAGAACAGAATCGAGAACTGGCGACCCATCACGATGCTCCAAACAGGATATAAGATCATCGCAAAAGTCATTGCCAACAGACTCTCGTGCCACTTGAGATACTGGCTTAGTGAGGACCAAAAAGGCTTCATCAAAGGCAGGTCTATTCTGGAAACCATTATGGATATTTGGGAAGGTATTCAATTTGCAAATGAGTCCAAACAAGATGTGGTTTTCATTAAGATCGACTTTGACAAAGCCTACGACAGACTGGAATGGGACTTTCTTCTGCAGTCGCTTCAAGATCTCGGATGTAGTCAGAAATTCACCAAGATGATCGCGACCCTTCTTGGAAACGCAACGACCCAAATTAACGTGAACGGCAAACTTTCGAAGGCGATCCATCTCAGAAGATCTATTAGACAAGGATGCCCTCTGGCCCCCCTTCTTTTCGCCATTGCCACTGAGGGGCTGAGCAGACTGGTCGCGCATCATGTGGAGACTGGCAATATCAAAGGCCTCCGGCTGCCACACGACCACAGTCAAATCACTATGAGACTATTCGCCGATGATATGAACGCGTTTGTTCACAATGATAATACTAGCCTGGAGACTTTCTGGAGGTGTCTTGCTATCTATTGTGAGGCCTCTGGATCCAAAATCAACCACTCTAAGACCGCCTTTAGGGCCATTGTGGGACATCATCCGGGCCTTCTCACTGAGCATGGCTGCCAAATCATTCCTCAGGGCCAAATCTTTCGTCTTCTGGGAATTCCTTTGGGGTTTGGTGTCTCTATGGAGCAGCGTTGGAGTTGGGTGTTGGCCAAACTCGAAACCAAGCTTAACTATTGGAAAGGTATGCAAATCAATCTTGCTGGGCGGGCGATGGTTATCAACACGTTCCTCCTCTCTTCTACCATTTATTTCCTTGCTTGCTGGAGACCGAACGAGCAAGGCTTGTCCAAATTGAGTAGTACCTGTAGAAACTTTCTTTGGACGGGCGATCACAACAGAAGGGGGGTGCCTAAAATCAAATGGGACATCTACACTAGCCCCAGAGAATGCGGGGGACTTGGTATCCTGGACATTGGGAGTATGGCCAACAAACTGGCTGCCAAATGGATGATTAAGGCTTGGTGCAACAGGGAGGCCTCGTGGGCCAAGCTGATCTTCAGAAACAAGAATGAGTTGGCTCTCATGGGGCTCCCAAACTGGAAGAATCTCGACATCATGACCCTGCTATTCTCCCCGATCCATGTCTTCCTGAAAGGCTCCAATCTAGTGTGCTCACTTTGGAAGGGCTGGAATAAAGTCAAAAGCTTCACAAGAATTAGTGAGGACTGGAAGTGGGCGGCCGGAATCAGACAAAACGACTCTATCTGGTTCCCGATACATGGCATCCGGAGTGTGGAATCGTGGAACATTCGAAATGCCAAGAGATTATGGCACAAAGGATTCAAAAAATGGAAACACCTCTGGAAACATGACACCAACGGCTGGATCAATTTCGAGGATATTGATCCCTGCAAAAACATCTCCTTCGAAGAGTGGAACACTTTGCAAAGCAGATGCCTCGCATGGGATCGGCACAAGATTCGCCTTCTCATGGGACACGATGCACCGAACTCGCTTGGTCTCAAATGGCACAATGGAAATAACCTACTCAAAATCCCGAACATCAAAGAGACGACTGACCACCAGATCAGTCTCAACAAGAAGTGGTGCCTGTCTTGGACGCGGCTCCGATGGGACATGAAATTCATGGGTATCTGGCACCCTCTGATCGAGATTAAGAAGTCTGTCCTCCTTTGGCAAATTCTGCACCGTGGAATTTGGACTAACTACAAGGCTTGCAAAATTTGCGGGGTCCCTCCTTGGTGCAAACGCTGTCACCGGGCTATTGAAGATGTCGCACACATCTTCCTTTCCTGCCCCAGCTCCTTCAGAATCTGGCAGACGGTTGAAAAGAAAATCAGGCTTCAAAAACAGCTTAGTTGGAAACAAGTCCTTTTGGGAGAAGCGATCGGCTGCTCCGCGCAACTCTGGAACGCCATCAGAGGGGAAGTCTTGTGGAAAATATGGCGGGAGAGGTGTGCTCTCAACTTTGGCGATACCCCCAAGGAATGGTCGATTGAGAAATCACTATTCCTCCTAGGCAAAAGGATTGTTAACTGTAAGAAATCCCCCCCCTTCAGGCACCATAAAGTCCTCACTTTGATCAACAACAAGCTTAAACCCAAGTGGGCCCCACATGAGGGCGATGAGAGGGTGATCAACCTGCTATGTAATGCAACCTAGAACTCATACAAGTTTCCCCTGCTTTGTGGGATTTGGGGGGTCCCGTGGGCGCTAGTCCCCTTCTTTTGTACCTTTGTTTCTTAATTTAATTCAAGTCCGGGAGAGTAGGCTATTGCCGAACTTCCTTTATATTAAAAAAAGAAATGTAACATAAAAGCTTTCAACAAGAAAGCTATGGATACAAAATCATCAATCATCATGAAATCATCCATTATCTGAATATTGGTAGGATCTTAGAATCATTAACCATTCCAAGATTTATAAACCTTTATGTATCCAGATGTTAGATTTTCACCTAGAACACAAAAGACAAACTTCTTTGTATAAAGCTGAATTCATACACAAAATCTGAGATCAGAAAAACTCATTCAATGTTTAAAGAAGATAGGGTGGTGATACTAGAGATAGCATTCTCCCAATTCATGACATACTTTCAAGAATTTTGTACTGACCTCTCGAGCATGCCCCAAGCATGTGCCACCCTCCACATTAGTAAGCATTTTTTGCATGTGTCACCCTCGACATCAGTAAACAATTTTGCCAACAATATAGTCATTGACTAGTTTTCCACTTATAACGTTTTATATCCCTGTCTTTTCTCTTCACATAAAAAACGAACAAATATCAATGTTAGTTAGCATGTAGAACAAGGGTAGAAAACATCACATAAGCCACCCTAAGTACATGCTTCCATGGCGGAGTGCACTCCCATTTTGTACTTATAGAAAATGTCTGGTAGTTCATTATCTATAGCTTTTTATCACTCTTCTTTTCTCTTCAGACAACAGACGAGCATATGTGAATATATGGATGGAGGTAGAACAGATCTTAGTTGGGTTCCACTTACAAGAAGATAGTTTGTATGTGACCACATGGATGAGGGTTGAGCAAATTTTACTTGTGTTGCATTTCTATTCCATCTAGAACAATAACAAAGGTGTAAAGTATGACATTTCCACCACTTGATTTTGAACCCACCCTAATTCCTATCCACTTTTAGCAACCTAATTGCTATCCTTTCTAATCTACACAAAAACTTATCCCTCATCCTTCTTCTTCACAAGAAGAACTAGTGCCCCCAACGGAGATTTACTAGGCTCAATAAATCCTTTCTCAAGGTAGACTTGTATCTCTCTGGCAATCTCATCCTCCTCCTTCTGACTAAACCTATAAGGTTGTCAAGAGACACGATTACTACCAGGTACTATCAAGGGAGCACTAGATTGTGCTCTCTAACTACAGTAGACAAGATTACGGAAATGTACTTCTGATTACAAGATCACCCACGCAGGGGAAACAATACAAGGATATGTAACTGATACACAAAGTCCCAAAACCCAGGACTAATAGGTATGGATAACTCGACTAGAGATGATAAATGAGATCCCACAACCCGGGATCGTAAGTATGGAGCAAGATCTCTAGATTACAAGAACTCCCTTCTAGGAGATGAACTAGATAAAGAAAGAACTCGATAGGATCTCGTACTACGAGATTACAAGTGGACAAGGCTAGATGTCTAGGATACAAGACTAGACAAGACTAGAGAAAGTGACAAGACTAGAACTTGAAAAACTTACTTGGTGATCAGGACTCCTTAAGATCCCAAGAGTGGCATTGGCAAGACTGAGAATGAATATGGCCAAGGCCTCCTTATATAGGATTTCAAGGGCGGTTGCGAGCTGATCATGTCATCAATAATGTCTACAAATCGAACACAACTTTCGGATGTCAAAATTTAGCAAATAGACAGTCAATCTTAGGGTTTTGACATGTTCTACACGCATTGGAAGAATTGATTTCTCCTAGTTCTGAACCAATCATGAGATATAGGATTCACATGGAATCTGAGGTTCAAGATGGCTTCCTTTGTCCATGACATCATCTCCCCCTCATGCCAGGAGTTCCATCAGGAGCGTTCATGTTCTCTGGTCTCAGATTCATTGGATTTCTCTTATGGAACTCTTGAACCTTGATTGGTGCTCTCTAAAGGTCTTATGCAGGTTTGAAAGTACGATCATTGATGTCATACAATTTCCAATGACTAAGGTTCTCCAATCCTTCTTGAGATATTCTCCAATCTAGGACATGCTGGACTTCAAATTCTTCTTGATCATCAATCTCGATAGGTGCTGAAGGACTAGGTCTCTCCCCCCTCAAGAGTGAAATCTGATATGGTTCCAACATGGATACATGGAAAGATGGATGTATTCTTATGGTACTTAGTAGCTGGAGCTTGAAGGTGACTGGATTGATCTTGGCCAAGATGGTAAATGTACCAAATCTTTGATGATCTAACTTTGCACAAGGCCTTGAGGTTTAGAGATCGCTTTTGAGTAACCATACTTTATCCCCAAGTTGATAGGATGGATTATGAACACAATGTTGATCTGCATAGTACTTATATTGTTCTTGAGCTTTATGGATCTCTTCCTTTAGTTCTTTGTGAATGTCCATCAGGTACTGCGCCTTGTCTGTGGCAGGTGGGTTCTTGACATGATTTGAGAGTTGTATATCCATCCTCGGATGTTGTCCATAATTTGCAAAGAAGGGAGTCTACTTAGTAGTGTTGAGAGTTCCATGCTCCACCCTTTTGTCCAAAGCTAGTTTCATTCTCATGCAAGTTCACTTATCCCACATGCAAGGGAATTCTCCCAAACTCCATATAAGCAAGGCCTCCCTTCACTCCACACAAGTCATTCAACTCTAGCTCATTGCCAAGAGTGCACTTCCACTCCTCATGGAGTCTCCATGCTCATAGAGCGTACTTTGTAAGTTCATTTCTATTTATTTCATTAATCATGTTTTGTTATCTTTTGTTCCTTCCTCCTTAGCTTGTTACATGTGTGCATGTGAGTAGAGTGGGAGTAGTCCTTTTCATTTCAACATGGTATCAGAGCATAGGTTAACAATTTTTCCTTTTGAGTTATGTTTTTTTATCTTCATCATTAACTTGTATTTCATTCATAATCCCTCCCTCCCTCCCTTTCACATCCTTCTAATAAAGTGCTTCTAAGCACTATTTCATTTTTTTTCTTATCATCTTTATCATTTTCTAATGTTTCATCTTTAGTTGATAATCATCAATTTTGTGATCAATGCATTGTTCGTTTAGCATAATTTTTGCATCATAGAGCATCCTTTAGCATTATATCTGTTTGCACTATTCATGGCGGGAAATAGAGATCAAAGAGTGAATGGAGAAGATCAACACCATCTGCAACAGCACTCCCAATGGTGTCCAAAATCATTCCGGAGGAGTGCACACTACTTCTCAAATAACAGAAGCTACAAAAGTCATTTTGATCGCTGATAGCACTCGACATGAAGTAGTTTTGTTGTGCGATTGAGCTAGAGCAGTACCTGAACTTCACGACAGTCATTCTACTTCTCAGATCCTAATTCGAAGGTGCCGCAATCATGTCTGTGGGTGCCTAATTTGATGCTCTCCACTTTGGGCCCAATGATACAGTGTAGAAATAAAGGCATGACCTTCTTCTATGGAAATGAATCTATGGTACCTTGGTGAAGATGAAGGAGATGAACACCAAAAGAATGGTGCTCTATACACCACTACTCCGCCATTTGCATTTGCAACCCACCTGAGGTGCCACCTCTTGTATGTCCAATAAAGCTACAGATGTGCTTTGATGATCGTTTTCAAGCCCGGGGAGTGATGCTTATAGCCCAAAGGTTTTTTCAGCACTTCTTTTTGTCACTTCTGCCCAACATTGTAGCAGATTGCCACTTACAAAACTGAAGTTGTGCCATGATGGAAGCTTCAAGTCATTGACAATGAAAAATGCAGTGATTTTAGCTATATAACAATTGACAAAGGACCTCGAGTCTACCAGGCAAAGAGCAAGCATCTCACTCCAAGAGAGAGGCTGGTAAGTGGACACCATGAGCTTCACTCCATCGTATGTGTTTGCGCTAGAGATTGGGCTGATGCGAGTTTCGATAGAGAAAGGATAGAACTCTAGAGAGAATGAATGGAAGATATCTTGCATACCTGTGTAGAAGCATATTAGGCAACGGCATAGCACGCTAGGAGCCATTTGTTGGATTCGTTAGAGAGAAGACCAGTTGTGCGCCATTTTTTCGAAGAGAAAGTGATGTCCAGATTCACGTCCTCGGGAAGGAAGTGACGATGAGAATACAACAAGCAAACTCTGTTTTCTGGGCTCCATTGTACATAAGTGTCCAGAGCACGCCAAAGCCTTTGCTCGAGCCACAAGTCTGCAACCAGAAGTTTCAAAGCCTCATGTGGACTCTGGAGGCACTTGAAGATTCATACTAAGATTTGGTGTGAGATTACAGAGATGTGGTCCCATATCAATGATGAATCCATATGTATGTGTGAGAAAAGAGAGGGCTACGTAAGTTGTGATGTTATACTTATTAGCCAGAATGCTAGACGATGATATCATTCTGAAGCTTAGGATCCCATAAACTCGATAAAGATGAGATGATTCAGATTTTTTTTTCAACTTAGCAATGTGTGTTTTATTTGGTTTCAAAAATCAAGTGCTTTATATATATGCACACTTATTTAATCCTATTGAGCTCCACATCACTCAAGCCCCATGTAAAGGGACTAGACACTGCTCTCTAAAAGATTAAGACCTTCCCTATGGCTTGAACACAAGAAGACAAAAGGAGTACTCAAGAAGAATAGGCAAATGGTTCCATAAGCTATTGGATTTGGAAAGAATCTAATGGCTTTGATTTGATCCTTACATGGATCACTTCATCATCAATCTCCACCCTCAAAAATTCCTTCCATCCAACGGTTGAAAACCTATGCACGGCACGAAATTCCTTGCATGAAAGTTTGGATGTTTGTCCTTTAGTGACAGTCACTGTAATTATTTTTTCATTTAGTGCCAGAGCATTGGGTTTCAATCTCTACGATACAAACTAAATGAGATCCAATGGTAGAAATTCAACGCAAATTTTATTGACAGAGCGTGTGCCTTTTTTTTTACTTTTGGTTCCCAAATATTCCCTTTGATCATGGCCATCCAAGCAACAAATCTAAGGGCTAGAAAATCACACGAATCCCCTAGTGAATTTTATTCTTTATTTTAATATAGAATACCACTAGTGGTTTTTCCCAACCTCTTAATCCACCTAATTAGCCATTTTAATTCCTAAAAATTAGGAATCCTTACAAGGCCCACGTAGGGTCCACTTTTCCCCCTAATGATGTACAATTTGAATTGTTGTAGGAACCCTCAGAACTTTGTGCGATTACCATCAAACTTTTTTGGCATGTAAATTTTGGGTTCCTTCATGAAAGATGAGCTAAATTGTTGGTTCACTTGGATGCTTCCTTGATATTCTTGAATATTCTTGACTCGTTCTTGTAGTTCTTGGATGAGCATGCCTATATGCACTCGATGTTCCATCTCGACCTGTGTTTGTCTATAAGTTAGGTCCTTGATTTTTTGTTGAAGACTTTGAAGTGTTGCAACAATCAGGTCATAAGAGTTCTCCTTGATGCCTAGTCTTGAATAGAAGTTAGTCTTGCCAAAATGTCAAGGAAGCACTAGATTGTGCTCTCTAACTGTAGTAGATAAGATTACAGAAATGTACTTCTGATTACAAGATCATCCATGGAGGTGAAACAATACAAGGATATGTAATTGATACACGAAGTCCCACAACCTGGGACTAATAGGTATGGATAACGCGACTAGAGATGATACACAGGATCCCACAACCTGGGATTGTAAGTATGGAGCAAGATCTCTGGATTACAAGAACAAGTGGACAAGAAAGAAAGAACTCCATAGGATCTCTTACTATGAGATTGCAAGTGGACAAGGCTAGGTGTCGAGGATACAAGACTAGAAAAGACTAGACCAAGAGACAAGACTAGAACATGAACTAGAACTTGAAAGTACTTGGTGATCAAGACTCCTTGAGCTCCCAAGACTGGCATTTGCAAGACTGAGAATGAATGTGGCCAAGGCCTCCTTATATAGGATTTCAAGGGCTATTCTCAAGGTTGGTTGCGAATTGATGATGTCATCAATGATGTCTGTAAACCGAATAAGACCTCTTGATGTCAAAATTTAGCAAATAGACATTCAATCTTAGGGTTTTGCATGTTCGAGACACAATGGAAGCATTGTTTTCTCCTAATTCAGAACCAATCATGAGATATAGGAGTCACATGGAATCCGAGGTTCAAGATGGTTTAATTTGTCCATGATAGGTACAAGCTCTATCTTTTGCTCAAGTGTGGACCCACTACAAGGAATACGGGCGTATAGCGACGGTTAAGGCAACAGAATTTCATCGCTATAAAATTGCAACTTGCATCGTAATTAGCGTCGCGCGCCAACCTTAGATTAAACGACGCATAAAACGACGGTATTTGCGACTTGTGTCATGATGGGATTGCGACGTTCCCATACAACGTCGCTAAAACGACGCAATTTAAAAGCATCGCATAAGCGACACTTTCCCGCATCGCATAGGTGACGTTACATGCCATCGCATAAGCGAGGCTAAAAATTGTCACTTATACGACGAATATCATCGCTTACATGACGATCTGTTGACGGAAAAAAATTAAAACGTTAGAGGCTCTGCGATCGGCATTTTCACGCATCCGATCGAAGAGCTCTCCAACGTTCGCAATTGCGTTGCGCTTACGAGCAGAAGCAAGTATATGCAGAATTGTTGTTTTTCCTAAGCTCTCTCTTATTGTCTCCCTCTGTCTTTGTTTCTCTCTTGCAAGTGTTGTCAACACTCGATGGATGTTTTGGGTCGAGCGATTTATGGGAGTATTAAAAGGTTATGGGCGACAAAGAGCGAAACCAGAAGGATCCATGGCAAAGGGTTGGATGCTTGAAGAGTGCATGTATTACATTAGTGAGTACCTTGAAATAGTTCATGAAGAAGCTGCACGTGCATCGACCAACGAGTCTTCTTCAAAAATAGCAGATGAGGTATTATCAGGTAAGGGGTTCCATTCTTATTTACATTTCAAGAAAAAAATGATGTTTCTACTTTTGTAGCATATAATAGCGAATGCATGCAAGCATTCCTTCGCGAGTACGAGGAACTTCAAAATCTCTGAAGTAAAAGGCAAAAAAACAAAAGATTTAGACATAATCTCAATAATAATGAGATTACAGATATATCTTTTTTCATGGATCGGCTATATAGTCGTTTGCAACGTGCCAACGCAAATAATGAAGAAATTTCAGATGAGCAAAGAGAGTTAATGATAGGTTGTGAACGAAAGGTAATTTGATTAAAATAGTATTTTATTTTTTTCATATATGTATGTTAGTTTCTATTTACTAATTGAATTTATTTTGCAGGCTCGAATGTTCACTAATATGTGGGCTTTTGGACAGCATATTGGAATCAAATCCATTGATTCTTTACGTAAAACAGAGGATTCTAGTATTGTTGCTTCTTTCAAGCAACTATCATGTGCTAGCTCAAAAGACATGAACCTTATAGATAGCGAACTTGGTTACATAGGAACTATTGTTGGTATCTACAAAATTTCATTTCGTACATTCAAACAGGTAGAAGAAAGTTTCTATTTTTTATAGAATTAGTTATTTTTTTAAGCACCTAATAATGAGCTTTTGTTGTTATATATTTTTTTGATAGTTCATATTGAAGGTTGACTAGTTTTGATCGGAGTATAAAGGTAGTAGTTCCACTCATACACTTATACATGATGAAGATGCACTTTCACACATATACATATATACACATGCACATACACACACATATATACACATAAATACATGTGCACATACACTTAGACATACACACATATACACATGCATATGCACAAACATTCCTACAACCACATACACATGCATGTTTCATACATATACACATGCATATACACATACACATATACATATACATATACATATACACACATATACATATACATGCATATACATATACATAAATTAAATGTAAAAAATTACTAAAATATATAAAAAATTATTAATATAAACTCTTAATTTGTGTACCTTCTACTTAGGAAATGACTCCTGAAGACGTAGTTGTCTACGAAAAAATTGCCACGACTTAGGTGGTATGTTAGCTCGCCTCTTATTTTTCTTTACCATACAATATTTCCTGTTAATTTAATCTCAAACAGAAAAAAAAGTCAGAATACATACACATATATACACACACATACACATACACATACTCATACCCACAAACACATATACATACAAGCATATACGCATGCATATATGTATACATATACACATATACATACATATAACAAAAACACACATATACATATCCACATATATACGTACACACACATGCATGCATATACACTCATTCATACAAAATACATATACACACATATACATATACATGCATATACATATACATAAATTAAATGTAAAAAATTACTAAAATATATAAAAAATTATTAATATAAACTCTTAATTTGTGTACCTTCTACTTAGGAAATGACTCCTGAAGACGTAGTTGTCTACGAAAAAATTGCCACGACTTAGGTGGTATGTTAGCTCGCCTCTTATTTTTCTTTACCATACAATATTTCCTGTTAATTTAATCTCAAACAGAAAAAAAAGTCAGAATACATACACATATATACACACACATACACATACACATACTCATACCCACAAACACATATACATACAAGCATATACGCATGCATATATGTATACATATACACATATACATACATATAACAAAAACACACATATACATATCCACATATATACGTACACACACATGCATGCATATACACTCATTCATACAAAATACATGCATTTATCCCCCAATAATATGTAGTTGTGTATATGTGAATGTGTGTGTATGTATAAATGTGTATATGTGAATATGTGTGTATGTGTAAATATGTATATGTGAATTTTTTGTTTATGTAGATAATCAAATTATTAATATCAAATACCATTATTTGTAGATTCTGATCAATCAGATGGAACTCCACCACCGTCTCCTCTTCGTGCAACGACTTTATACTGTAAGTATATGAAATATTTAATTTTAAATATATTTGATGGATACATAACTTATATTTTTTTTAAGTTTCTTATTATGTGTAAATTCTGATCAATTAGAGGGTACTCCACCACCTCCTACCCATGCAACGACTTCACATGTGTCCTCCGATAGGAATTATGATGAATTTTACTATGAAGAGCATATTATATGTTGGTGTAACTCTTGTTATGGCACGTATTGAATACCACAATTGGAATGTATTGAACATGAGGCAGAGTATGGTACTTTTGAGCGTGCACCATCACCTAGTCAACGTGATAATGCTTGGGTATGTATTTTCTATATATATTAATGTCATTATTTTATTTAAAAACCATATATAAAATCAAATTATTGTTGATATACAGGAATACTTGCTCGATGATGATGATGATGATGATTTTTCTCATAATGTTAATATACCACGTACACGTCATGGACTTGGTGGTCATCAATTACAAGCAAAGGTTTCTAGAAATCCTCTACCTCCTGGTTTAGAGAATGAAATGGCTGGAGATTATCCATTGCCAGCTCGTGATCGTTATTTAGTACAAACATATGATATAAGAAGATATGGAGGATGCAATAGAGGACCACTTCCTTTAGATGGAGAGGTTTTCAACTTTTTGGGTAATCGCTATATGATTGCTCCATCCACTATTACTAATGCGGGTCATGGTCTCGTTATTGTAGAGGATTTGTATGTGCCTCCGAACTCTGAAGTCACTCTTATGTCATTTTGTGGTCCTATATATGGATGGGGAGATTGGAATTGACTTTCATGTTATGTTCAAAGCATGAGTACTTATGGAATATGCTTGAATGCAGCATCCCTTACTAGTAGAAGGATTTTACATGCAGAAAATGAAAGATTATATATTGATGGAAGACCTTACACACATGGAAATATAGCAGGTTTAATAAATAGTAGTCGAGGGTTACATAATAGTTCAAGGACTAATTGCACATTTGAGGAGCGTGAAAATATTCATGAATCACCATACATGAGTAGAGATGTATCAAGATACATAGTTGTCAATGCTATTACTACATTACATGCTGGTGATGAACTATTAGTGAATTATGGATGGCGTAGACCTCCAAGAGCACCTTTTAGCTAGAGAGAATAAAAATTTTCTATCCATATTTAATAAGTTATATACTTAATTTTATATTTGAAGTTTACTTTTTATTCATTTATGGAATACTAATGAGTTTTATTTATATGTGTAGATTCCAACGTATGATGTTGATGATATTCGTCCACAGCATTCACAATTACTAGTAAGACCACGATTATCAAAAGCTTCCATGAGGAGGCTACGCAAAACTAATCCTGTGCAATATGCAAAGTTGAAAGATCTATATTCAAAAGACTATAAAGTACAAGATTTGTGTGACAATCATGAAGATGATGGCATGGAAGATTTTATTGAAGATTGGTATCAAAATGACAGTGAGAGCATTGATATTTCTAAAAATGAGAAATATCTTCGAGAGGAATGTCTAAAGCATGTATATGAAGGAAGTCGTTTGACACGACTAAGTGGGAGCTTACTTATTCTCAACCTTCAAAATCGTTTTGGATGGAGTAATGTATCTGTTTCGACACTATTAAGGTTTAATTTTCAATTTTCTATCTATTTATATATATATATATATATATATATATATGCATATATATATATATATATATATGGAGGTTTTTATTCTTACTTTAGATAAGGTAAGAAGAAGAACTTGAATTGAATGGATACGATTGTTTGGATGGCAGGATACGATTGTTTGTTTTGGAGGATACGAATGATTTGTCGATTCACACATATGTTCAGTTTGAAAGTGTGAATCGACAGATCATTCAAGGAAGGTGCATACTTCATATCCTCCAAAACAAACAATTGTATCCTGCCATCCAAAACAATCAAATTTTGTGTAAATATTTTGAAAGATGCATTAATAGTTTTAAAAGATGCGTGGACAAAAAGTATCCATTCAATTCAAGTTCTTGTTCTTACCTTATCTAAAGTAGAATAAAAACCTACATGTATATATGTATATTTATTTATTTACCTTTTTTAATATATCTGTTTTTGATAAACTTTCAGGTTATTATCAAAAAAGTTTTTGCCAAGTCAAAATATTCTTCCTACCTCACATGATGAAGTGAAGAGATAATCAACAATCTTGGTATAGATTATCAATGTATACATGCATGTCCTAGCGATTGTATTTTATATAGAGGTGAATATGTAGACTCTTTGACATGTCCCAAATGTCAATCTCCTCGATATAAGGGTGAAGAAGGTAAAATCCCAAAAAAGGTATTGAGACATTTTCCATTGGCTCCACGGATTAGACATATGTTTCAAAGCACCGAATTATCAAAGCTTTTGACTTGGGGATATGATCACAAAAGTACTGATGGAATAATCAGAATTCCTCATGATAGTGTTGCTTTTTAGCATATTGATTCTACATGGCCTGAATTTGCACAAAATCCACAGAATCTAAAGTTAAGAGTTGCATTATATGGGGTTAATCCATTCTCCATGAAATCCAGTAAATGGTCAACATGGCGAGTGGTAGTCATAAACTACAATCTTCCACCATATCTTAGAATTAAAAAGGAACATTTAATGCTTTAACTTTTAATCCCAGGCAAAAGACAAGTTAAAGATATGAATGTATATCTTGCTCCTCTCATTGACGATCTTCAAGGGTTATGGAGAGGTATTAATGTCATTGATGTATCGAAAAGCATCAATGAAAGACATATTACGGTTCGTGGTAGTGTGGCTTGGACTATTCACAATTTTCCTGGATATGGTGTTTGTTCAGGTATTGATGTAATTTTTTTATTTAATATGCATGTAAATAAATATGATTTAATCTAATTATATTTTTATCATTTTCCATGATGCAGGAATATCTACTAAGGGTTATAAAGCTTGTCCATATTATGGTGATTGGTTGAGATCAATCTATAGTAAGAATCTCCACAAAAATATTTATCTTCGACATCGATGATTCTTACCTGATGATCATCCATTAAGATCTAAAAGAGAAGCGATACATTTTAATGGAAAGCTTGAAACAGGCCAGTATCCAAAACCTATGACGCTTATGGATTGGTATAAAAAATGGACAGATGGACCTCTGATAGATCCAGAAGCACAAATCTTCAGTGATGATTCAGATAATGAGTATGTGAACAGAGGTAAAGGAAAACTGACACTCGCAGAGAACATATCAATATGGTATTCTTTGAAGTATTGGAAAGAGTTAAAAGTATGTCATCTTCTTGATCCTATGCATATATTCAAAAATATTGGTTATTCACTATGGCAGCATCTTCTTGGACTAAAAGATACCACAACATCAAGGAATGATTTGAAAGATCAAAAATCCAAACCAAAGTTATGGCCAGTTTTTTATAGACATCGACAAGAAACAACTTATGCATCTGCTCCTTGGGTACTTAAAACAAAAGAGATACAAAATATCAACATTAGAACTCAATTGATTAAGACTCCTACAGGATATGGAGCATGGTTTTAAAACATGTTTACTATGGATGATAAGAGCTTATCTAGGTTAAAGAAACATGAGTGGCATAACTTTTTGAAACATATTTTACCTTTGGTTATCAATAGATGTACAATAAAAGGAGTACGAGATGTGATCTATTGTCTTGGATCACTTATAAGGTAATTATGATAGTTTTATATTTAACATGTATGAATATTGGATATCTTCTATTTTTTAATTAACTTATTTATAATTGTTTTTATTATATGTATAGGTGGATTACATCCAAAGAGATCGATAAAACTCGATCCCACAAAAAAAACGTGAATGCAAAGAGCTACTATGTTTGATGGAAAAAGAACTTCCTACTTCATTTTTTGATATTCAGGTTCATTTATTAGTCCATCTTGTAGATGAGATAGAAATTGCAAGTGTTGTCAACACTCGATGGATGTTTTGGGTCGAGGGATTTATGGGAATACTAAAAGGTTATGTGCGACAAAGAGCAAAACCAGAAGGATCCATGGCAAAGGGTTGGATGCTTGAAGAGTGCATGCATTACGTTAGTGAGTACCTTGAAGAGTTCATGAAGAAGCTCCACGTGCATGGACCAACGAGTCTTCTTCAAAAATAACAGATGAGGTATTATCAGGTAAGGGGGTTCCATTCTTATTTACATTTCAAGAAAAAAATGATGTTTCTACTTTTGTAGCATATAATAGCGAATGCATGCAAGCATTCCTTAGCAACTACGAGGAACTTCAAAATCTTCGAAGTAAAAAGCAAAAAAACAAAAGATCTAAACATAATCTCGATAATAATGAGATTACAGATATACCTTCTTTCACGGATTGGCTATATAGTCGTTTGCAACGTGCCAATGCAAATAATGAAGAAATCTCAGATGAGCAAGAGAGTTAATGATAGGTTGTGAACGAAAGGTAATTTTATTAAAATAATATTTTATTTTTTTCATATATGTATGTTAGTTTCTATTTACTAATTGAATTTATTTTGCAGGCTCGAATGTTCACTAATATGTGGGCTTTTGGAAATCATATTAGAATAAAAGCCATTGATTCTTTACGTGAAATAAAGGATTTTAGTATTGTTGCTTCTTTCAAGCAACTATCACGTGCTAGCTCAAAAGACACGAACCTTATAGATAGCGAACTTGGTTACGTAGGAACTATTGTTGGTATCTACGAAATTTCATTTCGTACATTCAAACAGGTAGAAGAAAGTTTATATATATTTTTTAAGAGTTAGTTATTTTTTAAGCACCTAATAATGGGTTTTTGTTGTTATATATTTTGATAGGTCATTTTGAAGGTTGACTGGTTTCGAGCGGAGTATAAAGGTAGTAATTCTACATTAAGAAAGGAATTATCTGGGTTTTGGGCAATTGATTCTTCCAAGGTAATGCGATCTATGAAAGAACCATATATTCTTCCTAGGCATATTGAACAAGAACTTTTTTGTAAAAACCTAGATGCTCATCCTTGGTGGCAAGTCATTCATGTGCAACCTAGAGGTAGGTCATTGTTTGAACAATTTATTGTTAGAGAGATCGAAGAAAGTCCTCTTGATGATTCAGCATCAGATACTGATACATCAACATCTGAAATAGAAATTAGAATCATTATACGTGATAATGATACTAATCTTTTTGATGAAGAGGATAATTCTCTACATGCTGATTCTACTGATGAGGAAGAGGAATTACCAGAAATAGATATTAATCCATCAATAGATGATGTGATTCATGAGAACATAGATTTAACAATAGAAGAAATAAATGAAATCAATAAGGATAATGAAGATGAGACTATATTGATGTCTTACCCAAATGATGGTAATAATGAAAACATATGAGCAGATTAGATAGTAAATTCTACTCTAGTTATCGATCAATAACTTGAAGCTTCTGAATGGATATGAGATAATAGGTTTTTTTTATTAACTTGAATAATGGTGAATCCTATTAGAGAGATGAAATCATGTTCTTCTAAGTTAGAGCATGAAGCTCGGGGGTATGCCTAATTATTTCATATGTAGCTTTATCTTCGAGGAGCAAATTTTATCATGTATGTATGCATATGTGTGTGTATTCATGTGTATTATATGTATACATATGTTAGTATGCATATATATGTATTTCATGTATATGTATGTGTTTGCATGTGTGTGATATATGTATACATGTGTTAAATATGCATATGTGTATATATGCATATGCATTTATGTAAAATATTCATGTATCATGTAATATATGCAAGTGTTTATAATGTGTACATGTATATATGTATATGTGTCTATGTGTAAATATGTACATGTAAATATGTATGCATGTATATATATGTTTATGTGTGCATGTAGGCATGTATATTGTGATGTGTACATGTATATATGTATATATGTCTATGTGTAAATGTTGTACATGTAAATATGGTAGTATGTATATATATATTTATGTGTGCATTTAGGCATGTATGTGTGATGCATAATATATCTACTCCATTTTATATTATGTATCCTATCTACATGATATGTATATATCTTTACATATATTATGATCTTCGTTGATTCGAGTAGCTATATATAGAGGCATAAGGTTGGGAGGATAGACATATCTCTAGTAGGACGTCGGAGGTGTACATATACTTATAACATATGGCTAAAGGTTGAATTAGGGTTTCTAAATTAGGGATTTCAAAACCCTAATATCGAAATTAGTGTTTTCAATTAAGGATTTTTTGAGATAGGATTTATTCATTATTTATTTATTTATGTGTATGCATATGTTGTGTATGTATGTGTATCTATATGTGCATATGCATGTGTTTTGTGTGTATATATGCATGTGTATATGTATATATGCATGTAAATATGAATATATGAGTCTATGTGTGTGTACATATGATTATGCATGTGTATGTGTATGTGAGTATGTGTACGTGTATGTGAGTAGTGCATGTGTCTATGTGTATTCATTATATGTGTGTAACATTGCATGTGTATGTGTGTGTAAAAATGTGCATGTATGTGTGTGTATGTATAAATGTGCATGTATATGTATGTGTGTAAATGTGCATGTATGATGTATATGTGTGTGTGTGCATGTATTTATACTCTAGTCTCTCTCTCTCTCTCATATACATACATACATGCATAAACACACATACTCATATCCACATATATATACATAAAAGCAGTGCATACGGTGCATTGTCGCGACAATGAGCCATAAGTGTCTGCATCTCTTTTAAACACCAGTTAAGCGACCATCTTGTCCCAAACTCTGTCTCAAGTGAATAAGTACGTATTTTATATCCATCTCATCATGCTCACTACAGAAATAAAAAACATAATGTAAATATATTTAAATATATATTTCAATTTGTATGTAAAGCTTTTACTTACTTCCACGGTAAGTGGATAAAGCGCAGGTAAGAGTCGCATAGTGCCCGCATTCTTCTCTTGAACTCCAATCCATTCCCTATGTACACAATGTTCCCCTCTGGCTCTATGTCGCACTCTAGTCCTAAGGTGCTTATGCATGTGCTCATAGGCAACTCTGCTCTGCTATCACGTGCTGGAGGTGGTAGGTGTATTGAAAATAGATAGATAGAAATAAATAAAAATATGTGTTATAATATCATTAAAAAAGTTTATGAAAACAAAACATACCTATGAGCAGCTAGCTCTCTTCCTGCATGTGGAGCCGCAGAAGAGCCCTCGTCTGATTGCTAGGTAAGCATCTAGATCGTATAATCCAGCTCCTCATCAGACATCTCTGAGTAATCACACATAATGGCCCGTAGAGTATCAGACGAAACTCTTGCTCTCATAAGACTTTTTATGAGAGTGAGTTTCGCCTTTCTCTCTCTACTGGGATCCATAATACCTAACATATAAAACAAAATGGTTAGAAATCAATATATATACGTGTACATATGTAAGTGTGTATGCATTAACTATGTGTATGTATGTATGTGCGTGTATATGTGTTTATGTGTGTATGCATGTGTGTGTATGTATGTGCGTGTATATGTGTGTATGTGTGTATGCATGTGTATGTGTGTGTATGCATCATTATGTGTATATGTGTCTATGTGTGCATGTGTGTGTATGTATGTATGTATATGTGTCTATGTATGTGTATATGTGTGTGTGTATGTATGTGTATATGTGTGTGTGTGTATATATGCATGTACGTATGTATGTATATATGCATATGCATATGCATTATGTATGTATATGTATGCATGTATGTGTATGTGTGAGTATGTCTCTCTATGTGTGTGTATGCATATATGTGTGTATGTATGCATATATGTGTGTGTGTATGTGTGTGTGTATATGTGTTTGTATGTGTGTATGTGTGTATGTGTGTGTATGCATCATTATGCGTGTAAGTGTCTATGTGTGTTTGTGTGTGTTTATATGTGTGTGTGTCTGTGTCTATGTGTATGTGTGTGTGTCTATGAGTGTGTATATGTTTTGTGTATGTATGTATATATGTGTGTGTATGTGTCTATGTGTGTATGTGTATGCATCTATGTATGCATATGTGTTTGTATGCATGTGTATGTGTGTGTATGCATCATTATGTGTATGTGTAAATGTATTTGTGTGTGTTGTCTATGTGTATGTGTGTGTGTCTATGAGTGTGTATGTGTTTATGTATATGTATGTATCTATGTGTGTGTATGTGTCTATGTGTGTATGTGTATGCATGTATGTATGCATATGTGTGTGTATGCATATGTATGTGTGTGTATGCATCATTATTTGTGTCTATGTATGCATGTGTATGTGTGTATGCATCATTGTGTGTGTATGTGTCTATGTGTGTATGTGTGTGTGTATGTGTGTGTGTATCTATGTGTATGTGTGTGTGCTTATGAGTGGGTATCTGTTTATGTGTATGTATAAATCTATGTGTGTGTATGTGTTTATGTGTGTATGTGTATGCATGTATGTATGCATATGTGTGTGTATGCATATGTATGTGTGTATGCATCATTATGTGTGTCTATGTATGCATGTGTCTGTGTGTATGCATCATTACGTGTGTATGTGTCTATGTGTGTATGTGTGTGTATATGTGTGTGTGTGTCTATGTGTATGTGTGTGTGTCTATGAGTGTTTATGTGTTTATGTGTATGTATGTATCTATGTGTGTGTATGTGTCTATGTGTGTATGTGTATGCATGTATGTATGCATATGTGTGTATGCATATGTATGTGTGTGTATGCATCATTATGTGAGTCTATGTATGCATGTGTATGTGTGTATGCATCATTACGTGTGTATGTGTCTATGTGCGTATGTGTGTGTATATGTGTGTGTGTCTATGTGTATATGTGTGTGTCTATGAGTGTGTATGGGTTTATGTGTATGTATGTTCTATGTGTGTATGTGTATGCATGTATGTATGCATATGTGTGTGTATGCATATGCATGTGTGTGTATGCATCATTATGTGTGTATGTGTCTATGTGTGTGTGTATGCTTTATGTATGTGTATGTAAGCATGTGCATTATGTATGCATATAAGTATGTGTGTATACATATGCATATGCATTATCTATGCATATGCATATGCATTATGTATGCATATGTGTGTATGTAAGCATGTGCATTATGTATGCATGTAAGTATGTATGTATACATATGCATATGCAATATGTATGCATGTATGTGTATGTGTGTGTATGTCTCTCTATGTGTGTGTATGCATATATGTGTGTGAATGTGTGTGTACATGTGTCTGTATGTGTATGCATGTGTATGTGTGTGTATGCATCATTATGTGTGTATGTGTGTGTGTCTATGTGTATGTGTGTGTATCTATGAGTATGTATGTGTTTATGTGTGTGTATGTGTCTATGTGTGTATGTGTCTGTGTGTGTGTATGTATCTATGCATGTGCATTATGTATGCATGTAAGTATGTATGTACATTGTATGCATATGAATATGCATTATGTATGCATATGTATTCATGTATGTGTTTATGTGTGTATGTCTCTCTATGTGTGTGTGTATGCATATATGTGTGTGTATGTGTGTATGTGCGTATGTGTGTGTATATGTGTCTGTATGTGTGTATGCATGTGTATGTGTGTGTATGCATGTGTATGTGTGTATGTGTGCATGTGTGTGTATATGTGTGTGTATGTGTGTGTCTCTATGTGTATGTGTGTATCTATGAGTGTGTATGTGTTTATGTGTTTATGTGTGTATGTGTGTGTATGTGTTTATGTGTGTATGGTATGCATGTATGTATGCATATGTATGTGTATGCATGTTTATGTGTGTGTATGCATCATTATGTGTGTATGTGTCTATGTGTGTATGTGTCTGTGTGTATGTGTTTGTGTATATGTGTGTGTGCCTATGTGTATGTGTCGCTACGCGTCTATGAGTGTGTGTGTGTTTATGTGTGTGTATGTCTATGTGTGTATGTGTCTATGTGTGTATGTGTATGCATGTATGTATGCATAGGTTTATGTATGTGTGTGTATGCATTATGTATGTGTATGTATGAATATGCATTATGTATGCATATGTATGCATGTATGTGTATGTGTGTGTATGTCTCTCTATGTGTGTGTGTGTATGCATATATGTGTGTGTATGTGTGTATGTGTGTATGTGTGTATGTGTGTGTGTGTGTGTATATGTGTGTCTATGTGTGTATGCATGTGTATGTGTGTGAATGCATCATTATGTGTATGTGTCTATGTGTGTGTATATGTGTGTATGTGTGTGAATGCATCATTATGTGTGTATGTGTCTATGTGTGTGTATATGTGTGTATATGTGTGTGCACGTCTGTGTGTATGTGTGTGTGTCTATGAGCGTGTATGTTTGGATGTGTGTGTGTATGAATGTGTGTCTATGAGTGTGTATGTTTGGATGTGTAAGTGTATATGTGTGTCTATGTGTGTATGCATATGTATGTGTGTGAATGCATCATTATGTGTGTCTATGAGTGTGTATGTATATGTGTATATGTGTGTGTATATGTGTGTGTGTATATGTGTGTGTGTATATGTGTGTATATGTGTGTCTATGTGTGTATGCATGTGTATGTGTGTGAATGCATCATTATGTGTATGTGCCTATGTGTGTATGTGTGTGTATATGTGTGTATATGTGTGTGCGCGTCTCTGTGTATGTGTGCCTGTCTATGAGTAGGTATGTGTTTATGTGTGTGTATGTGTCTATGTGTGTGTATGTGTCTATGTGTGTGTATGTGTCTATGTGTGTATGTGTCTATGTGTGTATGTATGCATATGTGTGTATGTGTGTGTATGCATTATGTATGCATATGTGTGTGTATGCATTATGTATGTGTATGTATGCATATGCATTATGTATGTGTATGTATGCATGTGAATTATGCATGCATATGTGTGTGTATGCATGTAAGTATGTATGTATGTACGCATATGCATATGCATTATGTATATATGTGTGTATGCATGTAAGTATGTATGGATGTACGCATATGAATATGCATTATGTATGCATGTATGTGTATGTGTGTGCATGTCTCTCTCTATGTGTGTGTGTATGCATATATGTGCGTGTATGTGTGTGTATGTGTTTATGTATGTGTGTGTGTATGTGTGTGTGTGTATGTGTCTGTGTATGTGTGTATGTGTGTGTATATGTATGTGTACATGTGTGTGCATGTGTATGCATTATGTGTGCATGTGTGTATGCAACCTTATTTGTGTATGTGTGTATATGTCTATCTATTTGTGTGTATGTGTGTGTGTCTATGTGTATGTGTGTCTATGTGTGTTTTTATACATATGTATGAGTGTGTAAGTGTGTGTGTGTGCGCATACCTGCTTGTTGTTAGTTTGTGCGGCCTCTCTCTCTCTCTCTCTCTCTCTCTCTCTCTCTCTATCTCTCTCTCTCTCTCTCTCTCTCTCTCTCTCTCAGTCTCTTCTTGCTCGCGTCCAAGTCCCGGCACAAATGTGCTGGGAGAAATCAATTTTTTTTTCTTTACATTCCAGAGCATCGCATATGCGACGCTCTGCAGTTTGCAACCGTCGCTCACACCGTCGCTATTCAGCGACAAAATTAGCGATGCTCTTTATTAGCGTGACATAAGCGACGCTAGCATCGCTTATGTGACGAAGATCGCGGAAAAAAAAATCGAAATTCCTACCGACGCTTATGCGACGACCTCGTCGCATAAGCGACGGTTCCTGGTTTTTTTTCAATTCGGGGGCATCGCTATGCCCACCTTTTTCTTTTAGTGACCCACAGACACTGGAAGTCCATCTTCCAAATCTGGTGGAAATAGGTCCATAAACTCACTTAATAATGAATCCAAAGTTTCTTTGACCTCCATGTCATGCGCAGATAGATCACCCATATCATGCATACCATGCACACCAAACTGGTGATAAAAACACAAGAAAGATACATCGACATAACAAACAATGTAATCGGAAAATAGTGAGATCTCAAAATCGAACAAGAATCCTTTGAGTTCATTATAAGTAAGAAAATTTACATGAGATACAATAGTGATATTAGAGGGAATAAAACCCTCAATGACATGAAATCTACCATCTATAACAAATAAAATTCTATGCAAAACATAATGAACTGATAGGTATTCTTTCGTGTGGAAGAACGGAGGAATGGCTAAGTAATGTCCACATGCTCAAGGTCATCATTGAAGTCAATGAATTCACGATAAAGCTAGATACGAAGGTCCATTGGTGGTTTGACCTCGGCCATCTCTCACTCACCCAATCCTCTAAATAAGAGACCATATATGGATGATGTATGAAGAATGTCTCGAGTCTATGTTCATGCACCATGCGAGAAGAGATGAAATTATGTGTAGAATTGTTCTCAAATAACATCACGGTCTTGCCACTGTTAACTCCCTTGATGTGGAGTAGATCATGGGGACCGGACACAGTGCTTTCAATGCGGCATCATGGACATCTACGTGCAAAAACATGAAATATCCGAGAATCAAGAGAATATGTACTTGGATTGATGATATTCATCATAGTGTTTATGATCTGGATATCAGAGGAGGACATCTTCTTCCTCCTCTATGTTATATGGGTTAGATCCCCACAGATGTGGTTGGCTGGTGGCCCTCATAAGAACGCCCCTTGCTC
>CM035429.1:1701339-1746472 GCA_020310875.1 Ceratopteris richardii | reverse complement strand
CAGATAGCACTTTTCGAGCTCTTTGACTAGAGAACAGGAGCAAGGGGCGTTCTTATGAGGGCCACCAGCCAACCACATCCATGGGGATCTAACCCATAGAACATAGAAGAGGAAGAAGATGTCCTCCTCTGATATCCAAATCATAAAAACTATGGTGAATATCATCAATCCAAGTACATATTCTCTTGATTCTCGGATATTTCATGTTTTTGCACGTAGATGTCCATGATGCCGCATTGAAAGCACTGTTTCCGGTCCCCATGATCTACTCCACATCAAGGGAGAGAACAGTGGCAAGATCGTGATGTTATTTGAGAACAATTTTACACATAATTTCATCTCTTCTCGCATGGTGCATGAACATAGACTCGGGACATTCTTCATACATCATCCATATATGGTCTCTTATTTAGAGGATCGGGTGAGTGAGAGATGGCCGAGGTCATACCACCAATGGACCTTCGTATCTAGCTTTATCGTGAATTCATTGACTTCAATGATGAGCCTTGAGCATGTGGACATTATCTTAGGCATTCCTCCGTTCTTCCACATGAAAGAATACCTATCAGTTCATTATGTTTTGCATAGAATTTTATTTGTTCTAGATGGTAGATTTCATGTCATTGAGGGTTGTATTCCCTATCGCACAAAGTTCTGAGGGTTCCTACAACAATTCAAATTGTACATCACTAGGGGAAAAAGTGAACCTTGCATGGGCCTTGTAAGGATTCCTAATTTTCAGGAATTAAAATGGCTAATTATGTGGATTAAGAGGTTTGGAAAAACCACTAGTGGTATTCTACATTAAAATAAAGAATAAAATTCACTAGGGGATTCGTGTGATTTTCTAGCCCTTAGATTTGTTGCTTGGATGGCCATGATCAAAATATTTGGGAACCAAAAGTAAAAAAAAAAAACGCACACGCTCTGTCAATAAATTTTGCGTTGAATTTCTACCATTGGATCTCATTTAGTTTGTATGGTAGAGATTGAAACCCAATGCTCTGGCTCTCTCTCTACCATTGGATCTCATTTAGTTTGTATGGTAGAGAGAGAGAGAGAGGGAGAGAGAGAGAGAGAGAGAGAGAGAGAGAAGCTTCAAGTTATTGATCGATAACTAGAGTAGAATTTACTATCTAATCTGCTCATATGTTTTCATTATTACCATCATTTTGGTAAGACATCAATATAGTCTCATCTTCATTATCCTTATTGATTCATTTATTTCTTCTATTGTTAAATCTATGTTCTCATGAATCACATCATCTATTGATGGATTAATATCTATTTCTGGTAATTCCTCTTCCTCATCAGTAGAATCAGCATGTAGAGAATTATCCTCTTCATCAAAAAGATTAGTATCATTATCACGTATAATGATTCTAATTTCTATTTCAGATGTTGATGTATCAGTATCTGATGCTGAATCATCAAGAGGACTTTCTTCGATCTCTCTAACAATAAACTATTCAAACAATGACCTACCTCTAGGTTGCACATGAATGACTTGCCACCAAGGATGAGCATCTGGGTTTTTACAAAAAAATTCTTGTTCAATATGCCTAGGAAGAATATATGGTTCTTTCATAGATCGCATTACCTTGGAAGAATCAATTGCCCAAAACCCAGATAATTCCTTTCTTAATGTAGAATTACTACCTTTATACTCCGCTCGAAACCAGTCAACCTTCAAAATGACCTATCAAAATATATAACAAAAAAAACCCATTATTAGGTGCTTAAAAAAATAACTAACTCTAAAAAAATATATATAAACTTTTTTCTACCTGTTTGAATGTACGAAATGAAATTTCGTAGATACCAACAATAGTTCCTACGTAACCAAGTTCGCTATCTATAAGGTTCCTGTCTTTTGAGCTAGCACGTGATAGTTGCTTGAAAGAAGCAACAATACTAAAATCCTTTATTTCACGTAAAGAATCAATGGCTTTTATTCTAATATGATTTCCAAAAGCCCACATATTAGTGAACATTCGAGCCTGCAAAATAAATTCAATTAGTAAATAGAAACTAACATACATATATGAAAAAAATAAAATATTATTTTAATAAAATTACCTTCCGTTCACAACCTATCATTAACTCTCTTTGCTCATCTGAGATTTCTTCATTATTTGCATTGGCACGTTGCAAACGACTATATAGCCAATCCGTGAAAGAAGGTATATCTGTAATCTCATTATTATCGAGATTACGTTCAGATCTTTTGTTTTTTCGCTTTTTACTTCGGAGATTTTGAAGTTCCTCATAGTTGCTAAGGAATGCTTGCATGCATTCGCTATTATATGCTACAAAAGTAGAAACATCATTTTTTTCTTGAAATGTAAATAAGAATGGAACCCCCTTACCTGATAATACCTCATCTGTTATTTTTGAAGAAGACTCGTTGGTCCATGCACGTGGAGCTTCTTCATGAACTCTTTCAAGGTACTCACTAACGTAATACATGCACACTTCAAGCATCCAACCCTTTGCCATGGATCCTTCTGGTTTTGCTCTTTGTCGCACATAACCTTTTAGTATTCCCATAAATCGCTCGACCCAAAACATCCATCGAGTGTTGACCACACTTGCAATTTCTATCTCATCTACAAGATGGACTAATAAATGAACCTGAATATCAAAAAATGAAGTAGGAAGTTCTTTTTCCATCAAACATAGTAGCTCTTTGCATTCACGTTTTTTTCTGGGATCGAATTTTTATCGATCTCTTTGGATGTAATCCACCTATACATATCATAAAAACAATTATAAATAAGTTAATTAAAAAATAAAAGATATCCAATATTCATACATATTAAATATAAAACTATCATAATTACCTTATAAGTGATCCAAGACAAAGATCACATCTCGTACTCCTTTTATTGTACATCTATTGATAACCAAAGGTAAAATATGTTTCAAAAAGTTATGCCACTCATGTTTCTTTAACCTAGATAAGCTCTTATCATCCATAGTAAACATGTTTTGAAACCATGCTCCATATCCTGTAGGAGTCTTAATCAATTGAATTCTATTGCTGATATTCTGTATCTCTTTTGTTGTAAGTACCCAAGGAGCAGATGCATAAGTTGTTTCTTGTCAATGTCTATAAAAAACTGGCCATAACTTTGGTTTGGATTTTTGATCTTTCAAATCATTCCTTGATGTTGTGGTATCTTTTAGTCCAAGAAGATGCTGCCATAGTGAATAACCAATATTTTTGAATATATGCATAGGATCAAGAAGATGACATACTTTTAACTCTTTCCAATACTTCAAAGAATACCATATTGATATGTTCTCTGCGAGTGTCATTTTTCCTTTACCTCTGTTCACATACTCATTATCTGAATCATCACTGAAGATTTCTGCTTCTGGATCTATCAGAGGTCCATCTGTCCATTTTTTATACCAATCCATAAGCGTCATAGGTTTTGGATACTGGCCTGTTTCAAGCTTTACATTAAAATGTATCGCTTCTCTTTTAGATCTTAATGGATGATCATCAGGTAAGAATCATCGATTTCGAAGATAAATATTTTTGTGGAGGTTCTTACTATAGATTGATCTCAACCAATCACCATAATATGGACAAGCTTTATAACCCTTAGTAGATATTCCTGCATCATGGAAAATGATAAAAATATAATTAGATTAAATCATATTTATTTACATGCATATTAAATAAAAAAATTAGATCAATACCTGAACAAACACCATATCCAGGAAAATTGTGAATAGTCCAAGCCACACTACCACGAACCGTAATATGTCTTTCATTGATGCTTTTCGATACATCAATGACATTAATACCTCTCCATAACCCTTGAAGATCGTCAATGAGAGGAGCAAGATATACATTCATATCTTTAACTTGTCTTTTGCCTAGGATTAAAAGTTAAAGCATTAAATGTTCCTTTTTAATTCTAAGATATGGTGGAAAATTGTAGTTTATGACTACCACTCGCCATGTTGACCATTTACTGGATTTCATGGAGAATGGATTAACCCCATATAATGCAACTCTTAACTTTTGATTCTGTGGATTTTGTGCAAATTCAGGCCATGTAGAATCAATATGCTAAAAAGCAACACTATCATGAGGAATTCTGATTATTCCATCAGTACTTTTGTGATCATATCCCCAAGTCAAAAGCTTTGATAATTCGGTGCTTTGAAACATATGTCTATTCCGTGGAGCCAATGGAAAATGTCTCAATACCTTTTTGGGGATTTTACCTTCTTCACCCTTATATCGAGGAGATTGACATTTGGGACATGTCAAAGAGTCTGCATATTCACTTCTATATAAAATACAATCGCTAGGACATGCATGTATACATTGATAATCTATAAAGATTGTTGATTATCTTCTTCATTTCATCATGTGAGGTAGGAAGAATATTTTGACTTGGCAAAAACTTTTCAGATAATAACCTGAAAGTTTATCAAAAAAAGATATATTAAAAAAGGTAAATAAATAAATATACATATATACATGTAGGTTTTTATTCTTACTTTAGATAAGGTAAGAACAAGAACTTGAATTGAATGGATACTTTTTGTCCACGCATCTTTTAAAACTATTAATGCATCTTTCAAAATATTTACACAAAATTTGATTGTTTTGGATGGCAGGATACAATTGTTTGTTTTGGAGGATATGAAGTATGCACCTTCATTGAATGATTTGTCGATTCACACTTTGAAACTGAACATATGTGTGAATCGACAAATCATTCGTATCCTCCAAAACAAACAATCGTATCCTGCCATCCAAACAATCGTATCCATTCAATTCAAGTTCTTCTTCTTACCTTATCTAAAGTAAGAATAAAAACCTCCATATATATATATATATATATATATATATATATATATATATATATATATATATATATATATATATATATATATATATATATATATATATATATATATATATATATATATATATATATATAATGCATATATATATATATATAAATAGATAGAAAATTGAAAATTAAACCTTAATAGTGTCGAAACAGATACATTACTCCATCCAAAACGATTTTGAAGGTTGAGAATAAGTAAGCTCCCACTTAGTCGTGTCAAACGACTTCCTTCATATACATGCTTTAGACATTCCTCTCGAAGATATTTCTCATTTTTAGAAATATCAATGCTCTCACTGTCATTTTGACCAATCTTCAATAAAATCTTCCATGCCATCATCTTCATGATTGTCACACAAATCTTGTACTTTATAGTCTTTTGAATATAGATCTTTCAACTTTGCATATTGCACAGGATTAGTTTTGTGTAGCCTCCTCATGGAAGCTTTTGATAATCGTGGTCTTACAGGTAATTGTGAATGCTGTGGATGAATATCATCAACATCATACGTTGGAATCTACACATATAAATAAAACTCATTAGTATTCCATAAATGAATAAAAAGTAAACTTCAAATATAAAATTAAGTATATAACTTATTAAATATGGATAGAAAATTTTTATTCTCTCTAGCTAAAAGGTGCTCTTGGAGGTCTACGCCATCCATAATTCACTAATAGTTCATCACCAGCATGTAATGTAGTAATAGCATTGACAACTATGTATCTTGATACATCTCTACTCATGTATGGTGATTCATGAATATTTTCACGCTCCTCAAATGTGCAATTAGTCCTTGAACTATTATGTAACCGTCGACTACTATTTATTAAACCTGCTATATTTCCATGTGTGTAAGGTCTTCCATCAATATATAATCTTTCATTTTCTGCATGTAAAATCCTTCTACTAGTAAGGGATGCTGCATTCAAGCATATTCCATAAGTACTCATGCTTTGAACATAACATGAAAGTCAATGCCAATCTCCCCATCCATATATAGGACCGCAAAATGACATAAGAGTGAGTTCAGAGTTCGGAGGCACATACAAATCCTCTACAATAACGAGACCATGACCCGCATTAGTAGTAGTGGATGGAGCAATCATATAGCGATTACCCCAAAAGTTGAAAACCTCTCCATCTAAAGGAAGTGGTCCTCTATTCCATCCTCCATATCTTCTTATATCATATGTTTGTACTAAATAACGATCACGAGCTGGCAATGGATAATCTCCAGCCATTTCATTCTCTAAACCAGGAGGTAGAGGATTTCTAGAAACCTTTGCTTGTAATTGATGACCACCAAGTCCATGACGTGTACGTGGTATATTAAGATTATGAGAAAAATCATCATCATCATCATCATCGAGCAAGTATTCCTGTATATCAACAATAATTTGATTTTATATATGGTTTTTAAATAAAATAATGACATTAATATATATAGAAAATACATACCCAAGCATTATCACGTTGACTAGGTGATGGTGCACGCTCAAAAGTACCATACTCTGCCTCATGTTCAATACATTCCAATTGTGGTATTCAATACGTGCCATAACAAGAGTTACACCAACATATAATATGCTCTTCATAGTAAAATTCATCATAATTCCTATCGGAGGACACATGTGAAGTCGTTGCATGGGTAGGAGGTGGTGGAGTACCCTCTAATTGATCAGAATTTACACATAATAAGAAACATAAAAAAAATATAAGTTATGTATCCATCAAATATATTTAAAATTAAATATTTCATATACTTACAATATAAAGTCCTTGCACGAGGAGGAGACGGTGGTGGAGTTCCATCTAATTGATCAGAATCGACAAATAATGGTATTTGATATTAATAATTTGATTATCTACATAAACAAAAAATTCACATATACATATTTACACATACACACATATTCACATATTCACATATACACATTTACACATACACACACATTCACATATACACAACTACATATTATTGGGGGATAAATGCATGTATTTTGTATGAATGAGTGTATATGCATGCATGTGTGTGTACGTATATATGTGGATATGTATATGTGTGTTTTTGTTATATGTATGTATATGTGTATATGTATACATATATGCATGCATATATGTTTGCATGTATATGTGTTTGTGGGTATGAGTATGTGTATGTGTATGTGTGTGTATATATGTGTATGTATTCTGACTTTTTTTTCTGTTTGAGATTAAATTAACAGGAAATATTGTATGGTAAAAAAAAATAAGAGGCGAGCTAACATACCACCTGAGTCGTGGCAGTTTTTTCCGTAGACAACTACGTCTTCAGGAGTCATTTCCTAAGTAGAAGGTACACAAATTAAGAGTTTATATTTATAATTTTTATATATTTTAGTAATTTTTTACATTTAATTTATGTATTCTTTTTCTTGAATAAATAGGTTGCTGCAAAGAAGAGAGTGGAGTCGGGCCACACATCGCACCCAGGCCAAATGGGCCATAATGGTTTTGTAGCTACGTTTGTAAGTATATGTGTTATTGTGAGTATATTTTATATTTTAGTTAAAATGCAAGCAACTAGTGTTTTTTATTTGTTTCATTGCAGCGGAAGGATTATGGCCGATATCCTACAAAATAGGAGATCGAGTATGCTACACATTTTGGATATCGGCATTTGAGCGAGTATATGCAAGATCATCCTGATGCCTTTGTGAGTATTTTTAAATTTTATATAGTTATTTTGTTTTTATGAATGTTTTAATTAATTTATTTATTTATGTTTGTTATATGTAATACAGGAGTATTATGGAGAGACAAATATGGATGAGGTGGAGAGACAGACACAAGAGGGACGATCTCGATCGTCACAGGGTGATCATGACGATGAGGATGAGGAAGATCAGAATGATCATGATATTGCTCATGATGATGATGATCATGATGATGATGATTAGGATTTTAGTTGATTATGACATTGGATTATGTGTATTTACATTGATATATATATATATATATATATATATATATATATATATATATATATATATATATATATATATATATATATATATATATATATATATATATATATATATATATATATATATATATATATATTGTTTATTTCAGTTATGTTTCGAATTGTGTGTATGGTATTAAGTAATGAAGATTTTTGTTCTATTGATTGTTATTATTGTTTATATTAGGCATGTGTTTTAATACTTTAATTATGTATGTGTGTGTATATGTATGTATGTGCATGTGTATGTGTGTCTATATATATGTATGTGCATGTGCATGTATAAGTGTCTATGTGTGTATGAGTATGTGCATATGCATGTGTATGTACGTATGTGTATATGTATATGCATGTATATGTATAACTCTATGTGTATATGTGTGTATGTGCATGTATATGTGTATATGTAGGTATGTGCATGTGTGTGCAAATGTATATGTGTTTTAATATTTTAATTAATTATATAATTCATTCAGATGTGTGTACCTAAGTGTATATGTATGTGTCTGTATATGTATGTATGTGCATGTGTATGTGTGTGTATATGTATGTATGTGCATGTGCATGTATAAGTGTATATGTATGTATCAATATGTGCATGTTCTTGTGTATGTGTTTATATATGTATATGCATGTATATGGATAACTCTATGTGTATGTGTGTGTATGTGAATGTATATGTGTATATCTAGGTATATGCATGTGTGTGTGCATGTGTATGTGTTTTAATACTTTAATTATGTAATTCATTCATATGTGTGTACCTAAGAGTATATGTATGTGTGTGTATGTGCATGTGTATGTGTGTGTATATGTATGTATGTGCATGTGCATGTATAAGTGTATATGTGTGTATGAGTATGTGCATGTTCTTGTGTATATGTGTGTATATGTATATGCATGTATATGTATGTGTGTGTACATGTATATGCATGTATATGTATATGTGTGTATATGTATATGTGTATGTATATGTATATGTATATGTGTATGTGTATATGCATGTGTATATGTATGAAACATGCATGTGTATGTGGTTGTAGGAATGTTTGTGCATATGCATGTGTATATGTGTGTATGTCTAAGTGTATGTGCACATGTATTTATGTGTATATATGTGTGTGTATGTGCATGTGTATATATGTATATGTGTGAAAGTGCATCTTCATCATGTATAAGTGTATGAGTGCATATCAATAAGTGTGAGTATGCTATGTAATGAAAATAACACAATTCAAATGATCTACAAAGAATAGAAATTGTACTTACAATTGTTAGCCATACTTTTTGCTTGAATAGCTTCTTGAATAACCGGCAATAAAGAGAGAAAGAAAAGAGACAGAGAGAGAGAGAGAGATCTAGAGAGAGATAGATCTAGAGAGAGAGAGATCTAGAGAGAGAGAGAGAATTCAAAGAGAGAAAGATGTAGAAAGAGAGAAACAAAGACAGAGGGAGACAATAACAGAGAGCTTAGGAAAAACAACAATTCTCCATATACTTGCTTCAGCTCGTAAGCGCAACGCAATTGCGAACGTTGGAGAGCTCTTCGATCGGATACGTGAAAATGCCGATTGCAGAGCCTCTAACGGTTTAATTTTTTTCCGTCAACAGATCGTCATGTAAGCGATGTTATTCGTCGTATAAATGACAATTTTTAGCCTCGCTTATGCGATGGCATGTAACGTCGCCTATGCGATGCAGGAAAGTATCGCTTATGCGATGCTTTTAAATTGCGTCGTTTTAGCAACGTTATATGGGAACGTCGCAATCCCATCATGACACAAGTCGCAAATACCGTCGTTTAATCTACGGTTGGCACGCGACGCTAATTACGATGCAAGTTGCAATTTTATAGCGATGAAATTCTGTTGCCTTAACCGTCGCTATACGCCCGTATTCCTTGTAGTGGGTCCACACTTGAGCAAAAGATAGAGCTTGTACCTATCATGGACAAATTAAACCATCTTGAACCTCAGATTCCATGTGACTCCTATATCTCATGATTGGTTCTGAATTAGGAGAAAACAATGCTTCCATTGTGTCTCGAACATGCAAAACCCTAAGATTGAATGTCTATTTGCTAAATTTTGACATCAAGAGGTCTTATTCGGTTTACAGACATCATTGATGACATCATCAATTTGCAACCACCCTTGAGAATAGCCCTTGAAATCCTATATAAGGAGGCCTTGGCCACATTCATTCTCAGTCTTGCAAATGCCAGTCTTGGGAGCTCAAGGAGTCTTGATCACCAAGTACTTTCAAGTTCTAGTTCATGTTCTAGTCTTGTCTCTTGCTCTAGTCTTTTCTAGTCTTGTATCATCGACAGCTAGCCTTGTCCACTTGCAATCTCATAGTAAGAGATCCTATGGAGTTCTTTCTTTCTTGTCCACTTGTTCTTGTAATCCAGAGATCTTGCTCCATACTTACAATCCCGGGTTGTGGGATCCTGTGTATCATCTCTAGTCGCGTTATCCATACCTATTAGTCCCAGGTTGTGGGACTTCGTGCATCAATTACATATCCTTGTATTGTTTCCCCTCCATGGATGATCTTGTAATCAGAAGTACATTTCTGTAATCTTATCTACTATAGTTAGAGAGCACAATCTAGTGCTTCCTTGACATTTTGGCAAGACTAACTTCTATTCAAGACTAGGCATCAAGGAGAACTCTTATGACCTGATTGTTGCAACACTTCAAAGTCTTCAACAAAAAATCAAGGACCTAACTTATAGAATAACACAGGTCGAGATGGAACATCTAGTGCATATAGGCATGCTCATCCAAGAACTACAAGAACGAGTCAAGAATATTCAAGAATGTCAAGGAAGCATCCAAGTGAACCAACAATTTAGCTCATCTTTCATGAAGGAACCCAAAATTTGCATGCCAAAAAAGTTTGATGGTAATCGCACAAAGTTCTGAGGGTTCCTACAACAATTCAAATTGTACATCATTAGGGGGAAAAGTGGACCCTACGTGGGCCTTGTAAGGATTCCTAATTTTTAGGAATTAAAATGGCTAATTAGGTGGATTAAGAGGTTGGGAAAAACCACTAGTGGTATTGTATATTAAAATAAAGAATAAAATTCACTAGGGGATTCGTGTGATTTTCTAGCCCTTAGATTTGTTGCTTGGATGGCCATGATCAAAGGGAATATTTGGGAACCAAAAGTCAAAAAAAAGGCACACACTCTGTCAATAAAATTTGCATTGAATTTCTACCATTGGATCTCATTTAGTTTGTATCGTAGAGATTGAAACCCAATGCTCTGGCACTAAATGAAAAAATAGCTACAGTGACTGTCACTAAAGGACAAACATCCAAACTTTCACGCAAGGAATTTCATGCCGTGCATAGGTTTTCAACCGTTGGATGGAAGGCATTTTTGAGGGTGGAGATTGATGATGTAGTGATCCATGTAAGGATCAAATCAAAGCCATTAGATTCTTTCCAAATCCAATAGCTTATGGAACCATTTGCCTATTCTTCTTGAGTACTCCTTTTGTCTTCTTGTGTTCAAGCCATAGGGAAGGTCTTAATCTTTTAGAGAGCAGTGTCTAGTCCCTTTACATGGGGCTTGAGTGATGTGGAGCTCAATAGGATTAAATAAGTGTGCATATATATAAAGCACTTGATTTTTGAAACCAAGTAAAACACACATTGCTAAGTTGAAAAAAAATCTGAATCATCTCATCTTTATCGAGTTTATGGGATCCTAAGCTTCTGAATGATATCATCGTCTAGCATTCTGGCTAATAAGTATAACATCACAACTTACGTAGCCCTCTCTTTTCTCACACATACATATGGATTCATCATTGATATGGGACCACATCTCTGTAATCTCACACCAAATCTTAGTATGAATCTTCAAGTGCCTCGAGAGTCCACATGAGGCTTTGAAACTTCTGGTTGCAGTCTTGTGGCTCGAGCAGAGGCTTTGGCGTGCTCTGGACATTTATGTACAATGGAGCCCAGAAAATAGAGTTTGCTTGTTGTATTCTCATCGTCACTTCCTTCCCGAGGACTTGAATCTGGACATCACTTTCTCTTTGAAAAAATGGTGCACAACTGGTCTTCTCTCTAACGAATCCAACGAATGGCTCCTAGCGTGCTATGCCGTTGCCTAATATGCTTCTGCACAGGTATGCAAGATATCTTCCATTCATTCTCTCTAGAGTTCTATCCTTTCTCTATCGAAACTCGCATCAGCCCAATCTCTAGCGCAAACACATACGATGGAGTGAAGCTCATGGTGTCCACTTACCAGCCTCTCTCTCGGAGTGAGATGCTTGCTCTTTGCCTGGTAGACTCGAGGTTCTTTGTCAATTGTTATATAGCTAAAATCACTGCATCTTTCATTGTCAATGACTTGAAGCTTCCATCATGGCACAACTTCAGTTTTGTAAGTGGCAATCTGCTACAATGTTGGGCAGAAGTGACAAAAAGAAGTGCTGAAAAAATCTTTGGGGTATAAGCATCACGCCCCGGGCTTGAAAACGATCATCAAAGTACATCTATAGCTTTATTAGACATACAAGAGGTGGCACCTCAGGTGGGTTGCAAATGCAAATGGCGGAGTAGTGGTCTATAGAGCACCATTCTTTTGGTGTTCATATCCTTCATCTTCACCAAGGTACCATAGATTCATTTCCATAGAAGAAGGTCATGCCTTTATTTCTACACTCTATCATTGGGCCCAAAATGGACAGCATCGAATGAGGCACCCAAAGACATGATTGCGGCACCTTCGAATTAGGATCTGAGAAGTAGAATGACTATCGTGAAGTTCAGGTACTGCTCTAGCTTAATTGCATAACAAAACTACTTCATGTCGAGTGCTATCAGCGATCAAAATGACTTTTGTAGCTTCTGTTATTTGAGAAGTAGTGTGCACTCCTCCAAAATGATTTTGGACACCATTGCGAGTGCTGTTGCAGATGGTGTTGATCTTCTCCATTCACTCTTTGATCTCTATTTCCCGCCATGAATAGTGCAAACAGATATAATGCTAAAGGATGCTCTATGATGCAAAAATTATGCTAAACGAACAATGCATTGATCACAAAGTTGATGATTATCAACTAAAGATGAAACATTAGAAAATGATAAAGATGATAAAAACAAAAATGAAATAGTGCTTAGAAGCACTTTATTAGAAGGATGTGAAAGGGAGGGAGGGAGGGATTATGAATGAATTAGAAGTTAATGATAAAGATAAAAAAACATAACTCAAAAGGAAAAATAGTTAACCTATGCTCTGATACCATGTTGAAATGAAAAGGACTACTCCTACTCTACTCACATGCACACATGTAACAAGCTAAGGAGGAAGGAACAAAAGATAACAAAACATGATTAATGAAATAAATAGAAATGAACTTACAAAGTACGCTCTATGAGCATGGAGACTCCATGAGGAGTGAAAGTGCACTCTTGGCAATGAGCTGGAGTTGAATGACTTGTGTGGAGTGAAGGGAGGCCTTGCTTATATGGAGTTTGGGAGAATTCCGTTGCATGTGGGATAAGTGAACTTGCATGAGAATGAAACTAGCTTTGGACAAAAGGGTGGAGCATGGAACTCTCAACACTACTAAGTAGACTCCCTTCTTTGCAAATTATGGACAACATCCGAGGATGGATATACAACTCTCAAATCATGTCAAGAACCCACCTGCCATAGACAAGGCGCAGTACCTGATGGACATTCACAAAGAACTAAAGGAAGAGATCCATAAAGCTCAAGAACAATATAAGTACTATGCAGATCAACATCGTGTTCATAATCCATCCTATCAACTTGGGGATAAAGTATGGTTACTCAAAAGCGATCTCTAAACCTCAAGGCCTTGTGCAAAGTTAGATCATCAAAGATTTGGTACATTTACCATCTTGGACAAGATCAATCAAGTCACCTTCAAGCTCCAGCTACTAAGTACCATAAGAATACATCCATCTTTCCATGTATCCATGTTGGAACCATATCAGATTTCACTCTTGAGGGGGGAGAGACCTAGTCCTTAAGCACCTATCGAGATTGATGATCAAGAAGAATTTGAAGTCCAGCATGTCCTAGATTGGAGAATATCTCGAGAAGGATTGGAGTACCTTAGTCATTGGAAATTGTATGACATCAATGATCGTACTTTCAAACCTGCATAAGACCTTTAGAGAGCACCAATCAAGGTTCAAGAGTTCCATAAGAGAAATCCAATGAATCTTAGACCAGAGAACATGAATGCTCCTCATGGAACTCCTGGCATGAGGGGGAGATGATGTCATGGACAAAGGAAGCCATCTTGAACCTCAGATTCCATGTGAATCCTATATCTCATGATTGGTTCAGAACTAGGAGAAATCAATTCCTCCAATGCGTGTAGAACATGTCAAAACCCTAAGATTGACTGTCTATTTGCTAAATTTTGACATCCGAAAGTTGTGTTCGATTTGTAGACATTATTGATGACATGATCAGCTCGCAACCGCCCTTGAAATCCTATATAAGGAGGCCTTGGCCATATTCATTCTCAGTCTTGCCAATGCCACTCTTGGGATCTTAAGGAGTCCTGATCACCAAGTAAGTTTTTCAAGTTCTAGTCTTGTCACTTTCTCTAGTCTTGTCTAGTCTTGTATCCTAGACATCTAGCCTTGTCCACTTGTAATCTCGTAGTACGAGATCCTATCGAGTTCTTTCTTTATCTGGTTCATCTCCTAGAAGGGAGTTCTTGTAATCTAGAGATCTTGCTCCATACTTACGATCCCGGGTTGTGGGATCTCGTGTATCATCTCTAGTCGAGTTATCCATACCTATTAGTCCTGGGTTTTGGGACTTTGTGTATCAGTTACATATCCTTGTATTGTTTCCCCTGCGTGGGTGATCTTGTAATCAGAAGTACATTTCCGTAATCTTGTCTACTGTAGTTAGAGAGCACAATCTAGTGCTCCCTTGATATTACCTGGTAGTAATCGTGTCTCTTGACAACCTTATAGGTTTAGTCAGAAGGAGGAGGATGAGATTGCCAGAGAGATACAAGTCTACCTTGAGAAAGGATTTATTGAGCCTAGTAAATCTCCATTGGGGGCACTAGTTCTTCTTGTGAAGAAGAAGGATGAGGGATAAGTTTTTGTGTAGATTAGAAAGGATAGCAATTAGGTTGCTGAAAGTGGATAGGAATTAGGGTGGGTTCAAAATCAAGTGGTGGAAATGTCATACTTTACACCTTTGTTATTGTTCTAGATGGAATAGAAATGCAAAACAAGTAAAATTTGCTCAACCCTCATCCATGTGGTCACATACAAACTATCTTCTTGTAAGTGGAACCCAACTAAGATCTGTTCTACCTCCATCCATATATTCACATATGCTCGTCTGTTGTCTGAAGAGAAAAGAAGAGTGATAAAAAGCTATAGATAATGAACTAGCAGACATTTTCTATAAGTACAAACTGGGAGTGCACTCCGCCATGGAAGCATGTACCTAGGGTGGCTTATGTGATGTTTTCTACCCTTGTTCTACATTCTAACTAACATTGATATTTGTTCGTTTTTTATGTGAAGAGAAAAGATAGGGAGATAAAACGTTATAAGTGGAAAACTAGTCAATGACTATATTGTTGGAAAAATTGTTTACTGATGTCGAGGGTGACACATGCAAAAAATGCTTACTAATGTAGAGGGTGGCACATGCTTGGGGCATGCTGCAGAGGTCAGTACAAAATTCTTGAAAGTATGTCATGAATTGGGAGAATGCTATCTCTAGTATCACCACCCTATCTTCTTTAAACAAGGGCATCTAAATGTTAAAAAAATAATCATAAGAATAATAATAATAACACACACACACACTTGGGAGATGAACATATTTAAAGTGTGCATATGCTCAATTGAATCCCGTGTTCAACATTACACAATTTGCAATAGCCTATATTGTGCTCAATGTTTTATTAGAAGATAGGCAAGCAGTTGTAGAAATGATTGTGGATCGAAGATGGAGGGCATTGCTAAAGAAGTATAACTCTTATCGATTTGTTTCTTCAAACTGTATCTCTATGATATGCTCACAAATTTTCTAGCGTAATATAAAAAAAAAAATTAGTATTACTAAACCTTTTGTGCAATTTCTATGAATTGTTGATATCCATAAGTTCTGATAGGAAAAGTTTATTGGATTATGTGAGAATCCATACAAAAAGTGAAAGATTTTAGTTATTTATCAGCAGAAGAGTAAACATAGATTGTACCATTAGCGGAGAAATGGTGGACACAAATGTAAACTCATTTGCATAGAAAAACATTTAATTGATGGACCAAGCATTTCAACTAATCAGTAAATCATCAAAGAAAGAATTCATGGAAAACTTTAAAGCATCGTGCAATTTACTTTTAGGCACAGATGGTTGCGCCAGAAGGAATAAGTGAGCATAGTAATGGTTGACATGACACAATTTGGTCGCTTTGTGATCATGCATTCCATCACTTTGAGTGTTGAGCATGCGATTCTTTGAACAATGCCAATATGGAAGCTATTTCGAAAGCTACTAATGATGTTAATTTAAGTGTTGCGTATGTAAGAGTTTCAAATGTGATGCCTTGAGAGTGTCATATATGTGGCACTAAAAATTGTTGCATATGTGAGGCACAATAATATCCCATATGTGAAGGTTCAAAGGATGGCATATACAACATATCCACATCGCTTATACAATGCACACTTTTGATCAGAAAAAAAATGCAACCCTCTTCGATTGTCATTTTCTATGTATTTGATCAAAAAACAATCCAACATTCATATCTTTGTTGTAGTTACGAGCTCAAACTCTCTCTTTCTCTATCTCTCTCACTCCTACTCATTATCTCTCTCTATATCTCTCTCTCTCATCCTCTTTCTCTTTCAATCAATCTCTCTCTCTCCATCTCGGTCTCTCTCTCTCTCTCTCTCTCTCTGTCTCTCTCTCTCTATTGTAGGTTATTCAAGGAGTTCACCAAGCTTAACATATGGTTAATTATTGTAAGTCCAATTTTCATTGTTTGCATCTCTTTTTTTTTTTGTTTTCATAAATTAACATACTCATACTTACACATTGAGGTGCACATTTACACATATACATGCACATGCATGCTCACACATGCACATACACATACACATACACACCCATACACATACCTATACGTATACACATACACATGCACATACACACATACACACACATACACATACACACACATACACATACACATGTACATACACACACATACATATGCACATACACTAACACATACAAATGCACTTACACATACACATACACATGCATGTGAATGTGTAATTATGAGTACATAAATTTATGAAAGCAAAACAACTTAAATTATATACAAAGAATGAAGATTGTACTTACAATAACTATCCATATATTATGTTTGGAGAACTTCTTGAATAACCTTCAATAGAGAGAGAGAGAGAGATAGAGAGAGAGAGAGCGGGAGAAGAGAGAGAGAGAGATAGAGATAGGGAGATCTTAAGCTCATAAGCGCATCACATATATCAACATTGGATCACTCTTTGATTAGATGCACGCAAAATGATGATCAAATAAAGATGTGTTTTTTTTTTATTTTGGTCAAAAGTAAGTGTTGTATAAGTGATGCGAATGGGATGTATTATGCGATCCTTTGAATCATTGTATATGTGATATTATTGAGCATCGCTTATGTGATGCTTTTTAGGTTCGCATATACGATGCTCTCAAGGTGTGGCATATGTGACTCTTACATATGCAACGCTTAAACTAACATCATTATTAGCATCAAAATAAGCATCGATATTAGTATGGTCAAAAATAGCATCAATATGTGAATGCAATGAAATACGCAATCACAACGTGATAGAATTGTGTCACATCAACTATCCATATGCTCCCTTAATCCTTCTAGTGCAACCATTTGTGCCCTTGCATTATGCTTTAAAGTTTTCCATGACTTCTTTGTTTGATGATTGATCGTTCAATTGAAATGCTTGGTCCATTAGTTGAACATTGCTCTATGTTGTTATATGTAATACAGGAGTATTATGGAGAGACAAATATGGATGAGGTGGAGAGACACACACAGGAGGGACGATCTCAATCGTCACAGGGTGATCATGACGATGAGGATGAGGAAGATCAGGATGATCATGATATTGCTGATGATGATGATGATCATGATGATGATGATCATGATGATGATGATCATGATGATGATTATTAGGATTTTATTTGATTATGACATTGGATTATATGTATTTACATTGATATATATATATATATATATATATATATATATATATATATATATATATATATATATTTATTTATATATATATATATATATATATATATATATATATATATATATATATATATATATATATATATATATATATATATATATATAATCTATATATTTTTCATTTCAGTTATGTTTTGAATTATGTGTATGGTATGAAGTAATGAAGAGTTTTGTTCTATTGATTGTTATTATTGTTTATATAAAGCATGTGTTTTAATACTTTAATTACATAATTCATTCATATGTGTGTACCTAAGTGTATATGTATGTAGTGTATATGTATGTATGTGCATGGGTATGTGTGTGTATATGTATGTATGTGCATGTGTAAGTGTATATGTGTGTATGAGTATGTGCATGTGCATGTGTATGTGTGTGTATATGTATGTGCATGTATATGTGTATATGTAGTTATGTGCATGTGTGTGTGCATGCGTATATGTGTTTTAATACTTTTATTATATAATTCATTCATATGTGTGTACCTAAGTGTATATGTATGTGTGTGTATATGTATGTATGTGCATGTGTATGTGTGTGTATATGTATGTAGGTGCATGTGCATGTATAAGTGTATATGTGTGTATGAGTATGTGCATGTGCATGTGTATGTGTGTGTATATGTATATGCATGTATATGTATAACTCTATATGTATATGTGTGTATGTGCATGTATATGTGTATATGTGTATATGTAGGTATGTGCATGTGTGTGTGCATGTGTATATGTGTTTTAATACTTTAATTATATAATTCATTCATATGTGTGTACCTAAGTGTATATGTATGTGTGTGTATATGTATGTATGTGCATGTGTATGTGTGTGTATATGTATGTATGTGCATGTGCATATGTAAGTGTATAAGTGTGTATGAGTATGTGCATGTGCATGTGCAAGTGTATATGTGTGTATGAGTATGTGCATGTGCATGTGTAAGTGTATATGTGTGTATGAGTATGTGCATGTGCATGTGTAAGTGTATATGTGTGTATGATTATGTGCATGTATATGTGCATGTGTATATGTGTGCATATGTATGTGCATGTATATGCGTAACTCTATGTGTATATGTGTGTATAAGCATGTATATGTGTATATGTAGGTATGTGCATGTGTGTCTGCACGTGTATACATGTGTATGTATGTGCATATATATGTGTATAATGTATGTATATGCATGTGTATATGTATGAAACATGCATGTGTATGTGAATGCATTTCCATTTGCATCCATGTGCATGCATTTGAATGTGCATGCATGTGGATGTGCATATACATGTATTTGCATATATGTTAATGTATATATATATATATATATATATATATATATATATATATATATATATATATATATATATATATATATATATATATATATATATATATATATATATATATATATATATATATGCAATAATGCATGCATGTAAATCTTTTTATGTGGTTGTAGAAATGTTTGTGCATATGCATGTGTATATGTGTGTATGTCTAAGTGTATGTGCACATGTATCTATGTGTATATATGTGTGTATGTGCATGTTTATATGTGTGAAAGTGCATCTTCATCATTTATAAGTGTATAAGTGCAGATCAATAAGTGTGAGTATGCTATCTAATGAAAATAACCCAATTCAAATGATATAGAAAGAACAGAAATTGTACTTACAATAGTTAGCCATACTTTTTGCTTGGTTAGCTTCTTGAATAACCTGCAATAAAGAGAGAGACAGAGAGAGAGAGAGAGAGAATTCAAAGAGAGAAAGATGAAGAAAGAGAGAAACAGAGACAGAGGGAGACAATAAGAGAGAGCTTAGGCAAAACAACAATTCTATATATACTTGCCTAAGCTCGTAAGCACAACGCAATTGCGAACCTTGCAGAGCTCTTCGATCGGATGCGTGAAAATGCCGATCGAAGAGCCTCCAATGTTTTTAATTTTTGTCCGTCAACAGACCGTCATGTAAACGATGCTAGCCATCGTTGCATAAGCGACATCGTCGCTTATGGGACGTGAAAGAGCGTCACTTATGTGACATTTTTAAATGTGTCATGTTAATGACACTGTATGGGAGCGTCGCAACCCATCGTGCCACAAGTCGCAAAAAACGTGGTTCACTTCGTCGTTTAATCGACGGCCCACGCGTGACGCTAATTACGACGCATGTTGCAATCTTATAGCAACGACATTCTGTCGCCTTAATCGCCGCTATACGCCCATTTTCCTTGTAGTGCATGGATTCATTTCCATAGAAGAAGATCATGCCTTTATTTCTGCACTCTATTATCGGGCCCAAAATGGATAACATCGGATGAGGCACCCACAGACATGATTGCGGCACCTTCGAATCAGGATGTGAGAAGTAGAATGACTATCGTGAAGTTTAGGTACTGCTCTAGATCAATCAGAGAGCAAAACTACTTCATGTCGAGTGCTATAAGCGATCAAAATGACTTTGCTTCTGTTATTTGAGAAGTAGTGTGCACTCCTCCGGAATGATGTTGGACACCATTGCGGAAGTTGTTGCAGATGCTGTTCATCTTCTCCATTCACTCTTTGATCTCTGTTTCCTGCCATGAATAGTACAAACACATGTAATGCTAAAGAATGCTCTATGATGCAGAAATTATGCTAAACGAACAATGCATTGATCACAAAATTGATGATTATCAACTAAAGATGAAACATTAGAAATTGATAAAGATGATAAGAAAAAAAATGAAATAGTGCTTAGAAGCACTTTATTAGAAGGATGTGAAAGGGAGGGAGGGAGGGATTATAAATGAAATATAAGCTAATGATGAAGACAAAAAAAACATAACTGAAAAGGAAAAATAGTTAACATATGCTCTGATACCATGTTGACATCAAAAGGACTACTCCTACTCTACTCACATGCACACATCTAAGAAGCTAAGGGGAAGGAGCAAAAGATAACAAAACATGATTAATGAAATAAATAGAAATGAACTTACAAAGTACGCTCTATGAGCATGGAGACTCCATGAGGAGTGGAAGTGCCCTCTTGGCAATGAGCTAGAGTTGAATGACTTGTGTGGAGTGAAGGGAGGCCTTGCTTATATGGAGTTTGGGAGAATTCCCTTGCATGTGGGATAAGTGAACTTGCATGAGAATGAAACTAGCTTTGGACAAAAGGATAGAGCATGGAACTCTCAACACTACTAAGTAGACTTCCTTCTTTGCAAATTATGGACAACATCTGAGGATGGATATACAACTCTCAAATCATGTCAAGAACCCACCTTCCACAGACAAGGCCCAGTACCTGATGGACATTCACAAAGAACTAAAGGAAGAGATCCATAAAGCTCAAGAACAATATAAGTACTATGCAGATCAACATCGTGTTCATAATCCATCGTATCAAATTGGGGATAAAGTATGGTTACTCAGAAGCGATCTGTAAACTTCAAGGCCTTGTGCAAAGTTAGATCATCAAAGATTTGGTACATTTACCATCTTGGCCAAGATCAATCCAGTCATCTTCAAGCTCCAGCTACTAAGTACCATAAGAATACATCCATTTTTCCATGTATCCATGTTGGAACCATATCAGATTTTACTATTGAGGGGGGAGAGACCTAGTCCTTCAGCACCTATCGAGATTGATGATCAGGAAGAATTTGAAATCCAGCATGTCCTGGATTGGATAATATCTCGAGAAGGATTGGAGTACCTTAGTCATTGGAAATTGTATGACTTGAATGATCGTACTTTGGAACCTGAAGAAAACCTTCAGAGAGCACCAATCAAGGTTCAAGTATTCCATAAGAGAAATCCAATGAAGCAGAGACCAGAGAACATGAACGCTCCTCATGGAACTACTCGCATGAGGGGGAGATGATGTCATGGACAAGGGAAGCCATCTTGAATCTCAGATTCCATCTGAATCCTATATCTCATGATTGGTTCAGAATTAGGAGAAATCAATTCTTCCAATGCGTGTGGAACATGTCAAAACCCTAAGATTGACTGTCTATTTGCTAAATTTTGACATCCGAAAGTCGTGTTTGATTTGTAGACATTATTAATGACATCATGAGCTCGCAACCGCCCTTAAAATCCTATTTAAGGAGGCCTTGGCCATATTCATTCTCAGTCTTGCCAATGCCACTCTTGGGAGCTCAAGGAGTCTTTTTCACCAAGTAAGTTGTTCAAGTTCTAGTCCTGTCACTTTCTCTAGTCTTGTCTAGTCTTGGATCCTAGACATCTAGCCTTGTCCACTTGTAATCTCGTAGTACGAGATCCTATCGAGTTCTTTCTTTATCTAGTTCATCTCTTAGAAGGCAGTTCTTGTAATCTAGAGATCTTGCTCCATACTTACGATCCCGAGTTGTGGGATCTCGTGTATCACCTCTAGTGGAGTTATCCATACCTATTAGTGTTGGGTTGTGGGACTTTGTGTATTAGTTACAAATCCTTGTATTGTTTCCCCTGCGTGGGTGATCTTGTAATCAGAAGTACGTTTCCGTAATCTTGTCTATTGTAGTTAGAGAGCATAATCTAGTGCTCCCTTGATAGTACCTGGTAGTAATCGTGTCTCTTGACAACCTTATAGGTTTAGTCAGAAGGAGGAGGATGAGATTGCTAGACAGATAGAAGTCTACCTTGAGAAAGGATTTATTGAGCCTAGTAAATCTCCATTGGGGGCACTAGTTCTTCTTGTGAAGAAGAAGGATGAGGCATAAGCTTTTGTGTAGATTAGAAAGGATATCAATTAGGATGCTGAAAGTGGATAGGAATTAGGGTGGGTTCAAACTCAAATGGTGGAAATGACATACTTTACACCTTTGTTATTGTTTTAGATGGAATAGAAATGCAACACAAGTAAAATTTGCTCAACCCTCATCCATGTGGTGACATACAAACTATCTTGTTGTAAGTGGAACCGAACTAAGATCTGTTCTACCTCCATCCATATATTCACATATGCTCGCCTGTTGTCTGAAGAGAAAAGAAGAGTGATAAAAAGCTATAGATAATGAACTAGTAGAGATTTTCTATAAGTACAAAATAGGAGTGCACTCCGCTATGGAAGCATGTACTTAGGGTGGATTATGTGATGTTTTCTACCCTTGTTCTACATGCTAACTAACATTGATATTTGTTCGTTTTTTATGTGAAGAGAAAAGACAGGGAGATAAAACGTTATAAGTGGAAAACTAATCAATGACTATATTGTTGGCAAAAGTGTTTACTGATGTCGAGGGTGACACATGCAAAAATGCTTACTAATGTGGAGGGAGGCACATCCTTGGGGCATGCTAGAGAGGTCAGATAAAACATTATAAGTGGAAAACTAGTCAATGACTATATTGTTGGAAAAATTGTTTACTGATGTCGAGGGTGACACATGCAAAAAATGCTTACTAATGTGGAGAGAGGCACATCCTTGGGGCATGCTCGAGAGGTCAGTACAACATTATTGAAAGTATGTCATGGATTGGGAGAATGCTATCCCTAGTCTCACCACCCTATCTTGTTTAAACAAGGGCCTCTAAATGTTAATAAAAATAATAATAAGCATAATAATAATAACACACACACACACACACACACACTTGGGAGATGAACATATTTAAAGTGTGCATATGCTCAATTGAATCCCGTGTTCAACATTACACAATTTGCAATAGCGTATATTGTGCTCAATGTTTTATTAGAAGTTAGGCAAGCACTTGTAGAAAACGATTGTGGATCGAAGATGGAGGGCATTGCTAAAGAAGTATAACTCTTATGGATTTGTTTCTTCAAATTGTATCTCTATGATACGCTCACAAATTTTCTAGCGTAATATAAAAAAAAATCAGTATTACTAAACCTTTTGTGCAATTTCTATGAATTGTTAATATCGATAAGTTGTGATAGGAAACGTTTATTGGATTATGTGAGAATCCATACAAAAAGTGAAAGATTTTAATTATTTCTTAGCACAAGAGTAAACATAGATTGTACCATTAGCAGAGAAATGTTGGACACAAATGTAAAAACCCATTTACATAGAAAAACATTTAATTGATGGACCGAGTATTTCAACTAATCAGTCAATCATCAAACAAAGAATTCATGGCAAACTTTAAAGCATCGTGCAATTTACTTCCAGGCACAGATGGTTGCGCCACAAGGAATAAGTGAGCATAGTAATGGTTGACATGACACAATTTGGTCGCTTCGTGATCATGCATTCCATCACATTGACCATTGAGCATGCGATTCTTTGAACAATGCCAATATGGAAGCTATTTCGGAAGCTACTAATGATGTTAATTTAAGTGTTGCATATGTAAGAGTTTCAAATGTGATGCCTTGAGAATGTCATATATGTGGCACTAAAAAGTGCTACATATGTGAGGCACAATAATATCCCATATGTGAAGGTTCAAAAGATGGCATATACAACATATCCACATCGCTTATACAACGCACACTTTTGATCAGAAAAAAAATGCAACCCTCTTCGATTGTCATTTTGTGTGTATCTCTTTCAATCAATCTCTCTCTCTCTCTCTCTCTATCTCGGTCTCTCTCTCTCTCTCTCTCTCTCTCTCTCTATTGTAGGTTATTCAAGACGTTCGCCGAGCTTAACATATGGTTAATTATTGTAAGTCCAATCTTCATTGCTTGCATCTCATTTTTTTGTTTGTTTTCATAAATTAACATACTCATACTTACACATTGAGGTGCACATTTACACATATACATGCACATGCATGCTCACACATGCACATACACATACACATACACACCCATACACATACCTATACGTATACACATACACATGCACATACACACATACACACACATACACATACACATGCACATACACACACATACATATGCACATACACTAACACATACACATGCACTTACACATACACATACACATGCATGTGAATGTGTAATTATGAGTACATAAATTTATGAAAGCAAAACAACTTAAATTATATACAAAGAATGAAGATTGTACTTACAATAACTAGCCATATATTATGTTTGGAGAACTTCTTGAATAACCTTTAATAGAGAGAGAGAGAGATAGAGAGAGAGAGAGAGTGGGAGAAGAGAGAGAGAGATAGAGATAGGGAGATCTTAAGCTCGTAAGCGCATCACATATATCAACATTGGATCACTCTTTGATCAGATGCATCCAAAATGATGATCAAATAACGATGTGTTTTTTTTATTTTGGTCAGAAGCAAGTGTTGTATAAGTGATGCGAATGGGATGTATTATGCAATCCTTTGAATCATTGTATATGTGATATTATTGAGCATCGCTTATGTGATGCTTTTTAGGTTCGCATATATGATGCTCTCAAGGTGTGGCATATGTGACTCTTACATATGCAACGCTTAAACTAACATCATTAGTAGCATCAAAATAAGCATCAATATTAGTCGAGGGTGACACATGCACAAAATGCTTACTAATGTAGAGGGTGGCACATCCTTGGGGCGTGCTGGAGAGGTCAATACAGCATTCTTGAAAGTATGTCATGAATTGGGAGAATGCTATCTTTAGTCTCACCACCCTATCTTCTTTAAACAAGGGTCTAAATGTTAAAAAAAATAATAATAATAATAACACACACACACACACACTTGGGAGATGAACATATTTAAAGTGTGCATATGCTGAATTGAATCCCGTGTTCAACATTACACAATTTGCAATAGCCTATATTGTGCTCAATGTTTTCTTAGAAGTTAGGCAAGAACTTGTAGAAATGATTGTGGATCGAAGATGGAGAGCATTGCTAAAGAAGTATAACTCTTATCGATTTGTTTCTTCAAACTGTATCTCTATGATACGCTCACAAATTTTCTAGCGTAATATAGAAAAAAAGTCAGTATTACTAAACCTTTTGTGCAATTTCTATGAATTGTTGATATCGATAAGTTGTGATAGGAAAAGTTTATTAGATTATGTGAGAATCCATACAAAAAGTGAAAGATTTTAATTATCTCTCAGTACAAGAGTATACACAGATTGTACCATTAGCAGAGAAATGGTGGACACAAATGTAAACCCATTTACATAGAAAAACATTTAATTGATGGACAGAGCATTTCAACTCATCAGTCAATCATCAAACAAAGAATTCATGGCAAACTTTAAAGCATCCTGCAATTTACTTCCAGGCACAGATGGTTGCGCCACAAGGAATAAGTGAGCATAGTAATGGTTGACATGACACAATTTGGTCACTTCGTGATCATGCATTCCATCACATTGAGCATTGAGCATGCGATTCTTTGAACAATGTCAATATGGAAGCTATTTCAAAAGCTACTAATGATGTTAATTTAAGTGTTGCGTATGTAAGAGTTTCAAATGTGATGCCTTGAGAGTGTCATATATGTGGCACTAAAAAGTGTTGTATATGTGAGGCACAATAATATCCCATATGTGAAGGTTCAAAGGATGGCATATACACCATATGCACATCGCTTATACAATGCAAACTTTTGATCAAAAAAAAAATGCAACCCTCTTCGATTGTCATTTTGTGTGTATCTGATCAAAAAACAATCCAACATTCATATCTATGGTGTAGTTACGAGCTCAAACTCTCTCTTTCTCTATCTCTCTCAATCCTACACATTATCTCTCTCTATATCCCTCTATCTCTCTCTTCCTCTTTCTTTTTCAATCAATCACTCTCTCTCTCTCTCTCTCGGTCTCTCTCTCTCTCTCTGTCTCTCTCTCTCTCTCTCTCTCTCTCTCTCTCTCTCTATATATATATATATATATATATATATATATATATATATATATATATATATATATATATATATATACATATATATATATATATATATGTATATATATATATATTGTAGGTTATTCAAGAAGTTCACCGAGCTTACCATATGGTTATTTATTGTAAGTCCAATTTTCATTGTTTGCATCTCTTTTTTTTTTTGTTTTCATAAATTAACATACTCATACTTACACATTGAGGTGCACATTTACACATATACATGCACATGCATGCTCACACATGCACATACACATACACATACACACCCATACACATACCTATACGTATACACATACACATGCACATACACACATACACACACATACACATACACACACATACATATGCACATACACTAACACATGCACATGCACTTACACATACACATACACATGCATGTGAATGTGTAATTATGAGTACATAAATTTCTGAAAGCAAAACAACTTAAATTATATACAAAGAATGAAGATTGTAATTACAATAACTAGCCATATATTATGTTTGGAGAACTTCTTGAATAACCTTCAATAGAGAGAGAGAGAGAGAGAGATAGAGAAGAGAGAGAGAGAGAGAGAGAGAGAGAGAGAGAGAGAGAGAGAGAGATAGGGAGATCTTAAGCTCGTAAGCGCATCACATATATCAACATTGGATCACTCTTTGATCAGATGCATGCAAAATGATGATCAAATAATGATATGTATTTTTTATTTTGGTCAAAAGCAAGTGTTGTATAAGTGATGCGAATGGGATGTATTATGCGATCCTTTGAATCATTGTATATGTGATATTATTGAGCATCGCTTATGTGATGCTTTTTAGGTTCGCATATATGATGCTCTCAAGGTGTGGCATATGTGACTCTTACATATGCAACGCTTAAACTAACATCATTAGTAGCATCAATATTAGTATGGTAAACAATAGCATCAATATGTGAATGCAATGAAATACGCAATCACAACGTGATAGAATTGTGTCACATCAACTATCCATATGCCCCCTTAATACTTCTAGTGCAACCATTTGTGCCTTGCATTATGCTTTAAAGTTTTCCATGACTTCTTTGTTTGATGATTGATCGTTCAATTGAAATGCTTGGTCCATTAGTTGAACGTTGCTCTATGTAAATGCGTGTCCACCATTTCTCTCCTAATGATATAATCTGTGTTTTCTCCCTTGTTGAGAAATATTTAGAATCTTAAACTGTTTGATAGTTTCTTAGATACTACAATAAATGTTTTCTATGACAACTTATTGTTATCAACAATTCATAGAAAGTGTGTAAAAGGTTTAGTAATACCGACATTTTTTTTTATTATGTTAAAAAAATTTGTGAGTGTATCATAGAGATACACTTCGAAGAAACAACTCGATAAGATTTATATTTTTTTTAGCAATGCCCTCCATCTTGGATCCACAATCATATCCACAAGTGCTAGCCTAACTTCTAATAAACCATTGAGCACAATATAGGCTATTGCAAGTTGTGTAATGTTGAATAACCGATTCAATCGAGCATATGAAGACTTCAAATATGTTCATCTCCCTTTTTTTTTTTTTTTTTTTTTTTTACATTTGCCTTGTTTAAACAAGATAGGGTGGTATTAGAAGAGATAGCATTCTATCGATTCACGAAACACTTTTAAGAATGTTATATAGTTTTAGGAATGGTGTTCTGACCTTTCCAGCTTGCCCCACGGTTGTGCTACTGTCATATCAGTAAACTTTTTTTGCATGTGTCACCCTCGACATTAGTAAACATTTTTGCTTACAATATAGTAAACTTTTTTTTTGCCAGTATGAATTCACCCTTGTTTGTATTTCATTTCTGTTCCATCTAGAACAATAACATTTCTGTTCCATCTAGAACAATAACATTTCCACCGTTTTCAATTTGAACCCACCCTAATTCTTATCCACTTACAACAAAACGTCCCTCAAGCAATCACATTTTTTGCACGTCCCTCAAGCAATCACATTTTGCATGTCCGTCAAGCAATCACATTTGTTGTCAAGGAATCCCGCGACAAAATAATAAGCAATGTCCTTCTCTAGTGAGTCAAGCAATGAGGCTTGACTCACTATATATCGGGGAAAATTCCCCTTTTTGGGTAACCCCAAAACTCTTACGCCTCGGGATCAGTGCTAACCACCACCAGCTCGTTCGGATCCACCAAAATGAGGTGAAACATTTTTTCATTAATATTTTTGTGTGAAAGTACAACGGTCAAACATGGGCTTTTTTTTTTCAAATGCATTTTCTAAATTTATTTTTTCTTCCATCTTTGTACAAACAATCCAAATTTTGAACATACATACAACAATGTGATGCCTAAATTTGGTGGTCTAAATATTTTATGTGTGTTAACTTTGATAGATTGAAGTATATTTTTGATCACTTAGAATTTGAATACAAGAATTTTATGTGTCCTAAATCCCATGACCCAAAGTTCGTAGTTGGTCACCTGAAAGCCGATCACCACACCTTCATGCGTACTTACATCCTATGATTTAAAGCCCATTTCTTCAGCCACCCAAAATCTGCTTACCAAACTCTCATATGCACCTAAATCCATTGACCCAAAGCCCATCTTCTACCACTCAAAATCTGCCCACCATTTATCTAGCTGCTCTTGGTACACATTTTGGGTGACCCCAAAAATGGTGACAGGCCACTCCATGTGCTACAGCTATGAGAAATTTCCAGGTTGTTTCCCAAGCACCTGAAAATGTCTTCCTTCTGCTCCTCCATCGCCAGTGGAGAGAAATGTCGAGGTTCTTTCTCAGGCACTTGAAATCTGAGGAGAAAATGCGAGGTTACTTCACACTTGCAATGTCTTCCTTCGGTTCTCCACCATCAGTGGAGAGAAGTTCCGAGATTGTTCATATAAAGGTTTCTCGATGTAGTACAACATTGTTTCATTACTCGTCTCGCAAAGATTCAAGCCCTTTATATAACATTTCTTCAAACTGTAGCGCTTGGTTTGGCTTAATACACAGGTTTGCTTAATTATCTTAATACAGCAGTACGCGAATTTCTTAGTTTCATATTGCACATACCTGCTAATTCTGAGCATAATCATTCACTAGCTCAGATCACTAAGACGACTGTTATGTGATATCGATATAAATATATTTCTGACAGCGCGGCGACAGTGATATTTCTTCTTATCTTAAATCCAATATATATTCAAAACAATCATTGCTGTTGTATGCAGCAGGATTTAGTTGAGCGTACGTTTTCCGAAAGTAATCGATGATGTTTAGTTACAAAAGTGTTATATTGTTTCTCATTGTGCACAATATTATTTACAATAGCATTATATTGTTTCTCATTGTGCACAATATTATTTGCTTTTCGAATTCATGCAGCCATTGTAATAGTGAATTTAATGGAATAACCATATTGCAGCCTACTTGACGATTGATGGTTTATGGTGCAGCTCAATCCAAGTTGAACGTGGTCGTTTCGAGCTTCCATGGCACAGTGCAGTTCTACTGTAGACGAAGCTGAACTTCTTCTCGGCGGAGAAAATGATAACTATGGTGGCTTCGTTATTGATCCTTGTCGCTTGCCCGATGACCCTTCTATATTTCTCGAAAGACTACGCCGATCTATTTCCAGATGGAAATTCGAGGTAGAGAGAGAGAGAGAGAGAGAGAGAGAGAGAGAGAGAGAGAGAGAGAGAGAGAGAGAGAGAGAGGGGCCAGGGGGAGGGAGGGGGGAGACATGATACAATCACATTAGGGAGGGAGGGAGGGGGGAAGGTATATGATACAATCACATGTGCACGTACCTATAATCATTGTCAGTGGAATTCAATGCAACGGTTGTCTTTATTTTCTTTGTTGCTGCCATTCAGTTGTATTTGTAAATATTTATCTGGTAAGTTAGCAATACGTTTGAACTGAAAGAGCGAAGAGTATCTTGAATAAAAATGCTCCGGTTGCAATGCGTCTTGTTATACACAAAAACTGATTTCGTAGATTCTTTACTTGTCTATGTACATCGTAGGTACAAGAGTTTTATAGTATTGGTTTACTAATTCCTGTACAGATTGGCTACTTATCAGAGATTAATTTTGTTGTTTTAGTTAAAGATGGGAATCTGGCTGAAGCTACCGACTAAATATGCAGAATTGGTTCCCATTGCTATCAAGGTACGTTCGTTTTGTTCAGTGGAAAACGATTAGCATGTCCATGCTTTACGGCAAACTAACTCACAATAGGGTATAATTATTGATTGCTCCAATTTCATGTTCATTTGTTGCACTTCAGTTGTTAGAGTTGTTGTATCCCTTTCCTCCGGAAATCATAAATTCTCTCCATAAGCTCAGTTCAACTCTTACAATGAAGGTGGGCAGTCAAGAAATGTACTAAAATAATAACTATTTCAAGAGAGAGAGAGGGACACATGATAATGACCAACACAAACCAACAGGACAGAAAGTTACTACAAACCAACCACTACAACAGATTGATGGTATACCGAGGTTTTTACTGAGGAAAATGAATGCGGCTTTATTTGCCGCGACGCCAGTGTAAAGGTCGGTTTGCGCGTCGGTACCAAAGAGTCGGTATAGGCGTCGGTATATGCGTCAGTAAAAGCATCAGTATATGCATAGATATAAGCGTCGGTATATGCGCCGGTAACTGGCTTCTGCTGCATCGCCACCTAGGTGTACCGACGGTTATTCCGATGAAACTACTCGGAGTACCGTCGTGTATACCGACGACCATACCTGCAAATTTTTTTTTGGGCAGAGAGTTTTGTCTTTTGCTACAGCAACATTACCATGATGTTGCTGAACAAAAGACAATACACTCTGCCCAAAAAAAACCGAGTACATGTGATGTGTACTCTAATGACAACCGAAATATGATTTCATGAAACAGAGTATTATTGTACACAAAAGAGATCGATAATGAGAATAAACAATGAACCATGTACAAAAGAAGTTATATATTTCTATAATGAAGCCTGTACAAGAGTGTGGCAAACCACTTTCATATATGACGCTTTTACAAAATGTGGCAAAGCAATGTATTTCCATATGGAAATCAAATACAAAATATTGGTCTTCCACTGCCATACACATGCAAAGAACGTTCCATATCAACAGTCCTGCAACAAAGAACATTAATGGAATGAGATAAATTCACATGAAAATTACAAACATGTAAAAACCAAGTTTATAAATTAATTACCTCATCGCAAACCCTCCCATGAAACTACCGCACCGCGTCCCTCCAAGTCGTGCAATAGTGCAGTCAACCCATGACTATATCCATAAGACTCCTTCGTTCGTGTTGGAGGACGACCCATTGCTAGCTCCTCAAACAAATATAAAAAGATTAGAGAAATACATATGAGAAATTTAACACAAATAAACTCAATAAATGAAATGGTACTTACAAACTCATGACGCATCGTGTCATATCCGTCGCTGCCCAAATATGACGGTCCAATCGTGTTTATACGTGTGCCTGCGCCATTTCGCTACTGCCGATATCGATCAGGAGTCTGCTGCTGCTCATCACGAATCATGTCCCACTCCTCAGCATTTAACCACACAGGCTTTGGTAAGCCTTCTCTGAATGCATCACGAGCCTCGGATCATCGATGCGACATGACCTCACGTGCGGTAGTCCTATTTTTCTTACGTAATCCTATTTTTATATATCTAATATTATATATTTAATTATAAATATTTAATTAACTTATTTAAAACACTAATTATATCTATATTTATTTATGTATATAATTATCTTATTTTATATATATATTTATTTATATATTCAGATTTTTCTCCTTACGTAATGCTATTTTTATATATTTAATTATATATATTTAATTAAATTATTTAAAACACTAATTCTTTTTATATTTGATTATGTATATAATTATCTTATTCTATATATATATATTTATATATATATTCAGATTTTTTTTTCCTTACGTAATCCTATTTTTATATATTTAATTTTATATATTTAATTATATATATTTAATAAAATTATTTAAAACACTAGTTCATTTATATTTATTTATGTATATAATTATCTTATTTTATATATATATTTATTTATATATTCAGATTTTTTTTCCTTACGTGATCCTATTTTTATATATTTAATTTTATATATTTAATTATAAATATTTAATCAAATTATTTAAAACACTAGTTCTGTTTATATTTATTTATGTATATAATTATCTTATTTTATATATATACTTATTTATATATTCAGATTTTTTTTCCTTACGTAATCCTATTTTTATATATTTAATTATATATATATATATTTAATTAAAACCCTAATCTTAAAATTCTAGATCTGAAATTCTAAACCCTAAAACCCTAATTTTAAATATATAGACCTAAAATATGTATATTTCTGTATACATGTGTATATACATGTATCTATGTATTACATGTGCATGTGTATGTGTGCATATATCTTATGTAGGTGTTATAACCCTAAAACCCTAATCTTAAAGATTTAAATCTAAAATATGTATATTTTTGTATGCATGTGTATCTACATGTATGTATGTATTATATGTATATGACTGTTTATGTATATATGTAATCTACGTATTAAAATCCTAAAACCCTAATCAGAAAGACTTAGACTTAAATATGAAATACTAAACCCTAAAACCCTAATCTTAAATATGTAGACTTAAAATATGTATATTTCTGTATATATGTGTATATACATGTATATATGTATTACATGTGCATGTGTATGTGTGCATATATCTTATGTAGGTGTTATAACCCTAAAACCCTAATCTAAAAGATTTAAATCTAAAATATGTATATTTTGTATGCATGTGTATCTACATGTATGTATGTATTATATGTATATGTATGCTTGTGTATATATATGTTATCTATGTATTAAAATCCTAAAACCCTAATCAGATTGACTTAGACTTAAATATGAAATACTAAACCCTAAAATCGTAATCTTAAATATCTACACCTAAAATATGTATATTTCTATATGCATGTGTATATACATGTATATATGTATTACATGTGTATGTGTATGTGTGCATATATGTTATGTGGGTGTTATAACCCTAAAACCCTAATCTTAAAGATTTAAATCTAAAATATGTATATTTTTGTATGCATGTGTATCTACATGTATGTATGTATTATATGTATATGTGTGTTTGTGTATATATGTTATCTACGTATTAAAATCCTAAAACCCTAATCAGAAAGACTTAGATTTAAATCTGAAATACTAAACCCTAAAACCCTAATCTCCAATATCTAGATGTAAAATATATATATTTGTGTATACATGTGTATATACATGTATATATGTATTACATGTGTATGTGTATGTGTGCATATATGTTATGTAGGTGTTATAACCCTAAAACCCTAATCTTAAAGATTTGAATCTAAAATATGTATATTTTTGTATGCATGTGTATCTACATGTATGTATGTATTATATGTATATGTGTGTTTGTGTATATATGTTATCAACGTATTAAAATCCTAAAACCTTAATGAGAAAGACTTAGACTTAAATCTGAAATACTAAACCATAAAACCCTAATCTTAAATATCTAGACCTAAAATATGTATATTTCTGTATACATGTGTATATACATGTATATATGTATTATATGTGCATGTGTATGTGTGCATATATGTTATGTAGGTGTTAAAACCCTAAAACCCTAATCTTAAATATTTAACCCTAAAACCTTAATCCTATTTTTATATATTTGATGTAAAAAAAAACTTCAAAATAAAAATAGGATTATATCTGTGTATGTATTCATGTGTGTATATATGTGTGTGTATGTATGCATGTGTACATGTGTGTGTGTGTATGTATACATGTGTATACATGTGTATGTATGTGTATGTGTGTGTATGTAGGCATGCATGTGTGTGCATTTGTGTGTACGTGTGTGTATGTATGCATGCATGTATGTGTATGTGTGTGTATGTGTATGCATGTGTATACATGTGTGTGTATGTATACATGCATGTGTGTATATGTGTGTATGTATGCATGTGTGTATATATGTGTGTATGCATGCATGCTGGTATATGTGTGTGTATGTATGCATGCATGTGTGTATATGTGTGTATATATGCGTGTGTGTATATATGTGTGTGTGTATATATGTGTGTATATGTGTGTGTGTATGTGTATGTATGCATATGTGTATATATGTGTGTGTATGTATGTGTGTATGCATGTGTATGCATGTGTGTAAATTTATGTGTGTGTGTATGCATGTATATGTGTGTATGTGAGTGTATGTAAGCATGCATGTGTGTATAGGTGTGTGTATGTAAGCATGCATGTGTGTACATGTATGTGTGTATGTATGCATGTGTAAATTAATGTGTATCTTCCTTTCTCTTCTCTATCTCTCTCTCTCTCTCTCTCTCTCTCTCTCTCTCTCTCTCTTTCTCTCTCTCTCTCTCTCTCTCTCTCTCTCTCTCTCTCTCTCCTTCTCTCTCTATCAATAGCGAATAAAAGAATCACTTACAAGTATGTCCCTCTTTGAATCGTTGTCGTCAAAGCGTAATGTAGGTTGTCTCTCGTCCATTTCCAAAAATTGACGCCAACAAACTTCTGCAAAATCAACGAAAAGAGAAATTAGAAACCCTAAAGCATAGAGAAACAGAAATGCTAACAGTATGCGTAGCACTTACCAAGATGTGAGATCTAAGCCAAGAGAGAGTGTGTGTGTAGAGAGAGGGATCCGTGTGTGTGTGCACACAAGACAATGCAAGTTCGTGCGCGCAAGTTCGACAGTAGACCGACACTACTCAAACACGCACAGAAATGTGAAGTTTTGCTCTCGGGTTCACGGTATGTTTAAAACTCACCGCCGGTATAGGCATCGGGATGGACGTTGGTATACGCGTCGGTAGTTGCCATTAAATTACCGACGCTTATACCGACGCTCATACCGATGCCTATACCGACGCGTATAGCGATGCTTATACCGGCAGCTGCGGACCACACCGACGATCCGTTTAAAAAGGTCATACCGACGGTCAAGTGACCATCGGTATCTCTTAGTGAGATTTTCCGAGGGCTATACCGACGCCGACTATGACCGTCGGTATATGCAGCGTCGGTATGCCCCTCATATGTTGTAGTGAACAGGGGAAAATATTTTTTATAATTTCTTATAAATATTTTGTGATGTAGTCAACTAAATGGATATACAAAGCGAGACACGACAATAAATAAGACCATTAACTGAGGTTTCTTTTGGATTGTCCCATCTTTGACCATGTACTTTCTTAGAAATGTTTGATGATCATATCAGACCTAGAGACTCTATTGCTTCTTTTTTATTTCCACAAAGTTTTGAACAGAAAGTCCAATTAAAGAACGTTTGACAGAATGCAAAGATTGATCATCCCAAATGATAAGATTTGGGGTATCTATGCTTTGCACGAGAAAGCATATGGACATACAATATGTTGATCCTAATGTACAGGCTTTAGGCCTTAGATGTACCATTCTAAAGAAAAGTTATCTTTTTTCATTTAGGGCCTTGGGCTGTTCTCTTACATTTACTCGAGTTTCTCTATACACACAATGATTTTGTATGTATGTGGCCACTAAATGCAATATAACATTATGCATTATGAAATATGTAATGAATAATTTATAATATAACTGTACCTACTGCAATGAGCCATGGCATGTCACACGCAATGTGCATGCAGGCAACATTAGGTGTACGATATGCATTCAACATTTTGCACATGCAATATGTATGTACTTACTACTATGAGGCAGGAAATGTCACACATGCAGCGTGCAATGTGCATGAATGCTAAGTTATATATGTAGTGTGCACTCAACTTTGTGCACTTTGTTTTGTTTGTATAATGTACAATACTATGCATTGTGCAACCATCTATAAAACTTTGATCATTGCAAAACGGAATACATGTTTGCCCATCACTTATATGATGAAGATTACCATAACAATCATTGCTCCTTGTTTTATAATTTAGAAGCTCAAAAGAATAATAGATGTTGTATTTTCTTTTATGTTTTACAAAAGGTACATACTCGTTACATACCTTCAATATTATTCAATATTGATGTACATTCCATATGCACCATATTCATATTCAATATCTTCTGTTGAAATATATATTTCTTAGAAGCTTCATTTTGTTACAAAACGAGAAATTATGATCATGAAAAACTAAAAAGGATTTAAATCAGATACATTACTCTTTGTTTTCAATACTGTGCATTTCAGGGGGGGCAAGGAACTCATAATCATTTGGTGCATTATTATTTATTACCTAGAATAATCAAATCAGATCGTTTGGTCCCACAACACAATCTAACTCAATGTCTCGGGAGGAACTTAAGAGCTTAAGTAAAAAATCCCCAGCCTATTTCAGCTTTAGATCAGTTGAACTCAGCTTACCAATCTAATAGTTAGCTTCTGTAAATGATATTCTGCTCATGCGCGTAGAGTTTTTCTGATCTCAGATTTTGTGCATGAATTCATCTTTATACAAAGAAGTTTGTCTTTTGTGGTCTAGGTGAAGAAAATCTAACATCTGGATACATAAAGGTTTATAAATCTTGGAATGGTTAATGATTCTAAGATCCTACCAATATTCAGATAATGGATGATTTCATGATGATTGATCATTTTGTATCCATAGCTTCCTTGTTGAAAGCTTTTATGTTACATTTCTGATTTGATAAAACTTAAAGTGCATAAATGAATCCTCACTCTAGACTTAAGGTGTTGAAAGACTAATGTGTTCGTAGTTTCGTTGATGATCATGATATGGATGCAATGGAGTGCTAGGGTTGTAGTGGCAACATCTCAAATTTGGTTCTTTGAGATCAAAGGTTCTTGCCCTGCAAGAGACAATTCAGCCGGCCCTGCATGTGAGATAAGTTATAACACATGGGAAGGGCTGGATACCCTGCTAGTGTCTACATATGTGTTGTTCGTTGAAAGGTTAATGGGATAGGCAGGTTTACCAAGTGCCTATGGTGATATCACCTGATTGGAGGGTGTGCCAGATCTCCTTATTGATTGCAGAGTGATTTTTCCATCAAGGAAATGGTCCATTCTCTCACAAGTGGATCATGAAGTCTCTTCCCCAATTCACCAAGTATATGGATTTATGTGTGCATTTGTTGCATGCGTGTGTATGTTAGTTTTGTTATTTTTAGTTTATATTTTTTCATTTATTTAAGATGATTATTGATCTTGCTTGGAAATTAGATCTGTATGCTAAATAACTACATTTTACTACAAAGTACATCCTATACACTTCAGACTATATAATATGTTGTATGAGTATCATATACACCATACACCTCGTAACATCTATGATATTATCAATAGCTTGTACTGCAAGGTAGATCACCTGTTCTTCAAGATCTTGATGCTTGCAAAAGAAGAGACACAACCTCATCAAATGCATACATATTGGAATTCCCTTTCGCAACCAATTGGAGTGTAGTGGCAAAGCTTTGAAAAGATTCTGGTAATCCTTTGAACAATGTAGAGATGAGCTTGTAATGCTTCCTGATGTAAAACACAGTAATTTTAAGCTTCTACATTGGCTTCGCCTAGCTTGTAAGTTGTGGAGTGGGAAATACTTGAAACTTTTGCTTGTATAGATTTGTTTAGATTATGACTTTTTATACCTCTTTGTAATTGATGGACAAGGATTTGCTAATTTGATTAATTTAAATTTCAACATATTATATAATTACTATCCTTCTTTTTGTGATGCTATAGGAAGGATTTGTGTACCACCATGCTGAGCAGGATTATTTAATGCTAACTCTCTGGATTCCTGAATCAGTGTGCACCCTTCCTGCAAATGCATCTCATCAAGTTGGCATTGGTGCACTGGTCATGAATACTGAGAACAGGGTATTTCCTTTGAACTGAATTCGGAACATTTTTTGTTCTCACGCTGGGTAGTGTGTGTGTGTGTGTGTGTGTGTGTATGTCTGTGCTTTATCAACACCTGTAAATTTGATTATGTATGCTTTTGCAGCTCCTTTTAGTACAGGAAGTTACAGGTCCTACAAAAGGTTCTGGTACTTGGAAAATGCCTACAGGTGTGGTTCTCCAGGTAAAGTTTCTTTTCGTTGGATGAAGCTGTGTTTATGAAACGTCTTTGCAGCAGTAATGTGCACAATCTGATGGGGAGTCTGTTTCATCGTATGCTCTTTGTAAGGATGCTTACTCAAATACACGTTACTGGAGTACTGCGCACTAAGCATGTGCAAAGGAAGATTGCTAAAGCAGCTGAGGGGCTAGTATTCACAGATGTAGCTGGAACCCTGTATAACTAGACACTACTGAGAACTAGTTCAGCACAGTATGTATCCGATGAAGAAGGATTAGATACGTTGATGGCAGGAGGATGAGAATCGAGAGAGGAAGACTGGAGCGAGAGGCTCACATGGTTGGCAGGATAAGGAGGTTAGATTGTATGCATGTGTAAGATGATCACAATGTTGGGAGGAATACGAGACTAGATTGAGAGCTAATCGGATCATCTTCCTCAGCAACGTGTGCCACCGAAAAGGAAGAAACGTAAAGCTTTGTGTCAGTGCCTTGTCAAGATGCTCCTTGCTAGTAAAGAATAACCACAACCCATTCTCGTGAACACAGCAATGAATATCAGACTGAGCTTCCAACAATAGAGCCAAAACTGGATCCCCTCGGAGAATGAGAGGCTATAGCTAAGTGGGCAGCCATCACTAGGAGGGATGGTTTGTCTCTTTGTTTGGGCTTTTCTTTGATCGTTGAAGAGTTGGTTCTCGTTTTTAATTATTGGGGAAGTTTCTCAGGACAACGAGGGGTGATATCTGCCCACTTCCTAAGGACATCATATGGGCGTTTGTAACATCTCACCACATTGAAAAGGTCTGGTCAGTGTGAACTAGTCCACCTCTTTATGTATGTTCTATAAGTAGGACTCGCTTGTTTCTGCACATCCTTGCGTAGACACATTTGGACACTCTCCTTTGGTGCAATCAACTATACACCCGTATTAGTGTGGGTGTAGTGGTATGGAACTTCAGCCCTTGCAATTATGGTCAAGTGGTTGCAGTTGTAGGCTCCAAAGCTGGACGGAGGATCCTGTTTGGCTATAGGAATGGGAGGTGATTCAAAACAAGAAACCTCCAAGCTCCAACATACTTTGAAGTAGATGAAGAAACAAAACTGCACCTTGTCCAAGTGAAGAGGACCTCCTCTGGACAAGCTGGAAGAGAAAGCTCCAAAAAGTGATAGATTATGAGTCCAAGCTCATGTCTTTACACAGCTATGTGTTCTTGTGTTTTTCCAAGTCTAAAAAAGCATAAAAACTGCCTTCCTTAAATCAGGGTAAAAAATCTGCCATGATTTTCGGGGAGGCAATTTTTTTTCCTTTTAAGATTAATTATTATGTTTTAATTTTTTTTATGACGATTTTGATATAACATATTTGTTTTATCTTATTTTCAGCTGCTTTCTTTAAAAACTGCTTTAGAAGTAAATAATTATGGTTTCGCTTTTGACTATCATTTGCTATTAAACATCTAAATGTTATATACATTGGAAATCCCTTGATGACTACTTTCCTAATATGCAATAAAAGATTCCATCTATTTTCTATCATTTTTTTACGATTTAGGCACATCCATTTTTACCATCTTTGACTAGTCACATTTGATTGACTTGCTCTTGGAGGTGCAGCCCCTAGTGGAAGATTGCCTAATAACACCATTTTTCTAACAGGCCCTCGGTTAAATGCTTAAGCATTTAGCATCATGACTAAGTGTAAGATCCCTCGATGATCAGCCTTGCAACACGAGATGACACAAGACATATTCAAAAACATAGAAAGGAGGACATCAAACTCACTCCCCAGTCATAGCGTCCATAATGACCCACCCCAAGCTTGGGAGCCTTCAACCAAGCAGGTGGGAGCCCTCTCAAGAGCATAGTGTCCCATGCCACCATACCCGCATCCTACATGTGTGTCGAGGACGTCACCATGGGGCAAGGGTCCAACAACCTCATAAATGGAATCAATAACAAATGATCAGATGGGTCCTATTAATAATTTCTTTTGAGGAGGTTGTCCAATTCATACTTGGGCGGACAATCCACACTTGGCCAAACAATTTAATTACAAGTACCCATCATCAGCTCCCCTAAGATACACCCCATCCTGTCATTGTGGATATCAGGAGGCTAACGGAGAAGGATGAGTTGAAGACAACGTAGTGCTAGACTCTCCTCTAAATAAGCAACAAAGTGCAAGTCATCATCGTGTTGTCCCCTCTCCTTCGGAATAGTTTTTGCATCCGTGCACAAAGTCTCAGAAGTACATAAGGGCATCAAAACATAAAATGGAACTTCAAGGGTTGCTCCTAAGATAAAAATCAGAATTCTTTTAATGAGAACACCTCTTAATAGAAATGATTTCTTTAAGGAGCGTTCTTATAAACTGCTTGATTATGGTTCTTCATATGGTGAGACAACTACATGTCATTAGGATAGTGCCACCCTGAATGCAATTGGAAATCCCTTTTTTTTTTTCATTATGGTTCTACGTAGAATGAGGCATCTACATGCCTGATTGAATGACATTATTTGATATCAATTGCATGGTTTTGAAGGGTGAGGATATACAAGATGCTGCAGTTCGTGAGGTCAAAGAGGAGACGGGGGTAAGTTCTAAGCTCCTCTTTTGTGGTTTGTATCTTCTTTAGCAAAGTGACATTGACAATATGTTAATGTTAAATTTCATTGGCAGGTGGATGCAAAGTTCGTTGAAGTCTTCGGTGTGAGGTAGTTCTTGGCCCTTACTACCATCTCAAGCATATTATGTGCATAATGATGATGCATCTATGCACATGCGTGCATGGGATATCCAAAAAATCGCCCACTCTCCACACTTCCACCCTAAGCCCATCCATCAGTCTCTCTCTCTCTCTCTCTCTCTCTCTCTCTCTCTCTCTCTCTCTCTCTCTCTCTCTCTCTCTCTCTCTCTCTCTCTCTCTCTCCTGCGTGTGCGTGTGAGTGAGTGTGTGTGTGTGTGTGTGTGTCTGTGTGTGTGTGTGTACAAAGTCTCCTAATTTAATCAGGCAATCACATGGCGTGGCATTTGGGAAGTCAACCTTTTCTTTGCGTGTCTGCTTCAGCCTCTGAGTTCGGATATTGTTATCCAGAAACATGAGATAGCAGCTGCTCAGGTATCAATGTCATGTCATTAATTTCTATTATTCTTAGAGCATATGCATGTTAAAAAAAGGGGCTTTTGATGACTTCATCAACTTCTTGTAGTGGATGCCTTTTGATGATTATCGATCCCAAGAGGCCAATACCAAGAGTGAACTGCTTACAAGAATTGCAGACATTGTAACTGCTGCATTTCAAGGGAAATACACAGGATTTGGTGTTGAAAAGTTGCGTTTGAGTCCCCGTAGTAAAAGAGCCGCTTGTTTTCATCATAATACAAGAGATATTGACATTTATTTAAAAGATGGAAAGAGATCAAGCTAAGCTTGACATTCAATATTCATGCATCAGATAATGTCGACAAATATCCAGGAGCAGGACTTGATCGCACAAAGTTTCATAACCGTCGTAGTAGCCAACTTGGCAGATGGCTGTATGTAAAGATGGACAAACAAATATCTTAATATTGTTGTAACTGTTGTTTTCATTGTTTTTATTGTGATGGCCTTGTTGTTAAAAGGAAAAAAATATTCCATTTTTCTTTTATATTTATCTGTTTCCTGACAGAAGATCATTGAGAGCTTCTTTAAATGATATGATTTCTACTTACATAAAAAGGGAAGTACTGAAATTTTATTGTAAGATTTTATATGTTCTGCCAAGAATCGGACATGTTTAATGAACATAAAAGGGGGAGGAGACGTGAAGGTGGAGGGATTGAAGGTAAGAAGGATTCTAAGGGAAGGATACGCTTTATTTATTTCAATGTCCAAGAATTATTGTAGTTTCGTAAAGCCCTGTGATTACGCAAGTGTACTTCTCCTTCTAAAGCTACCCAGAATGTGAGAAGCATGGTCAATAAAGTAGGCAGGCTTCAAAGAGTGCTTGAAAGCCAGAAAGATAGTTATCCTAATTAAGGCATTGTTCTGCATTTTTTTTATAACATAGCCTATGTGGATAAGATCCTTCAAGAACTGAAGACTTTCACTTCATTATTGTCCCTATCTTATTTTAATTTCTCAATGGCCTCGAGCCACAAAGCATTATGATAAGGAACTGCTGCTTGTCTGTAGTATCTGAAATATCTCTTGATCACCTCATGTTGGATTTGGCCAGAGGTACTTCATGTTTCCTTTTGAAGCTTCAAATGCCAAAGAAGCCTTTCCATGTGAATGGAGGCTTCAGAGAGGATTCCCAGTCGAGCAGGTACTGCCTATTGTTTCGTAAGTTTGCATCCATTGACCTAGGTGGTTTTATCTCGTCATATTGTAGGCCATTTTGTTGACATCTTAATGATGTATTCATATTATTGAGCATATAACCCTTTTTTTTTCTGGATAAATTAAAAACATGGGTGATGCTAAACTAGCAGGTTTCGACCAAGGTATCTGTGCTATAGGTTTCTATTTATAATAAAAAAAGATTTCATTACAGTATTGTATTCTTATAGTCCTTGTGCCAAGTTGTGCACAATTCAATACTTGTTGACACATGACAAAAGCAGAGGGAAGTGATGTAGATGGTGGAATGAGGATATACGATTTATTGATTCCAGATTGGAATGGAGGATCTCCACTATGATATTTGCGTGGGAATAAAGGATCATTGACCAGGGGATATGGACATTGTTTTCGGCTTTCAGATTGTAATATCAACTTCAAAAATTTTCCGCATTTTCATGGTCCCTCTTAGTAGGCACAATTTGATGAGCACATGTCTGACACACCTAGAGCATAATGTATTGTATTTGCTAGGAGTGGAATAAATATAAACATTAGATTCTCGAAGGTTCCATGGCTAGATTCTCGCATGCAATAAATATTTCAATTTCAACATCATTGCAAAGCTTTCTGTCATTAAATTCCTGTTATTTTGAGCTACCTGTCCTTAGCATTTTGAAGCCTATCATGAAGCTCAACAAGGAAACCAGTCATCCTTCTTACACTAAACATCAAAATTTTTATCATAGAGTTTGTGGTAGTAACAATTATTGGGGAGCATTGTAGCAACCACTAAATTCTTGGAAGACATGACATGCTCAACTCTAGGGACATCGCACCCAAATTTTGGGAACATGGCGCCAAGGTGCCCACCTTCACTTTTTGGGTGCCACGGTGACAACTTGTGGCAACAAGGGTGCCATGGCACCCAAGCTAAGTCTCAAGGTGCCACCGCCCCCAAATTCTAATTTGGGCTTCAATTTTTTATGAGTGACCAAGGAGACAAGGTGTTCCAAGCTCTAACAAGGTGGCGGGCGACTGACAGAGGATGACAAGGATGACAAGGCAGCTAGCAATGACGAAATAAACCTCCACCACCCAAATTGAGCCACTACATGACATAGTCTGGTACATGAAAATGTAATTGACTACATGTCACATAATCCTAGAAAAAGGTGGATGAACCACACCCTAAGAGAGCATTAGCAAGTAATCCTTAACCATGGCTTTTGGGGCAAGTCGTTTCGCTCCCCTTATGGATACTCTAAGCCTTGCTCTCTTGGCCATGGGAACCTTTTTAGAAGGTTGGCTTTTGAGAAGAAAGCGGATGAAAACTCTCGAGAAATGTTATGAAGGAATCTCTCAACCGTATGAACATACTGAAGGCTCGCTAGTGGTTGCCCTATGTGAGGAGGTGCTAGAGGTGAGAAAGGAGTGATGGCTTTTAGTTCTACCCATCTCCCACACTCCGAAGTCACCATAACCTCTTTGCCACCATAGTTCCTTCTTGAACCCTTCCAAGGGACAAGAAGGAATGTGATGAAGGTGTGATCAGTGGTTCACTTTCCAAGTGGACAAGCTTCTCCAACATGTATGGGTGGGCTGACGCTCAGCGCATCGGCCATCTCGAGCTCATGCTGAATGGATAAACATATTCTTG
>CM035429.1:1686339-1696339 GCA_020310875.1 Ceratopteris richardii | reverse complement strand
ATCCAGAGATCTTCCTCCATACTTAAAATCCCGGATTGTGGGATCCTGTGTATCATCTCTAGTCGCGTTATCCATACCTATTAGTCCCAGGTTGTGGGACTTCGTGTATCAATTACATATCCTTGTATTGTTTGCCCTGCATGGGTGATCTTGTAATCAGAAGTACATTTTCGTAATCTTATCTACTATAGTCAGAGAGCATAATCTAGTGCTTCCTTGACATTTTGGCAAGACTAGCTTCTATTCAAGACTAGGCATCATGGAGAACTCTTATGACCTGATTGTGGCAACACTTCAAAGTCTTCAACAAAAAATCAAGGACGTAACTTATAGACAAACACAGGTCGAGATGGAACATCTAGTGCATATAGGCATGCTCATCCAAGAACTACAAGAACAAGTCAATAATCTTCAAGAAAATCAAGGAAGCATCCAAGTGAACCAACATCCTAGCTCATCTTTCATGAAGGAACCCAAAATTTGCATGCCAAAAAAGATGGTAATCGCACAAAGTTTTGAGGGTTCCTACAACAATTCAAATTGTACATCATTAGGGGAAAAAGTGGAGCCTACGTGGGCCCTGTAAGGATTCCTAATTTTCAGGAATTAAAATGGCTAATTAGGTGGATTAAGAGGTTGGGAAAAACCACTAGTGGTATTCTATATTAAACTAAAATGATAAAATTCACTAGGGGATTCGTGTGATTTTCTAGCCCTTAGATTTGTTGCTTGGATGGCCATGATCAAAGGGAATATTTGGGAACCAAAAGTCACACGCTCTGTCAATAAAATTTCCGTTGAATTTCTACCGTTGGATCTCATTTAGTTTGTATCATAGAGATTGAAACCCAATGCTCTGGCACTAAATGAAAAAATGTCTACAGTGACTGTCACTAAAGGACAAACATCCAAACTTTCATGCAAGGAATTTCGTGTCGTGCATAGGTTTTCAACCGTTGGATGGAAGGAATTTTAGAGGGTGGAGATTGATGATGTAGTGATCCATGTAAGGATCAAATCAAAGCCATTAGATTCTTTCCAAATCCAATAGCTTATGGAACCATTTGCCTATTCTTCTTGAGTACTCCTTTTGTCTTCTTGTGTTCAAGCCATAGGGTGGAGCATGGAACTCTCAACACTACTAAGTAGACTCCCTTCTTTGCAAATTATGGACAACATCCGAGGATGGATATACAACTCTCAAGTCATGTCAAGAACCCACCTGCCACAGACAAGGCCCAGTACCTGATGGACATTCACAAAGAACTAAAGAAAGAGATCCATAAAGCTCAAGAACAATATAAGTACTATGCAGATCAACATCGTGTTCATAATCCATAGTATCAAATTGGGGATAAAGTATGGTTACTCAAAAGTGATCTGTAAACTTCAAGGCCTTGTGCAAAGTTAGATCATCAAAGATTTGGTACATTTACCATCTTGGCCAAGATCAATCCAGTCACCTTCAAGCTCCAACTACTAAGTACCATAAGAATACATCCATCTTTCCATGTATCCATGTTGGAACCATATCAGATTTCACTATTGAGGGGGGAGAGACCTAGTCCTTCAGAACCTATCCAGATTGATGATATGGAAGAATTTGAAGTCCAGCATGTCCTAAGTTGGAGAATATCTCGAGAAGGATTGGAGTACCTTAGTCATTGGAAATTGTATGACATCAATGATCGTACTTTAGAACCTGCAGAAGACCTTCAGAGAGCACCAATCAAGGTTCAAGAATTCCATAAGAGAAATTCAATGAATCTGAGACCAGAGAACATGAACGCTCCTCATGGAACTCCTCGCATGAGGGGGAGATGATGTCATGGACAAAGGAAGCCATCTTGAACCTCAGATTCCATGTGAATCCTATATCTCATGATTGGTTCAAAATTAGGAGAAATCAATTCTTCGAATGCGTGTGGAACATGTCAAAATCCTAAGATTGACTTTGTATTTGCTAAATTTTGACATCCGAAAGTCGTGTTCGATTTGTAGACATTATTGATGACATCATCAGCTCGCAACCGCCCTTGAAATCCTATATAAGGAGGCCTTGGCCATATTCATTCTCAGTCTTGCCAATGCCACTCTTGGGAGCTTAAGGAGTCCGGATCACCAAGTAAGTTCAAGCTCTAGTCTTGTCACTTTCTCTAGTCTTGTCTAGTCTTGTATCCTAGACATCTAGCCTTGTCCACTTGTAATGTCGTAGTACGAGATCCTATCAAGTTCTTTCTTTATCTAGTTCATCTCCTAGAAGGGAGTTCTTGTAATCTAGAGATCTTGCTCCATACTTACGATCCCGGGTTGTGGGATCTCGTGTATCATCTCTAGTCAAGTTATCCATACCTATTAGTCCTGGGTTGTGGGACTTTGTGTATCAGTTGCATATCCTTGTATTGTTTCCCCTGTGTGGGTGATCTTGTAATCAGGAGTACATTTCCGTAATCTTGTCTACTGTAGTTAGAGAGCACAATCTAGTGCTCCCTTGATAGTACATGGTAGTAATCGTGTCTCTTGACAACTTTAGGTAAGGAGGAGGATGAGATTGCCAGACAGATACAAGTCTACCTTGAGAAAGGATTTATTGAGCCTAGTAAATCTCCATTGCAGGCACTAGTTCTTCTTGTGAAGAAGAAGGATGAGGGATAAGTTTTTGTGTAGATTAGAAAAGATAGCAATTAGGTTGTTGAAAGTGGATAGGAATTAGGGTGGGTTCAAAATCAAGAGGTGGAAATTGTCATACTTTACACCTTTGTTATTGTTCTAGCTGGAATAGAAATGCAACACACGTAAAATTTGCTCCACCCTCATCCATGTGGTCACATACAAACTATCTTGTTGTAAGTGGAACCGAACTAAGATCTGTTCTACCTCCATCCATAAGTTCACATATGCTCGTCTGTTGTCTGAAGAGAAAAGAAGAGTCATAAAAAGCTATAGATAATGAACTACCAAACATTTTCTATAAGTACAAAATAGGAGTGCACTCCGCCATGGAAGCATGTACTTAGGGTGGCTTATGTGATGTTTTCTACCCTTGTTCTACATGCTAACTAACATTGATATTTGTTCGTTTTTTATGTGAAGAGAAAAGACAGGGAGATAAAACGTTATAAGTAGAAAACTAGTCAATGACTATATTGTTCGCAAAACCGTTTACTGATGTCGAGGGTGACACATGCAAAAAATGCTTACTAATGTGGAGGGTGGCACATCCTTGGGGCATGCTAGAGAGGTCAGTACAACATTCTTGAAAGTATGTCATGAATTGAGAGAATGCTATCTCTAGTCTCACCACCCTATCTTCTTTAAACAAGGGATCTAAATGTTAAAAAAAATAATAATAAGAATAATAATAGTAACACACACACACACACTTGGGAGATGAACATATTTAAAGTGTGCATATGCTCAATTGAATCCCGTGTTTAACATTACACAATTTGCAATAGCCTATATTGTGCTCAATGTTTTATTAGAAGTTAGGCAAGCACTTGTAGAAATGATTGTGGATCGAAGATGGAGGGCATTGCTAAAGAATTATAACTCTTATCGATTTGTTTCTTCAAAATGTATCTCTATGATACGCTCACAAATTTTCTAGCGTAATATAAAAAAGAAGTCACTATTACTAAACCTTTTGTGCAATTTCTATGAATTGTTGATATCGATAAGTTGTGATAGGAAAAGTTTACTGGATTATGTGAGAATCCATAAAAAAAGTGAAAGATTTTAATTATTTCTCAGAAGAAGAGTAAACACAGATTGTACCATTAGCAGAGAAATGGTGGACACAAATGTAAACCCATTTACATAGAAAAACATTTAATTGATGGACTGAGCATTTCAACTAATCAATCAATCATCAAACAAAGAATTCATGGCAAACTTTAAAGCATCGTGCAATTTACTTCCCGACATAGATGGTTGCGCCACAAGGAATAAGTGAGCATAGTAATGGTTGACATGACACAATTTGGTCGCTTCGTGATCATGCATTCCATCACATTGAGCGTTGAGCATGCGATTCTTTGAACAATGCCAATATGGAAGCTATTTCGGAAGCTACTAATGATGTTAATTTAAGTGTTGCGTATGTAAGAGTTTCGAATGTGATGCCTTGAGAGTGTCATATATGTGGCACTAAAATGTGTTGCATATGTGAGACACAATAATATCCCAGATGTGAAGGTTCAAAGGATGGCATATACAACATATCCACATCGCTTATACAATGCACACTTTTGATCAGAAAAAGAATGCAACCCTCTTCGATTGTCATTTCCATTTAGAAGCCAAGTTGTCTGCCATTTTCACAGGATTAATAATGCCCAATCCACCTTGATGTTTAGGGAGACAGCACACTTTCCAAGCCACCTTGGGGACTTTTTTTTTATCAGACTTACTTCCCCATAAGAAGTTCCTGGTTAAACAGATAACCTGTCCAAGTTGCTTATTAGAAGGAGACCAACAAGCCAGAAAATAGACCAATTTAGGAAGGATGTAATGATTGAGAACAAAAGTTCTATGAGGGAGGGAACTGTTAGTATCATACCAGTACAGCAAGTGTTTTTTAAACCTTTCCACCACCCATTCCCACCTTTGAGCAAAAGAAATCTGGAAACCCATGGGAATCCCCAACAATCTAAAGATCTCTCCATCTTTGATAATGTTGCATCCAAGTCTAGAAACACATTCACGAATAGTTTCATTAGAAGCTTTAAATCCAGTTTTGGAATGGTTAGCTTTGGAACCACTAGCAAGACAAAAAATCTCTAAACATTCCAGAAATTTGTTTACAGAAAGATCGTCAGCATTTAGAATAACATTAGTATCATCAGCAAACATTTGGAGCCCAAGAGGGGAAGGGGAGTTAAGCACATTGATTCCTTTTATAGTACCATTGTTCATAGCATCTTTAACAAGCCAACCTAAAGCATCACTAGCAATTGCAAAGAGCAAGGGAGCAAGAGGGCAGCCTTGTCTGATGGATCTACTAAGAGTAAAAGGATCAGAGATATGGCCATTGATGGCAACCCTAGAACAAGCATTGCCAAAGAGAGTGCTAATATTTCTGATGAGTCTTTTGCCAGCTCCCAGGTCTTGAAGAGATTGAAGAATAAAATCCCATTCAATTCTATCATAAGCCTTATCAAAGTCAATCTTAAAGAAATAAAAACTTTGGCCCAAGTCTTTAGCATTGTCTATACCTTCCCAAAGAGAAATAATAGCATCAAGGATGTATCTACCTTTGATGAAACCGTTTTGTTCAGGGAGGATAAAGTGTTTCATCATGGGACTAAGTCTTCTGGCTATGGTAGAAGCTATAATCTTGTAGATGGTGTTAAGACAAGTGATAGGTCTCCAATTGTTGAGGTCATCTTTACTTCCCCTTTTGTGAATAAGTCTTATAACTCCAGTGTTAATGTCACAAGGGAGAAATCCTTTGCTAGAAGCCTCTTCCCACACCAAGAGAATATAAGGAGTAAGAAATTCACATAGCAATATGAAGAATTCATTTGGCAATCCATCAAATCCCGGAGACTTACAGGGTTTCAATTTATAAATGGTTTCTTTGATCTCACCGATAGTGAGGGGCAGGTCCAGGATGGGAACCAGGCTTTCAGGAATCATTTTTTTCCTTTTTAGAGCAATAGTAGCCCTGGCCCTCTGGATGTCCTCCCCCCACTTGGGAGTACCAGAGAAAAAATTCATAAAGAAGCTTTTAGCCTCCTGAAGAGTCTCTTCAATATTTAAAGTGTGACCAACCATTTTCTAGCTTACCCTGGTTGTCCTTGGAATCTCCAACAGCTACTTTGGTTGATTCTTCAACATTTTTGATAGGGTTGATGTTCTCTTTGGGGCTTGAGCTACTATCCTCAAAGGGGTTGTGCACTTCTTCAAAAAGGACACCAAACATATTATCATTATTAGTCACTTTTTTTTTTCCTTTATTTAGCGCTTTCTTAGCGGGAGGGGCACTACTCTTAGTCACATAGTTGCCAAGATTCTTATTTGAGTCTTCACTCACAGATTGTTTCTGCACCTACAGTAAAGGACAATCTTTGATGATATGACCTTGCTTGTAACAGTTATAACAAGCATTGGGGATATTTCTGTACAACACCTTTTGGGTGTGGAGTTTTTTACCATTTGAGTCTTTGATAACAATATAGGGCTTGATTTCAGAGGCAATGTCCACTTCTATTAACACTTGGGGGTCCCATCTCGGATTGATAATACTATTTCTACTTTTTTGACCGAGGACTTTGCCAACCAACTTCCCTAAGCTCTCCACCCAAGGATAGAAATCTATGGGAAGTTCAGGGAACTCTACCCACACAGGGATTTTTAGTGGCTTAGGGCCGTTAGGGTTAAACCCAATATACCATTTAAAGAAAGACACTAGGACATTTTCTGATTAACCACTGGCCTTCACTAATGACTTGAAGAGCACTATTAGCATCTTCGAAAAAGAAGAGGAAGTAGTTATTCGGGCAGTATTGGATGTGTTTAACCATTAGGCCTCTTGCTTCCCAGTGATGTTTAATCGAGTTTTTTAAAGAGTCTTGGGCAGGCCTAGGACCGTGACACAAACCTATGACCACTCTATCTGTGAGGTGCTCATGCCAGTTGTCTAGTGAAGACTTTTCAATGACCAAAGCAACCTCGTCCTCTTCGGTGGGCAAGTTATCAAAAAAAATTTCATGAGGGCTGTCAGAGAACTTACCTTTCCCCTTGTTGGGAGAGGGAGCAGGATTGTTATTACCAGTAAAGTGTTGAATGTCGACGAAGGCTTCATCGAGCTTGGCCCTTGCCCTAGCCAAATCAGCATAGGTTTTCGTCAGAGAGTGCTTCTCTGCGCTGCTCTGCTGCGTATACACAGGGAAATTGGTCGAACCAGGAACGAACTCAGCAGATGCGCTTCCTTCTACCTCGACAGTCCTGGGGCTTACAGAGTGAGCATTGGACTGTAGCAAACATACATTTTTCCCTTCACCCAGAAACGATAACCCATTTCTTAGGGCTTCAAACGGGGCCATGCAGTATAAAGAAGGCGGAAGCGCGAGCGCAAAGGATGCTCCTCCCCCACGGAAGGGGGAGGAGAGGAGAGAATGCCGACCCGCGAGCGCCGCAGAGCAAAACACCCTCGAACCCTCAGAGCCGATCCGATCCTAAGCTGGTAGAGTCGTATTCCATTTCGATGTGTTTTTTTTTTTTTTTTTTTGTGGTCAAAAGCAAGTGTTGTATAAGTGATGCGAATGGGATGTATTATGTGATCCTTTGAATCATTGTATATGTGATATTATTGAGCATCGCTTATGTGATGCTTTTTAGGTTCCCATATATGATGCTCTCAAGGTGTGGCATATGTGACTCTTACATATGCAACGCTTAAACTAACATCATAAGTAGCATCAATATTAGTATGGTAAAAAATAGCATCAATATGTGAATGCAATGAAATACGCAATCACAACGTGATAGAATTGTCTCACATCAAGTATCCATATGCCCCCTTAATCCTTCTAGTGGAATCATTTGTGCCTTGCATTATGCTTTAAATTTTTCCATGACTTCTTTGTTTGATGATTGATCGTTCAATTGAAATGCTTGGTCCATTAGTTGAACGTTGCTCTATGTAAATGCGTGTCCACCATTTTTCTCCTAATGATATAATCTGTGTTTTCTCCCTTGTTGAGAAATATTTAGAATCTTAAACTGTTTGATAGTTTCTTAGATACTACAATAAATGTTTCCTATCACAACTTATTGTTATCAACAATTCATAGAAATTCTGTAAAAGGTTTAGTAATACCGAAGAAACAACTCGATAAGATTTATATCTTTTTTAGCAATGCCCTCCATCTTGGATCCACAATCATATCCACAAGTGCTAGCCTAACTTCTAATAAACCATTGAGCATATGAAGACTTCAAATCATATGACAGTGGCCCCACGGTTGTGCCACTGTCATATCAGTAAACTTTTTTTGCATGTGTCACCCTCGACATTAGTAAACATTTTTGCTTACAATATAGTAAACTTTTTTGCATGTGTCACCCTCGACATTAGTAAACATTTTTGCTTACAATATAGTCATTGACTAGTTTTTTATTTATAAGTTTTTATGACCCTTTGTTTCCTCTTCAGAGAACAAACGAACAAACGAAGAAAATAGACGAGCATATGTGAACATATGGACGGAGGCACGGGAACATATGAATGACGGTTGAGCTTCCTTCCTTGTTATATTTTTGTGCTATTGTGACATTGAAACTTGGTTGGCCCATTGAATCGTTCAGCCAATACTTTTAAGTAAATCCATTGAATCGTTCAGCCAATACTTGGTTTGTGTGAATTCAAGAGGACGGCACTCATGTTGACTCAGCAAAAAAGTGCGAGCCTGTATTGCATTTGAACTCACCGTTTCAATTTGAACCCACCCTAATTCTTATCCACTTACAACAAGACGTCCCTCAAGCAATCACATTTTTTGCACGTCCCTCAAGCAATCACATTTTGCACGTCCGTCAAGCAATGTCCTTCTCTAGTGAGTCAAGCAATGAGGCTTGACTCACTATATATCGGGGAAAATTCCCCTTTTTGGGTAACCCCAAAACTCTTACGCCTCAGGATCAGTGCTAACCACCACCAGCTCGTTCGGATCACCCAAAATGAGGTGAAACATTTTTTCATTAATATTTCTGTGTGAAAGTACAACGGTCAAACATGGGCTTTTTTTTTTCAAATGCATTTTCTAAATTTATTTTTTCTTGCATCTTTGTACAAACAATCCAAATTTTGAACATACATACAACAATGTGATGCCTAAATTTGGTGGTCTAAATACTTTGATAGATTGAAGTATATTTTTGATCACTTAGAATTTGAATACAAGAATTTTATGTCCTAAATCCCATGACCCAAAGTTCGTAGTTGGTCACCTGAAAGCCGATCACCACACCTTCATGCGTACTTACATCCTATGATTTAAAGCCCATTTCTTCAGCCACTCAAAATCTGCTTACCAAACTCTCATATGCAGCTAAATCCGTTGACCCAAAGCCCATCTTCTACCACTCAAAATCTGGCCACCATTTATCTAGCTGCTCTTGGTACACATTTTGGGTGACCCCAAAAATGGTGACAGGCCACTCCATGTGCTACAGCTATGAGAGATTTCCAGGTTGTTTCCCAAGCACCTGAAAATGTCTTCCTTCTGCTCCTCCATCGCCAGTGGAGAGAAATTTCGAGGTTCTTTCTCAGGCACTTGAAATCTGAGGTGAAAACGCGAGGTTACTTCATACTTGCAATGTCTTCCTTCGGTTCTCCACCATCAGTGGAGAGAAGTTCCGAGATTGTTGATATAAAGGTTTCTCGATGTAGTACAACATTGTTTCATTACTCGTCTCGCAAAGATTCAAGCCCTTTATATAACATTTCTTCAAACTGTAGCGCTTGGTTTGGCTTAATACACAGGTTTGCTTAATTATCTTAATACAGCAGTACGCGAATTTCTTAGTTTCATATTGCACATACCTGCTAATTCTGAGCATAATCATTCACTAGCTCAGATCACTAAGACGACTGTTATGTGATATCGATATACATATATTTCTGACAGCCCGGCGACAGTGATATTTCTTCTTATCTAAAATCCAATATATATTCAAAACAATCATTGCTCTTGTATGCAGCAGGATTTAGTTGAGCGTACGTTTTCCGAAAGTAATAGCAGCCTGAGATATCGTTGGTGTTTAGTTACAAAAGCGTTATATTGTTTCTCATTGTGCACAATATTATTTACAATAGCATTATATTGTTTCTCATTGTGCACAATATTATTTGCTTTTCGAATTCACGCAGCCATTGTAATAGTGAATTTAATGGAATAACCATATTGCAGCTTACTTGACGATTGATGGTTTATGGCGCAGCTCAATCCAAGTTGAACGTGGTCATTTCGAGCTTCCATGGCACAGTGCAGTT
>CM035429.1:1451339-1681339 GCA_020310875.1 Ceratopteris richardii | reverse complement strand
AGGATGAAAAGGAAGCTAGCAATGAAGAAATAAACCTCCACCACCCAAATTGAGCCACTACATGACAAAGTCTAGTACATGAAACTGTAATTGTCTTCATGTCACATAATCCTAGCAAAAGGTGGATGAGCGACACCTTAAGAGAGAACATTAGCAAGTAATCCTCAACCATGGCTTTTGGGGCAAGTGGTTTTGCTGCCCTTATGGATTAGTCTAAGCCTTTCTCCCTTGTCCATGGGAACCTCTTTAGAAGGCTAGCTTCTAAGAAGAAAGCAGATGAAAACTCACGGGCAATGTTATAAAGGAATCTCTCAACCGTGTGAACATAGTGAAGGCTCACTAGTGGTTGCCCTATGTGAGGAGGTGCTAGAGGTGAGAAAGGAGTGATGGTTATTGTTCTACCCATCTCCCACACTCCAAAGTCATCATAACCACTTTGCCACCATAGTTCCTTCTTGAACCCTTCCAAGGGACAAGAAGGAATGTGATGAAAGTGTGATCAGTGGTTCGCTTTCCAAGTGGACGAGCTTCTCGAACATGTATGGGTGGGCTGACGCTCAGCGCATCGGCCATCTCGAGCTCATGTTGAATGGATAAGCATATTCTTGGTGGGTTTCTCTCAAACCTCAACCGACTACATGCAAAGAATTTCAAACGGTCTTTCGTGGATATTTTTTTCTTCATGATAGGATGCGGGCCTACAAAATGTTGTTTTAGTGCAAGATGGGAAAGGAGTATTGGACACTTAATCACATTCGTTTAGAGACCTAATTTAGAGGGCCACAACTCTAGAGGAGCCACAAGTGTGGCTCTAAATGCTATATCTTTTTGGGTTGCCACCTGCATATTGGAAAGAGGTGTTGTGAAAGCCAATTGGGTCAATGAAGGACATCTAAAGATTTGTTAGGAACTATGACAATACCCTAGCAATTTTGGGAGGGGACAAGGGAAAGTAGGTATCAACCCCTAGTCATGAGAGCAAGGCCTTTTTATGCTTCACCTTGAGTAGTCGCTCAGTCGAAGGGACTTCCACGAAAGAAGGTCATCACGGATAGCACTTTCCGAGCTCTTTGACTAGAGAACAGGAGCAAGGGGCGTTCTTATGAGGGCCACCAGCCAACCACATCCGTGGGGATCTAGCCCATAGAGCACGGAAGAGGAAGAAGATTCCCTCCTCTGATATCCAAATCATAGACACTATGGTGAATGTCATCAATCCAAGTACATATTCTCTTGATTCTCAGATATTTCATGTTTTTGCACGTAGATGTCCATAATGCCGCATTGAAAGCATTGTGTCGGGTCCCCATGATCTACTCCACATCAAGGGAGAGACTAGTGGCAAGACCGTGACGTTATTTGAGAACAATTCTACGCATAATTTCATCTCTTCTCGCATGGTGCATGACATGGGACATTCTTCATACATCATCCATATATGGTCTTTTATTCAGAGGATAGGGTGAGTGAGAGATGGCCTAGGTCATACCACCAATGGACCTTCGTATCTAGCTTTATCATGAATTCATTGACTTCAATGATGAGCCTTGAGGATGTGGATGTTATCTTAGCCATTCCTCCGTTCTTCCACATGAAAGACTACCTATGAGTTCATTATGTTTTGCATAGAATTTTATTTGTTCTAGATGGTAGATTTCATGTCATTGAGGGTTGTATTCCCTCTAATATCACTATTGTATCTCATGTAAATTTTCTTACTTATAATAAACTCAAAGGGTTCTTGTTCAATTTTGAGATCTCACTATTTTCCTATTACATTGTTTATTATGTGTGACATATCTTTCTTGTGTTTTTATCACCAGTTTGGTGTGCATGGTATGCATGACATGGGTGATCTATCTGCACATGACATGGAGGTCAAAGAGACTTTGGATTCATTAATAAGTGAGTTTATGGACCTATTTCCACCAGATTTGCAAGATGGACTTCCAATGTCCTGTGGGTCCACACTTGAGCACAAGATAGAGCTTGTACCTATCATGGACAAAGGAAACCATCTTGAACCTCGGATTCCATGTGACTCCTATATCTCATGCTTGGTTCAGAATTAGGAGAAAACAATGCTTCCATTGTGTCTGGAACATGCCAAAACCCTAAGATTGAATGTCTATTTGCTAAATTTTGACATCAAGAGGTCCTGTTCGGTTTGCCAACATCATTGATGACATCATCAATTCGCAACCGCCCTTGAGAATAGCCCTTGAAATCCTATATAAGGAGGCCTTGGCCACATTCATTCTCAGTCTTGCCAATGCCAGTCTTGGGAGCTCAAGGAGTCCTAATCACCAAGTAAGTACTTTCAACTTCGATATATATGTGTATGTGTATGTGTGTGTATATATGTGTATGAATTTTGACTTTTGTTTCTGTTTAAGATTAAATTAATAGGAGATATTGTATGGTCGAAAAAAATAAGAGGCGAGCTAGCATACCACCTGAGTCGTGGCAGTTTTTTCATAGACAGCTACGTCTTCAGGAGTCATTTTCTCAGTAGAAGGTACACAAATTAATAGTTTATATTAATCATTTGTATATATTTTAGTAATTTTTTACATTTAATTTATGTATTTTTTTTCTTGAATAAGCAGGCTGCTGCAAAGAAGAGAGTGGAGTCGGGGCACACATGGCACCTAGGCCAAATGGACCATAATGGTTTTGTAGCTACGTTTGTAAGTATATGTGTTATTGTGAGTATATTTTTTATTTTAGTTAAAATGCAAGCAACTAATGTTTTTTATTTGTTTCATTGCAACGGAAGGATTATGGCCGATATCCTACGAAACAGGAGATCGAGTATGCTACACATTTTGGATATCGGCGTTTGAGCGAGTATATGCAAGATCATCCTAATGCCTTTGTGAGTATTTTTAAATTTTATATAATTATTTTGTTTTTATGAGTGTTTTAATTATTTTATTTATTTATGTTTGTTATATGTAATAGAGGAGTATTATGGAGAGACAAATATGGATGAGGTGGAGAGACAGACAGGAGGGACGATCTGGATCGTCACAGGGTGATCATGACGATGAGGATGAGGATGATCAGAATGATCATGATATTGCTGAAGATGATGATGATCATGATGATGATGATGATTAAGATTTTAGTTGATTATGACATTGGATTATATGTATTTACATTGATATATATATATATATATTTTTCTTTTTTTTTTCAGTCATGTTTTGAATTGTGTGTATGGTATTAAGTAATGAAGAGTTTTGTTCTATTGATTGTTATTATTGTTTATATTAGGCATGTGTTTTAATTAAGTAATGAAGAGTTTTGTTCTATTGATTGTTATTATTGTTTATATTAGGCATGTGTTTTAATACTTTAATTATGTATGTGTGTGTATATGTATGTATGTGCATGTGCATGTGTATGTATATGTATGTATGTGCATGTGCATGTATAAGTGTATATGTGTATGAGGATGTGCATATGCATGTGTATGTACGTATGTGTATATGTATATGCATGTATATGTATAACTCTATGTGTATATGTGTGTATGTGCATCTATATGTGTATATGTAGGTATGTGCATGTGTGTGCATGTGTATATGTGTTTTAATACTTTAATTATATAATTCATTCATATGTGTGTACCTAAGTGTATATGTATGTGTGTGTATATGTATGTATGTGCATGTGTATGTGTGTGTATATGTATGTATGTGCATGTGCATGTATAAGTGTATATGTATGTATCAATATGTGCATGTTCTTGTGTATGTGTGTGTATATGTATATGCATGTATATGTATAACTCTATGTGTATGTGTGTGTATGTGCATGTATATGTGTATATGTAGGTATATGCATGTGTGTGTGCATGTGTATATGTGTTTTAATACTTTAATTATATAAGTCATTCATATGTGTGTACCTAAGAGTATATGTATGTGTGTGTATACGTATGTATGTGCATGTGTATGTGTGTGTATATTATGTATGTATGTGCATGTGCATGTATACATGTATATGTGTGTATGAGTATGTGCATGTTCTTGTGTATGTGTGTGTGTATGTATATGCATGTATATGTATGTGTGTGTACATGTATATGCATGTATATGTATATGTGTGTATATGTATATGTATATGCATGTGTATATATATGAAACGTGCATGTGTATGTGGATGTGCATATACATGTATTCGCATATATGTTAGTGTGTGTATATGTATATATATATATATATATATATATATATATATATATATATATATATATATATATATATATATATATATATATATATATATATATATATATATATATATACAATAATGTATGCATGGACATCTTTATATGTGGTTGTAGGAATGTTTGTGCATATGCATGTGTATATGTGTGTATGTCTAAGTGTATGTGCACATGTATCTATGTGTATATATGTGCGTGTATGTGCATGTGTATATATGTATATGTGTGAAAGTTTCTTCATCATGTATAAGTGTATGAGTGCATATCAAGACGTGTGAGTATGCTATGTAATGAAAATAACATAATTCAAATGATCTACAAATAATAGAAATTGTACTTGCAATTGTTAGCCATACTTTTTGCTTGGTTAGCTTTGTTAGACGGCCGCCGAAAAAGGACAAATGTACTAGGACAGGCAGCTTAAATGTAAAGGAACCTTTCGGGAAACGCGCAGGTAACTAAAGATTCGCGCACCCTTGTAAAAAAATCTTCTATATAAGGCAATGAGAAAAGAGTGGCCGAGAGCCCATTTTTGGAATTGTAAGCGTACTGTTTGAAGTGTGTATGTCGTGGGGAAGATTAACCCTACTCTGTTCTGTTCTGTTTTGTGCTCCGTCTAGTCGTTATACGCAGTGTAGTGCAGAATTACGAATTGATAATCCTGTATACGAATCTATTCGGTAATGGTTGAGCATATCTCTGAGTGTTATTAAGTTGCACTGTATTGTTTGTCAGTCTTTCTGCTGAACAAGTGAATGTGAAATAACGACCCCGAACTGTTTGTGCGTTAACATTTTCTGTAAGCGACCAAGTGTGATACAGTAGTCTGCGTTCACTATTGATTCCGATCACACACAGACTAGTATCTGTGATGGTCGGGGTGCGAATAGGACACTATTATGTCTGTGACTAGTTAGTTGGTGTTAGGAGATTTGCTGCCCGAGTTTGGCATACGGTGAGTTTACATAACTTTAGGGTATAGATGTCTGTTTGGTATACCTGTCTGTTCTGAAGAAGTGCGTATTAGGTGACCTTCGTTACTGAAGTATATTATTCTATTGGATACAAGTAACTGGACTACTGCTCAGATAGCTACAGCAAGATCAGTTCTGAAGTTCTAAGTCCAGTACACCGAACAGTTTTCAGTTGTTCAGAGTTGGGTACTGAGCTAAGACACGAGAGAGCATTTATGATTGTGTAATGAGTTGGGAAAATAGTACAGGGCCTCTGTCTAACAGACCCCTACCACTCCCAAGGACCCACGTGGCTAAGAGTTGATTTACTTGTAATCATCACGATAGTAGTAACCTGCATACGGAAAGGTAGATAGTTAGGGACTCCCAACCTCCTAAAGTATTGGAGTCCGAAATCAGAGTCTGTAGCCTTTAACGGCTAACAGCTTCTTGAATAACCTGCAATAAAGAGAGAAAGAAAAGAGAGAGAGAGAGAGAGAGAGAGAGAGAGAGAGAGAGAAATAGAGAGAGAGATAGATCTAGAGAGAGAGAGATCTAGAGAGAGAGATCTAGAGAGAGAGAGAGAGAATTCAAAGAGAGAAAGATGTAGAAAGAGAGAAACAAAGATAGAGGGAGACAATAAGAGAGAGCTTATGCAAAACAACAATTCTGCATATACTTGCTTCAGCTCGTAAGTGCAGCGCAATTGCGAACGTTGGAGAACTCTTCGATCGGATGCGTGAGAATGCCGATCGCAGAGCCTCCAACGTTTTAATTTTTTTTCGTCAACAGATCGTCATATAAGCGATGCTATTCGTCATCAAATAGGGGACAATTTTACCGTCGCTTATGCGACCGCAACTAACGTCGCCTACGCGATGCAAAAAAGCATCGCTTATGCGACGCTTTTAAATTGCGTCGTTTTAAGGATGTTTTATGGGAACATTGCAATCCCGTCGCGTCACAAGTCACAAATACTATCGTTTTCTGCGTCGTTTAATCGACGGTCGGCGCGCGACGCTAATTACGATGCAAGTTGCAATTTTATAGCGACGAAATTCTGTCGCCTTAACCCTCGCTATATGCCCGTATTTCTTGTAGTGGTATATGCATGTGTGTGTGCATGTGTATATGTGTTTTAATACTTTAATTATATAATTCATTCATATGTGTGTACCTAAGAGTATATGTCTGTGTGTGTATATGTATGTATGTGCATGTGTATGTGTGTGTATATGTATGTATGTGCATGTGCATGTATAAGTGTATATGTGTGTATGAGTATGTGCATTTTCTTGTGTATATGTGTGTATATGTATATGCATGTATATGTATGTGTGTGTATATGTATATGCATGTATATGTATATGTGTGTATATGTATATGTATATGTATATGTGTATATGTATATGCATGTGTATATGTATGAAACATGCATTTGTATGTGGATGTGCATATACATGTATTTGCATATATGTTAATGTGTGTATGTGTGTATGTGTGTATGTGTGTATGTGTATAGATATATATATATATATATATATATATATATATATATATATATATATATATATAAATATATATATATATATATATATATATATATATATATATATATATATATATATATATATATATATATATATATATATATATATATATATATATACACACACAATAATGCATGCATGGACGTCTTTTTATGTGGTTGTAGGAATGTTTGTGCATATGCATGTGTATATGTGTGTATGTCTAAGTGTATGTGCACATGTATTTATGTGTATATATGTGTGTGTATGTGCATGTGTATATATGTATATGTGTGAAAGTGCATCTTCATCGTGTATAAGTGTATGAGTGCATATCAATAAGTGTGAGTATGCTATGTAATGAAAATAACACAATTCAAATGATCTACAAAGAATAGAAATTGTACTTACAATTGTTAGCCATACTTTTTGCTTGGTTAGCTTCTTGAATAACCTGCAATAAAGAGAGAAAGAAAAGAGAGAGAGAGAGAGAGATAGATCTAAAGAGAGAGAGATCTAGAGAGAGAGAGGGAGAGATCTAGAGAGAGAGAGAATTCAAAGAGAGAAAGATGTAGAAAGAGAGAAACAAAGACAAAGGGAGACAATAAGAGAGAGCTTAGGAAAAACAACAATTCTTCATATACTTGCTTCAGCTCGTAAGCGCAGCGCAATTGCGAACGTTGGAGAGCTCTTTGATCGGATGCGTGAAAATGCCGATCGTAGAGCCTCTAACGTTTTAATTTTTGTCCGTCAACAGATCATCGTGTAAGCGATGTTATTCGTCGTCGTATAAGCGACAATTTTTAGCGTCGCTTAAGCGACGGCATGTAACGTCGCCTATGTGACAAAGGAAAGTGTCGCTTATGCAATGCTTTTAAACGCATCGTTTTAGCAACGTTGTATGGGAACATCGCAATCCCATCGCGTCACAAGTCGCAAATACCGTCGTTTTATGCGTCGTTTAATCGATGGTTGGCGCGCGACGCTAATTACGATGCAAGTTGCAACTTTATAGCGACAAAATTTTGTTGCCTTAACCGTCGCTATACGCCCGTATTCCTTGTAGTGGGTCCACACTTGAGCACAAGATAGAGCTTGTACCTATCATGGACAAATTAAACCATCTTGAACCTCGGATTCCATGTGACTCCTATATCTCATGATTGGTTCAGAATTAGGAGAAAATAATGCTTCCATTGTGTCTGGAACATGGCAAAACCCTAAGATTGAATGTCTATTTGCTAAATTTTGACATCAAGAGGTCCTATTCGGTTTACTGGCATCATTGATGACATCATCAATTCGCAACCACCCTTGAGAACAGCCCTTGAAATCCTATATAAGGAGGCCTTGGCCACATTCATTCTCAGTCTTGCCAATGCCAGTCTTGGGAGCTCAAGGAGTCTTGATCACCAAGTACTTTCAAGTTCTAGTTCATGTTCTAGTCTTGTCTCTTGCTCTAGTCTTTTCTAGTCTTGTATCCTCGACACCTAGCCTTGTCCACTTGTAATCTCGTAGTAAGAGATCCTATGGAGTTCTTTCTTTCTTGTCCACTTGTTCTTGTAATCAATAGAGCTTGCTCCATACTTACAATCCCGGATTGTGGGATCCTGTGTATCATCTCTAGTCGCGTTATCCATACCTATTAGTCCCGGGTTGTGGGACTTCGTGTATCAATTACATATCCTTGTATTGTTTCCCCTGCATGGGTGATCTTGTAATCAGAAGTACATTTTCGTAATCTTATCTACTATAGTTTGTGATTTTCTAGCCCTTAGATTTGTTGCTTGGATGGCCATGATCAAAGGGAATATTTGGGAACCAAAAGTAAAAAAAAAGGCACACGCTCTGTCAATAAAATTTTCGTTGAATTTCTACCATTGGATCTCATTTAGTTTGTATCATAGAGATTGAAACCCAATGCTCTGGCACTAAATGAAAAAATGTCTACAGTGAGTGTCACTAAAGGACAAACATCCAAACTTTCATGCAAGGAATTTCGTGTCGTGCATAGGTTTTCAACCGTTGGATGGAAGGAATTTTAGAGGGTGGAGATTGATGATGTAGTGATCCATGTAAGGATCAAATCAAAGCCATTAGATTCTTTCCAAATCCAATAGCTTATGGAACCTTTTGCCTATTCTTCTTGAGTACTCCTTTTGTCTTCTTGTGTTCAAGCCATAGGGAAGGTCTTACTCTTTTAGAGAGCAGTGTCTAGTCCCTTTACATGGGGCTTGAGTGATGTGGAGCTCAATAGGATTAAATAAGTGTGCATATATATAAAGCACTTGATTTTTGAAACCAAATGAAACACACATTGCTAAGTTGAAAAAAAAATCCGAATCATCTCATCTTTATCGAGTTTATGGGATCCTAAGCTTCAGAATGATACCATCATCTGGCATTCTGGCTAATAAGTATAACATCACAACTTACGTAGCCCTCTCTTTTCTCACACATACATATGGATTCATCATTGATATGGGACCACATCTCTGTAATCTCACACCAAATCTTAGTATGAATCTTCAAGTGCCTCCAGAGTCCACATGAGGCTTTGAAACTTCTGGTTGCAGTCTCGTGGCTCGAGCAGAGGCTTTGGTGTGTTCTAGAAATTTATGTACAGTGGAGCTCAGAAAACAGAGTTTGCTTGTTGTATTCTCATCGTCACTTCCTTCCCGAGGACTTGAATCTGGACATCAGTTTCTCTTCGAGAAAATGGCGCACAACTGGTCTTCTCTCTAACGAATCCAACGAATGGCTCCTAGCACGCTGTGCGGTTGATATGTCTATCAAGTATCATAAACTCATTTAGAGAATAATGAGGATGATTATGTATGTGTGTGTATGTATGTGTATCTTTATGTACATATGCATGTGTATGTGCCTATATGTATGTAAATATGATTATGTGAGTCTATGTGTGTGTACATATGATTATGCATGTGTATGTGTATATGAATATGTGTATGTGTCTATGTGTGTATTCATTATATGTGTGTAGCTGCATGCATGTGTATGTGTGTGTGTGTAAATGTGCATGTATGCATGTGTGTATGTGAAAATGTGCATGTGTGTGTAAATGTGCATATATGTGTGTATATGGATGTGTATGTGTGTGTATGTGTGTATGTGTACCTCTGGTCGATCTCCTTTCTCTCTCTCTCTCTCATATACATACACACATAAATAAACACACATACACATATCCACATATATATACATATACACATATATACATACATACATACACACACATGTATGCATGTGACCTGATGTGCGTGTACGTTTGTGTATATATGTGTGTGTATATAAATATGTGTATAAATATGTATGTAAATTATGTGTATATTATGTGTGTGTGTGTATATAGTTACACATATAAATATAACAAATAAAAGCAATGCATACTGTGCATTTTCACAATGATGAGCCATAAGTGTTCGCATCTCTTTTAGACACCACTTATGCGACCACCCAGTCCCAAATTCTGTCTCAAGTGAACTAAGTACGTATTCTTTATCCCTCTCTCTCTCCCCCTCTCCCTCTCTCTCTCTCTCTCTGTCTCTCTCTCTCTCTTTCTCTCTCTCTCTCTCCCTCTCTCTCCCTCCCTCCCTCCCTCTCTCTCTCTCTCTCTCTCTCTCTCTCTCTCTCTCTCTCTCTCTCTCTCTCTCTCTCTCTCTCTCTCTCTCTCTCTCTCTCTCTCTCTCTCTCTCTCTCCCCCTTGTGTGTGTGTGTACAAAGTCTCCTAATGTAATCAGGCAATCACATGGCGTGGCATTTGGGAAGTCAGACCTTTTCTTTGTGTGTCTGCTTCATCCTCTGAGTTCGTGTATTGTTATTCAGAAACATGAGATAGCAGCTGCTCAGGTATCAACGTCATGTCATTTATTTCTATTATTCTTAGAGCATATGCATGTTAGAAAATAGTGGATTCCTTTTGATGATTATCGATCCCAAGAGGCCAATACCAAGAGTGAACTACTTACAAGAATTGCAAACATTGTAACTGCTTCATTTCAAGGGAAATACACAGGATTTGGTGTTAAAAAGTTGCATTTGAGTCCCCGTAGTAAAAGAGCTGCTTGTTTTCATCATAAAACAAAAGATATTGAAATTTATTTAAAAGATGGAAAGAGATCAAGCTAAGCTTGACATTGAATATTCATGCATCAGATAATGTCGACAAATATCCAGGAGTAGGACTTGATCGCACAAAGTTTCATAACCATCGTAATAGTCAACTTGGCAGATGGTTGTATGTAAAGATGGACAAATAAATATCTTAATATTGTTGTAACTGTTGTTTTCATTGTTTTAATTGTGATGGCCTTGTTGTTAAAAGGAAAAAAATATTCCATTTTTCTTTTATATTTATCTGTTTCCTGACAGAAGATCATTGAGAGCTTCTTTAAATGATATGATTTCTACTTACATAAAAAGGGAAGTACAGAAGATCATTGAGAGTAGGACGTCAAGGTGGAGGGAGTGAAGGTAAGAAGGATTTTTTTTTTTTTTTTTTTTTTAAATGGAGGTTCGGCCGAGGCCTACTCCCCCTGACTTTAACTTTGAAATGAACAACTGTACAAGGAAGGGCATAGTACCCATGGGACCCTCCTTATCCCACAAGAAGAGGGGCAGACGAGGTAGACGGCCCGAAGGTAAGAAGGATTGTAAGGGAAGGATACGCTTTATTTAATTGAATGTCCAAGAATTATTTAATTGAAGGCATGTGATTACGCAAGTGTACTTCTTCTTCTTCTAAAGTTACCCTGAATGTGAGAAGCATGGTCGATAAAGTAGGCAGACTTCAAAGAGTGCTTGAAATCCAGAAAGATAGTTATCCTAATTAAGGCATTCTTCTGCAGTTTTTTTATAACATAGCCACAAAGCATTATGATAAGGAAGTGTTGGTGCTCTTTGATACATTAACACTTGTGCTTCTTGTCTGTAGGATGTGAAATATCTCTTGATCACCTCATGTTGGATTTGGCCAGAGGTACTTGATGTTTCTTTTTGAAGCTTCAAATGACAAAGCATCCTTTCCATGTGAATGGAGGCTTCAGAGAGGATTCGCGGTAGAGCAAGTGCGCCTTTTGTTTCGTGAGTTTTATCTCGCCATATTGTAGGCCATTTTGTTGACATCTAAATGATGTATTCATATTATTGAGCATATAACCCTTTTTTTTCTGGATAAATTAAAAACATGGGTGATGCTAAACTAGCAGGTTTCAATTTATATGAAAAAAAGATGTCATTACAGTATTCTATTCTTATATATTCTTATAGTCCTTGTGCCAAGTTGTGCACAATTCAATACATGTTGGCACATGACAAAAGCAGAGGGAAGTGATGTAGATGGTGGAATGAGGATATACGATTTATTGATTCTAGATTGGAATGGAGGATCTTCACTATGATATTTGCATGGAAATAAAGGATCATTTTCGGCTCTCATATTGTAATATCAACTTCAAAAATTTTCCGCATTTTCATGGTCCCTCTCAGTAGGCATAATTTGATGAGCACATGTCTGACACACCTAGAGCATAATGTATTGTATTTGCTAGGAGTGGAATAAATATAAACATCAATTACGCAAGTTGGAAGCTTGCTATTGGACATGATATTCATGTTTTCTCTACCATTGCCGCTCACCATTAGATTCTCGAAGGTTCCATGGCTAGATTCTCACATGCAAAAAGTATTTCAATTTCAACATCATTGCAAAGCTTTTTGTCATTAGATTCCTGTTATTTTGAGCTAGCTATCCTTAGCATTTTGAAGCCTATCATGACGCTCAACAAGGAAACCAGTCATCCTTCTTAATCTGAACATCAAGATTTTTATCATAGAGTTTCTAGTAGTAACAATTATTGGGGAGCATTGTAGCAACCACTGAATTTATGAAGTAACCTCTTAGGCCTTTCTTAGTATACTTCCTTTGATATGAACATGGTCGATCATAGGGTTTGTAGAACCAAAATTCTTGGAAGACATGACATGCTCAACTCTAGGGACATCGCACCCAAATTTTGGCAACATAGCACCAAGGTGCCCACCTTCACTTTTTGGGTGCCACAGTGCCACCTTGTGGAAACAAGGGTGCCATGGCACCCAAGTTAAGTCTCAAGGTGCCACCATGCCCAACTTCTTTTGGCTTCCATTTTTGATGCAAGACCAAGGAGACAAGGTGTTCCAAGCTCTAACAAGGTGGCGGGTGGTTGACAAAGGATGAAAAGGCAGCTAGCAATGAAGAAATAAACCTCCACCACCCAAATTGAGCCACTACATGACAAAGTCTAGTACATGAAAATGTAATTGTCTTCATGTCACATAATCCTAGCAAAAGGTGGATGAACCACACCTTAAGAGAGAACATTAGCAAGTAATCCTCAACCATGGCTTTTGGGGCAAGTGGTTTCGCTCCCCTTATGGATTTGTCTAAGCCTTGCTCCCTTGTCCATGGGAACCTCTTTAGAAGGTTGGCTTCTAAGAAGAAAGCGGATGAAAACTCACGGGCAATGTTATAAAGGAATCTCTCAACCGTGTGAACATACTGAAGGCTCGCTAGTGGTTGCCCTATGTGAGGAGGTGCTAGAGGTGAGAAAGGAGTGATGGTTATTGTTCTACCCATCTCCCACACTCCAAGGTCATCATAACCACTTTGCCACCACAGTTCCTTCTTGAACCCTTCCAAGGGACAAGAAGGAATGTGATGAATGTGTGATCAGTGGTTCGCTTTCCAAGTGGACGAGCTTCTCGAACATGTATGGGTGGGCTGACGCTCAGCGCATCGGCCATCTCGAGCTCATGCTGAATGGATAAGCATATTCTTGGTGGGTTTCTCTCAAACCTCAACCGACTACATGCAAAGAATTTCAAACGGTCTTTGGTGGATATTTTTTTCTTCATGTTTTAGTGCAAGATGGGAAAGGAGTATTGGACACTTAGTCACATTCGTTTAGAGACCTAATTTAGAGGACCACAACTCTAGAGGAGCCACAAGTGTGGCTCTAAATGCTACATCTTTTTGGGTTGCCACGTGCATATTGGAAAGAGGTGTTGTGAAATCTATCTGGGTCAATGAAGGACATCTAAAGATTTGTTAGGAACTATGACAATACCCTAGCAATTTTGGGAGGGGACAAGGGAAACTAGGTACCAACCCCTAGTCATGAGGGCAAGGCCTTTTTATGCTTCACCTTGAGTAGTCGCTCAGTCGAAGGGACTTCCACGAAAGAAGGTCATCACAGATAGCACTTTTCGAGCTCTTTGACTAGAGAACAGGAGCAAGGGGCGTTCTTATGAGGGCCACCAGCCAACCACATCCGTGGGCATCTAGCCCATAGAGCACGGAAGAGGAAGAAGATTTCCTCCTCTGATATCCAAATCATAGACACTATGGTGAATGTCATCAATCCAAGTACATATTCTCTTGATTCTCAGATATTTCATGTTTTTGCACGTAGATGTCGATAATGCTGCATTGAAAGCATTGTGTCGGGTCCCCATGATCTACTCCACATCAAGGGAGAGACTAGTGGCAAGACCGTGACGTTATTTGAGAACAATTCTACGCATAATTTCATCTCTTCTCGCATGGTGCATGACATGGGACATTCTTCATACATCATCCATATATGGTCTTTTATTCAGAGGATAGGGTGAGTGAGAGATGCCCGAGGTCATATCACCAATGGACCTTCGTATCTAGCTTTATCATGAATTCATTGACTTCAATGATGAGCCTTGAGCATGTGGATGTTATCTTAGCCATTCCTCCATTCTTCCACACGAAAGACTACCTATGAGTTCATTATGTTTTGCATAGAATTTTATTTGTTCTAGATGGTAGATTTCATGTCATTGAGGGTTGTATTCCCTCTAATATCACTATTGTATCTCATGTAAATTTTCTTACTTATAATGAACTCAAAGGGTTCTTGTTCAATTTTGAGATCTCACTATTTTCCTATTACATTGTTTGTTATGTCCGACATATCTTTCTTGTGTTTTTATCACCAGTTTGGTGTGCATGGTATGCATGACATGGGTGATCTATCTGCGCATGACATGGAGGTCAAAGAGACTTTGGATTCATTAATAAGTGAGTTTATGAACCTATTTCCACTAGATTTGCAAGATGGACTTCCAATGTCCTGTGGGTCCACACTTGAGCACAAGATAGAGCTTGTACCTATCATGGACAAAGGAAACCATCTTGAACCTCGGATTCCATGTGACTCCTATATCTCATGTTTGGTTCAGAATTAGGAGAAAAAAATGCTTCCATTGTGTCTAGAACATGCCAAAACCCTAAGATTGAATGTCTATTTGCTAAATTTTGACATCAAGAGGTCCTGTTTGGTTTGCCAACATCATTGATGACATCATCAATTTGCAACCGCCCTTGAGAATAGCCCTTGAAATCCTATATAAGGAGGCCTTGGCCACATTCATTCTCAGTCTTGCCAATGCCAGTCTTGGGAGCTCAAGGAGTCCTAATCACCAAGTAAGTAATTTCAACTTCTAGTTCAAGTTCTAGTCTTGTCTCTTGCTCTAGTCTTTTCTAGTCTTGTATCCTCGACACCTAGCCTTGTCCACTTGTAATCTCGTAGTAAGAGATCTTATGGAGTTCTTTCTTGTATCTAGTTCATCTCCCAGACGGGAGTTCTTGTAATCCAGAGATCTTGCTCCATACTTACAATCCCGGGTTGTGGGATCTCGTGTATCATCTCTAGTCGAGTTATCCATACCTATTAGTCTCAGGTTGTGGGACTTCGTGTATCAATTACATATCCTTGAACTGTTACTCCTGCATCGGTGATCTTGTAATCAGAAGTACATTTCTATAATCTTGTCTACTATAGTCAGAGAGCACAATCTAGTGCTCCCTTGACATTTTGGCAAGACTAGCTTCTATTCAAGACTTGGCATCATGGAGAACTCTTATGAACAAATTGTGGCATCACTTCAAAGTCTTCAACAAAAAATCAAGGACCTAACTTATAGACAAACACAAGTCGAGATGGAACATCCGGTGCATATAGGCATGCTCATCCAAGAACTACAAGAACGAGCCGAGAATCTTCAAGCCTTCTCATGTTCCATGGATGAAGGATAGGTTAAGAAACAAGGAATCTTTTACTTCAGAAGAACAAACCAGTAGTAGCTGAAGTAGTAGATAGTAGACCCTTAGCATATGGTAATATAGCCATGGAAACCACACCATTAAGAGTACACCTTGGTGACCATGAATCCCACATATGTTTCAATATAATATCGAACCCAATACATCCAGTTATCATTGGAATGCCCTGGTTAAAGAAGCATAATCCAAACATTAATTGGGAAAAGAATAAAATCACCCATCGAGATATCCAGAAGAGCCCAACATATGTTGGAGCCAAGGCCTTCATACATTTAGTAAGGAAGGAACTGACATATATGATCGATGGCATACGAGCTCAAGAATCCAAAAACGATGATCGAGTGTAGCTACCCAATCAGTACGAAGGCTATGAATATGTTTTTAAAAAGAAAAATGCAGATATCCTCCCAAAGCATAGACCTTATGATTGTCCCATAGATCTTCAAGAGGGAGCACAACCACCCTTTGGACCAATCTAGAGACTATCCCGAGAGGAACTTACAGAACTGCACAAGAACATTGATGAGAATCTAGCAAAGGTGTTTATCAAACACTCAAAGTCTCTAGCAGGAGCTCCTATTTTATTTGTAAAGAAGAAGGATGGGACTCTTTGGATGTGTGTAGACTATCTTGGATTGAATAAAGTCACTATAAAGATAGACATCCTCTACCACTCATATCATAACTCTTGGAACGCCTTGGAAAAGCAAACCTCTTCACAAAGATGGACCTTCGAGGAGCTTACAATCTTGTCAGGATCACAGAAGGAGACAAATGGAAGACAGCATTTCGAACAAGCTATGGGCACTTTGAATATGTAGTTATGCCATGTGGTCTCACAAATGTTGGAGCTATCTTTAACATATGATGAATGATATCTTTCGAGAGTATTTAGATGACTTTGTGGTAATATATCTTGATGATATCTTCATATTATCCAAAAATCTAGAGGATAATGAACGTCATGTAAAGATAGTCCTAGAGAAACTAAGAGAAAAAGGATTATATGCGAAATTGGAGAAGTGCACTTTCCATAAGACAGAAGTGGAATTTTTAGGGTACATTGTACCAGATACAAGAATTTTTTTGGACCTAAGAAGATTGAGACAATCCTTGACTGGCAACCACCTTCATGTGTTCTAGACGTACAATGTTTTTCTGGGGTTTGCCAATTTCTACACAATATTCATCAAAGATTACTCCAAGATAGTAACACCTCTTACCAAGCATACATGGAACTCCAAATTCTCATGGAGAAAAGAAGAAAAAAAAAAAGCCTTTCAGACCTTGAAATCAAAATTCACTACTATGCCAATTGTAGTTCATCCTGACTCTAGTAAGCCCTTCTTCCTAGAGACAGATGCATCAGACTTTGCCCTATGGGCCATTCTTTTCCAATATGGAGATGACGGACACCTACATCAAGTTGCATACCATTCAAGGAAATTTTCCCTTGCAGGAATTAATCATGAAATTCATGATAAAGAACTTCTTGCCATAGTGAACACATTTGATACCTGGCGTCACCATCTAGAAGGAGCAGCACATAAAGCTAGCATGAACATAGATCACAAGAACCTAGAGTATTCTATGACCACCGGCATCCTCAATACAAGGAAATCTCGATGGAGTAACTTCTTATCCATGATGGACTTTGTCATCGCATACCATCCAAAATGTCAATGGCGTCAGCGAGATGCCTTGTCAAGATGATGTTACCTTGCACCAAAGAAGGGTGAAGAGGCCTTTGATCAACAAGCAAGTCTATTACTCAAGCATGAGCATCTCTACTAAGCATCTATCTCTTCAAGCCATCATGAAGATTCAGCCTTGAATCATTTGATCTATGAGACTCTACCATGAGATTAAGTATTTTGTAACGTTAAGCAAAAAATGCAAGAAGGAAAAAATGAACAAGTAAATGAATTCCAAGAAAAGCTTGGGTTACTATTCTATAAGAACCTATTGCATGTCCCTCGAGGAACTCCGAGGATCCAAGTACATCAACAATGTCATGACAACCTTGCAGTAGGACATTTTGGGGTGAATAAAACAATAGAACTCATATCAAGGGATTTTTGGTGGCCTCAAATGTGCAAGGAATTTAAAGAATATATCAGAACTCGTGATACTCGCAATAGATATAACGTACCCCGACATAAACCTCATGGCCTTTTGCAACCTTTACCTATTCTAGAGAGGCCATGGGCTTCATTGTCTATGGATTTCATCACAGATCTACCAAAGTTAGATAAGTATGGTGCCATTCTTATTATTGTGGATAGATTTACAAAGACGACACACTTCATTCCAACTACCAAGGCAATCATAGGTGCAACCACTTCTAGACATTTTCTCAAATAGATATTTAGGCTTCATGGATTGCCTGATGATATTGTTAGTGATCGAGGTCCATAGTTCATATCCAACTTTTGGAACAGTCTTTGCAAGCTGCTTGGTGTTCAAATTTAACTATCTACAACAAACTATCCATAGACTGATGGACAAATAGAATGGGTGAATCAAGTCCTAGAGCAATATCCCCATAGCACCAACAACCATCATCAAAATTATTGGTTTGAGCTTTTACCCGTTGTAGAGTTTGCGTATAACAATAGTGTTAATGCATCTACTAAGCAGACTCCCTTCTTTGCAAATTATGGATAGCATCCAAGGATGGATATATAACTCTCAAATCATGTGAACAACCCACATGTGAGAGACAAGGCCCATTACATGATACATCTGAAACATGCCAAGACCCTAAGATGGACTATCTATTTGCTAAATTCTGACATCCAAAGGTCTTGTTTGATTTGACGATAGCATTGATGACATCATCAGCTTGCAACCACCCTTGAATTCCTATATGAGGAGGCCCTAGCCACATTCATTCTCAATCTTGCCAATGCCACTCTTGGGAGCTCAAGGAGTCCTGATCACCAAGTAAGTACTTTCAAGCTCTTGTTCAAGTTCTAGTGTTGTCTCTTGCTCTAGTCTTGTCTAGTCTTGTACCCAGGACATATAGCCTTGTCCACTTGTAATCTCGTAGTACGAGATCCTATGGATTTTTTCTTTATCTAGTTCATCTCCTAGAAGGGAGTTCTTGTAATCAAGAGATCTTGCTCCATACTTCCGATCCCAGATTGTGGGATCTCATGTATCATCTCTAGTCGAGTTATACTTACCTATTAGTCCGGGTTGTGGGACTTTGTGTATCAGTTACATATCCTTGTATTGTTTCCCTTGCATGGATGATCTGGCAATCAGAAGTACATTTCCATAATCTTATCCATTGTAGTTAGAGAGCACAATCTAGTGCTCCCTTGATAGTACCTGGTAGTAATCGTGTCTCTTGACAACCTTATAGGTTTAGCCAGAAGGAGGACGATGAGATTGCCAGATAGATACAAGTCTACCTTGAGAAAGGATTTATTGAGCCTAGTAAATCTCCATTGGGGGCACTAGTTCTTCTTGTGAAGAAGAAGGATGAGGGATGCGTTTTTGTGTAGATTAGAAAGGATAGGAATTAGGTTGCTGAAAGTGGATAGGAATTAGGGTAGGTTCAAACTCAAGTGGTGGAAGTGTCATACTTTACACCTTTGTTATTGTTCTAGATGGAATAGAAATGCAACACAAGTAAGATTTGCTCAACCCTCATGCATGTGTTCTCATACAAAGTATCTTGTTGTAAGTGGAACCGAACTAAGATCTGTTCTGCCTCCGTCCATATGTTTACATATGCTCGTCTGTTGTCTGAAGAGAAAACAAGAGTGATAAAAAGCAATAGATAATGAACTAGCGGACATTTTCTATAAGTACAAAATAGGAATGCGCTCCGCCATGGAAACATGTGGGACTTAGGGTGGCTTATGTGATGTTTTCTGCCCTTGTTCTACATGCTAACTAACATTGACATTTGTTCGTTTTTTCTGTGAAGAGAAAAGATAGGGGGATAAAACGTTATAAGTGAAAAACTAGTCAATGACTATATTGTTGGCAAAATTGTTTACTGATGTCGAGGGTGACACATGCAAAAGATGCTTACTAATGTGGAGGGTGGCACATCCTTGGGGCATGCTGGAGAGGTCAGTACAACATTCTTGAAAGTACATCGTGAATTGGCAGAATGCTATCTCTAGTCTCACCACCCTATCTTCTTTAAACAAGGGCATCTAAATGTTAAAAAAAAATAAAAAAACAAACACACACACACACACTTGGGAGATGAACATATTTAAAGTGTGCATATGCTCAATTGAATCTGATGTTCAACATTACACAAGTTGCAATAGCCTATATTGTGCTCAATGTTTTATTAGAAGTTAGGCAAGCACTTGTAGAAATGATTGTGGATCAAAGATGGAGGGCATTGCTAAAGAGCTATAACTCTTATCGAGTTGTTTCTTCGAAGTGTATCTCTATGATACACTCACAAATTTTCTAGCGTAATTTAAAAGAAAATGTCACTATTACTAAACCTTTTGTCGAATTTCTATGAATTGTTCATATCTATAAGTTAATAGGAAAAGTTTATTGGATTATGTGAGAAGCCATACAAAAGTGAAAGATTTTAATTATTTCTCACCAAAGAGTAATCACAGATTGTACCATTAGCAGAGAAATGGTGGACACAAATATAAACCCATTTACATAGAAAAACACAAATGGTGGACCCATCATTTCAACTAATCGATCAATCATCAAACAAAGAAGTCATGGCAAACTTTAAAGCATCGTGTAATTTACTTCTAGGCACAGATGGTTGCGCCACAAGGAATAAGTGAGCATAGTAATGGTTGACATGACACAATTTGGTCGCTTTGTGATCATGCATTCCGTCAATTGATTGTTGAGCATGTAGTTGTTTGAACAATGCCAATATGGAAGCTATTTTGGAAGGTACTAATGACATTAGTTTAAGTCTCACATATGTAAGAGTTTCAAATGTGATGCGTTGAGAGCATCATATATGTGACACTAAAAAGTGTTGCATATGTGAGTGTAGTACCCCTCCTCCTTTCCCTCTCTCTGGCTAGACATGCAGGAGGACGTATTGTTTTCATTTTGACCATGGTGGCCCTCCCTGCTAATGGAGCATCCTCCCCTCCACTTCTCCCTGCGTCACACCAATCTTCCTCTGAGCTTGAAAACCACGGATTCTTTGCAGAGGAGCAAGATAGAAGTCTCTCCCCTCTCCGCCACCCCACCCCGCACCCCCACCCCACCACCCCACCCCGCTCCCCCGTTTCACCCCGCCCCTCACGCGCACACACTACCCCCCCTTCTCTCTCTCTCTCTCTCTCTCTCTCTCTCTCTCTCTCTCTCTCTCTCTCTCTCTCTCTCTCTCTCTCTCTCTCTCTCTCTCTCTCTCTCTCTCTCTCTCTCTCTCTCTCTCTCTCTCTCTCTCTCTCTCTCTCTCCCCTCTCCGTCACCCCACCCCGCACCCCCACCCCGCCACCCCACCCCGCTCCCCCGTTTCACCCTGCACACCCGCCACCCCCCCGCCCCTCACGTGCACACACTACCCCCCTCCCTCTCTCTCTCTCTCTCTCTCTCCCCCCTCTCTCTCTCTCTGTCCCCTCCCCGCCACCCCACTCCGCACCCCCACCCCACCACCCCACCCCGCTCCCCCGTTTCCCTCCCCCATTTCACCCCGCGCACCCGCCACCCCCCCGCCCCCTCACGTGTACACCCCCCCTTCTCTATCTCTGTCTCTCTCTCTCTCTCTCTCTCTCTCTCTCTCTCTCTCTCTCTCTCTCTCTCTCTCTCTCTCTCTCTCTCTCTCTCTCTCTCTCTCTCTCTCTCTCTCTCTCCCCTCCCCGCCACCCCACCCCACCACCCCACCCCGCTCCCCCCGCTTCCCTTCCCCATTTCACCCCGCACACCCGCCACCCCCCCGCCCCCTCACGTGTACACCCCCCCTTCTCTCTCTCTCTCTCTCTCTCTCTCTCTCTCTCTCTCTCTCTCTCTCTCTCTCTCTCTCTCTCTCTCTCTCTCTCTCTCTCTCTCTCTCTCTCTCTCTCTCTCTCTCTCTCTCTCTCTCTCTCTCTCTCTCTCTCTCTCTCTCTCTCTCTCTCTCTCTCTCTCTTCTCTCTCTCTCTCTCTCTCTCTCTCTCTCTCTCTCTCTCTCTCTCTCTCTCTCTCTCTCTCTCTCTCTCTCCTCTCTCTCTCTCTCTCTCTCTCTCTCTCTCTCTCTCTCTCTCTCTCTCTCTCTCTCTCTCTCTCTCCCCTCCCGGCCACCCCACCCCGCACCCCCACCCCGCTACCCCCACCCCGCTCCCCCGCTTCCCTCCCCCATTTCACCCCGCACACCCGCCACCCCCCCGCCCCCTCACGTGTACACCCCCCCCCCTCTCTCTCTCTCTCTCTCTCTCTCTCTCTCTCTCTCTCTCTCTCTCTCTCTCTCTCTCTCTCTCTCTCTCTCTCTCTCTCTCTCTCTCTCTCTCTCTCTCTCTCCCCTCCCCGCCACCCCACCCCGCACCCCCACCCCGCTACCCCATCCCGCTCCCCCCGCTTCCCTCCCCCATTTCACCCCGCACACCCACCACCCCCCTGCCCCCTCACGTGTACACTCCCTCTCTCTCTCTCTCTCTCTCTCTCTCTCTCTCTCTCTCTCTCTCTCTCTCTCTCTCTCTCTCCCCTCCCCACCACCCCACCCCGCACCCCCATCCCGCCACCCCACCCCGCTCCCCCGCTTCCCTTCCCCATTTCACCCCGCACACCCCCCCCCCCCCCGCCCCCTCACGTGCACACATGCGCCCCCCCCCCCCCCCCCCCTGTTCCTCCTCACACTTCCCCTCTCACACCTGCCGCCCACTCCCGCCACCTGCACACATGCGCCCCCCCCCCCACACACATGCATACACACACATACCCTCACACACACGCACACCACACATGCACAACCACACATATGCACACACACACATCCATACATACACACACATCCTCACCTGTACTCACACACGCACACACCACACATACACAACCACACATATACATACACACACGTCCATACATTCACACACATCCGCACATACTCACTCACACATACTCACACACATGCATGACCTCATCCACACACATGCACTCTCTCACACACATGCACCACACCCCCACACAATCACACACACACCCATGTGACATACACACACCCCCCCCCTCACACACATACACACACATGCACCCGCACCATTACACATCCACCCCCGCACAATTCTGGAGACAATTCCTCCTTCCAAGCCATCTCAGGAGATGCCAGATATAGAGCTTGATGAATGTGAGGAAATCATCCTGCAAAATGTTGACATGGAAGAAGAAATGAGAAGGAAACAACAACAACCCATGCATGAGGCTTAGGAAGAGGAGGAAGAAGCTGCTTCTGGTCCGAGAGTTCAGTGTGCTCAACATTTATCAGTCATTATCAGAGATAAATAGGACTTGAAATTAAAGTGGAATGGTGGAAAGTGAAAGTAGTCGCCGCCAACCCTTCACGGCCACTACCTATTTTTGAGGATTCAATTCAAATCAAGGGAATATTTGACCTACCCCCTAATTTTGGGAGATCAACTGGCGCGTGATCAGTGGACGTGAAGCAAGACCCTCTTGACCTATTGAGGCCTATAAAAACAATGGATTTGTGCTCATTTGGGGTACATTTTTTTGGAGTTACATTGACGCGTGTTTACGTGCAGAAGTTCTCTCTTGCATTTGGTGGTTTCAAGCCTATTGTAGGAGCTACTCTGTAGTGTGGATACAAAGGGTAGGCTTCTCAGTGGAGGGCTATGAGCACTATAGTGTAAGAGAGTAGCTTGGATTTTTTTTCTTTTTTGTGAGTCAGTGTGTTGATTAATCTCTATTCTCTTGAGAAATTCTACCATTTGTATTGCTCTGAGTTAGTCTGCATATCAGCGGTCCCTTATGCTGATCTGTTGTATTGGAGTTAATACTTTTAGGGTGGCTTGTCAGCCCTAAGCTTGCATTTTTGAGCATCACTCTGCCCAACCCTGTAATCGTCTGATTCGAATCAAGAAGTGTATGGTCTTCCTTGGTCATTGGTTGTCCATATTTTCTGAAGTATTACCACTCTGTGCAATCCGTTTTATCTACCTCCTCACAGAAATGTTAAAGGGTATACTTCCCTAAAGAGAACCCCCCTTGAGTAGGTGATGTACTGGACGTGTTTAGTTTTCATTCTCTACTTTTGTTAAAAGCGGATACCCTAGTACCTCCTCTACAGTTTGGCACGCCCGGTGGGACCTTTGCATTTCTGTGAGAGGTGTTTTGCCCTATTGCAATTGCGAATAGGTACATGACCCATACACGAGCAGATAAGGAATCTCTTCGTGTCCGGAGGAGCCTTAACAAGTTAACAATAACCACGGCTAGTAAGTCTACCTCCCCGTTGCCTTCTCTAAATCTCTCGATTGATTTGGGTGCGACACCATTGTAAAAAGAGGGGTATAGGAGAACTCTAGACTTCTCCTCAGATACGTCCGAAGAAACACCAGTACAAATGGAGGATCTCTCTCATTTACTCTCCAGATTAAACATCAAATTTCCTACCTTCAAGGGACAAGCTTATGAGGATGCTGATGATCATGTGAGGAGATTTATCTCTTTATGCCGTGGACGTGGTCTGCAAAATAGAGAGGATGCAATGCTAGCACTTTTTCCATCTACATTGGAGGGTCTTGCAGATAAATGGTACAGTCAATATGCAGATGGTCATTTTGCTACTTGGGAGGCTCTGAAGGCGGCTTTCTCACTAACATTCAGACCAAGTGATTCTTCGGAAAGAGCTCTAGATCAGCTAGAGAATTTGAAGCTAAGGCCAGGTGAATCCTTTCATGAACTTCACACTAGAACAAAAGCACTTGTTGCACGTCTACCACATGCTCCAGGTGATTTTTTGGTTAAAAAGTGGATCGAGAAGGCTCTGCCCAGGTCATCTCAATAGAATCTTCGTGAGTCTCTTAGATTGGATGCTACCCTCAATGATTTTGTTGCAGCTGCATCACGCATTGAAGAAGCAAGGCAACATTTTGAAGGGGATATACAACCAAAGTATGCTGCAGATCTGGATCCTATTGAGCAACTGAGGAGGGAATTGGAAGCGTTGAAGATGCAACAAAATCAACAAGAAGAGAAGGTCTTGCCACCACTGCATCGCACTGATGATGAAGTAGCTCAACTTCGCTGAGAGTTAGAAGATTTGAAGACCACTCAGGATATAAGGAGACAAATTTGGTGTACAATCTGTAACAACAATGGACACTCCAATGCTAATTGCCCTATTAAGGTAAGCTGTCAATTTTGTGGAAAGGATGGTCATGAAGCCAGAGATTGCTACTACCTCAAGGGTACAGAGCAGAGAGGTAACCCTCAAAATTTGGATTCATATTATGCTAGTACTTCAAATACATCTAATAGGGAGGAGAATCGGCCCGCAAAGCCTAGATACAATAGACCTTTGATGTGCTATCGTTGTGGTGAGTATGGCCACATGCAAAATCGGTGTTCCCTCCTAGAAGATGCACCTCCTTGTCAACATTGTCTAGAGGCCAAGGATCATTATACTAAAGATTGCCCAAGAGGTCATCCTGCTCCAATCCACATGATTGCAGTCTCTCCACATGAAGAAGTGAAAACCACTCAGACTTATGCTATTTCATCCTCTACTATGCCCATAATGACTAGAGCTAGGCAAGCAGCTGTAACCCAGAGAGATGAACAACAAGGATTTTAGGATAAAGGGGAGGAAAAGAAGTCTGGATGGAAGGATCAAGTAGAAATTGAAGGAGCTTATGATAAGATGACTACTTCTCTAAAGGGCCAACCAACAAGTCTGCAAGAAAACACTCAGGAGGTAAACATTGAACAGATCTTGAAAGGTATTCATCACAAGGTTAGTCTATATGAACTTATAAGGATGGATTCAAAAATAAGAAGTGACTTACTGAAGATTATACACTCTGCTCACTTAGTCCAATCACCTAGTATAGATGGATTCATGGTTGATTTTCCCCCTGCACCCTTAGCAGACTACCAAAGTTCAAGATTATCAGTTTGTATAAAGGATGAAGCTCTTACAGGTGTGATCATAGATGGAGGCTCTGGTATCAATTTGATGCCAGATTTTACAATGAAGAAGCTAAATTTGAACCCCACCAAAATGGCACCATTTACAGTTACACTAGCAGATCAACATCGGGTTGCGCCTCTTGGCATTATTGAAAAGGTACGGATGATAGTACAGGGTTGCCACTTTGTGTTGGATTTTGTTGTTATTGCACTTCCACAGGAGACTTCCTATCCTTTGCTCCTGGGGAGACCGTGGCTGAGACAAGCAAAAGCTTTGCAAGATTGGGGGAAAAATAAACTATGGATTTCAACAAGCACCAATAGCCAACTGCAACTACACTTGGAAGAAGGATTTGATTCAGGAAAAACCACTGGATATACTGTGGATACTCAGGTAATGCCCTCTCTACCCCAAGAAGATGATACATTGTTTAATTGGATGATGGGAAGTGCAGAGTGTTGCACAGTGGAGATCAATGAAATTGAGGAAGAAGTTGCAGATAAGGAAATTACAGAAAAGGGCAATGAAGACCACAAGGTGTTGGAGAATGAGCAACTGAAGGAAAATACAAGCTTTGAGGAGGCAACCAATATAAAAGTATCAGAGAGGGAAGATTATGAACCTAAGAGCAGAGAAGATCTTCCTTTTGCAGATATACCTCAAGGATGGATGAAAGAACAGGTTGCAGAATATAAATTAAAATCCACTCCTGCATATAGTGGAGATGATTTCTCAAGCAAGACCAGTCCTGAAACATTGGTTCAAGAAGTAAATTTAGGGGATGAAGAGAACCCTCAAATGGTCCATTTGGCATCCTGGTTGTGGCATTATCCTCTCTTGCTACAGAAGGTAACTTCTTTGCTTTTTACTTATAAAAGTGTCTTCGCATGGTCCTACAAAGATCTAACAGGGATACCAGAAGAGCTTGGGTTACATCGGATACCCTTAGTTGAGGGAGTCGCGCCTGTAAGAAGTAGACCATATCGACTCAATCCGAAGTATGCAGAGGCAGTAAAAGCAGAGATTACAAAATTAGAAGAAGCGGGTATAATTGTTCCAGTAGAACATTCCAGGTGGCTTTCCTCTATGGTTATTGTGCCCAAGAAAAATAGTGGAAAAATAAGAGTATGTGTTGATTTCCGTGCTTTGAATAAAGTGACTATTCAAGATGGATTTCCTCAGCCCTTCACAGAGCAAGTGCTTGAGGAAGTAGCTGGTCACACTTTGTATAGTTTCTTGGATGGTTTTAGTGGCTACAACCAGATAGTAATTCACCCTGATGATAGGGATAAAACAGCCTTTGTTACTCCCTGGGGCACTTATGTCTATACTCGTATGGCTTTTGGTTTGAAGAATGCGCCAGCTTCATTTAATAGAACGATGTATCTGATATTGGGCAAATGGTTAACAACATTTCTACGCATTTTCATGGATGACTTTTCAGTATTTTCAAGTACAGATAAAAGAGCAGCAGTTCAAGATTTCCATGACCATTTGGAAAATTTAAAAGAAATTTTTGAGCAATGTCTCGAAACAGGTTTGAAATTGAATCCTGATAAATGTCACTTTTTAGTCACCAAGGGTACTCTTCTTGGTCACATAGTATCTGCTGAAGGTATAACTGTTGACCCTGCAAAGGTTACTGCTATTCTTTCCATGCCAATTCCACAAAGCCCTAAGGAAGTGCAAATTTTCTTGGGCCATGCGGGGTATCACAGAAGATTCATTAGGATGTATTCAGAAATTTCTAAGCCCTTGTCAAGGCTTACTAGTAAAAAGATCCCTTTCTCATGGAGTGTTGAAGCCGACAAAGCATTTTGTGAACTAAAGTTGAGGCTATGTACTGCTCCACTTTTAAGCGTTCCTAATTGGTCATTGGAATTTCATGTGCATACAGATGCTAGTCTTCATGCTGTTGGTGCAGTTCTAGCTCAACCATCATCTCACAAAGTTGATAGACCTATCTCTTATGCAAGCAGACTACTCAACCAAGCTGAAAGAAATTACAGTACAACGGAAAGAGAAGGTTTGGCTATCGTATTTGCTCTTCAGAAGTTCCGACATTATCTCCTTGGTGTACATTTCATTGTTATTTCCGATCATCAGCCCTTGAAGTATTTGATAAACAAGCCTAGAGTAGCTGGAAGGATTTGGAGATGGTTACTCCTATTTCAAGAATTTAATTTTGATATTCATATTAAGCCAGGAAAAGAGCACTACATGGCAGATCAAGTATCCAAGACGGCAATGAGCGAAAAGGCAACAGGTATTAATGATGAACTGGTAGATAGCAATCTTTTTCTAGTAGCAATTCGGACAGGTTGGTATGCTGAAATTCTTCATGTTCTCACTACTGGAAAGATCCCAGAACACTTGACACCTGTAGAAAAGAGAAGATTGCTCCTGAAAACCAAAGCATATTCTCTTATAAACGGAAATTTATATAGATACTATCAGGATGATATATTGAGAAGGTGTGTCTATCCAGAAGAGGTAAATCTTTTGCTGGAGGCTGCACACAATGAAGGACACCTAAAGGGGGAAGAATTGGCTCATAGAATCATCCACAAAGGGTTATGGTGGCTGATGGAGAGTGTTAATCTCCAAAAGAACAACCTACTCTTGTGATTAGAGCACCTCTATACCAAGAGTAAGTCAAAACTTCACCACACAAACATTCTGCTGCACAGTTTCTTCAAATTAATCCGACAAACATGTAAAGGTTTTTATGAAACTTTGTATGGAGTGTCGCCTAGAGATTGCGCACCTCCTTCAAGTTAAAGTTACTCAAAAGGTTTAGTATAACTTGAGAAATCACCTTCACAAGTTACCTATGTCTGAAACTGTCATTCTGAACAGTCTGTTTTACACCTGCAACTTCTAAGACTTGGTTCTCCTTGAATAGAACCCGTTTAAGCAAATGCTTCTGGTTACGAGTAGCTTATCTTCTAACTTAAAGATTAAGCCCTCACTCATGCAAAACTTTAAAGTATGCACTGAGAAATGATCAAAACATTGATCACTGGAAATGCGCCTGTTTCAGTAAACTTTGAACACTCAACACATATGAATGTTCCTACTGACAATTCTCGGTTTCTGTTTACAATTAAACTCTGAAACTTAAGCTATAGATTGATTAACTATAGACTTAGATATCCTCAAAAGGATTTCACAAATCATCTATCACAGATGAAGAACACACAGAAATTTCGGCGCAGTATCTTTCGATTACTCAGAAAGTTACAGTTGAGTGATGAGAGGAAAACTCAACTAACTTTTCATATGTCTCATGACATCTAACTTCTCATTCTCTCTTATTCTATGTCTCTCTTCTCTTGCCTATATGCCTCTCATTCTTCCCTCTTCTTCTACTCTCATCTCTACTTATGCGCCTCGACATTTTCAGGTATTTATAGATAAATTTGTACAAGCTTATAACGCTGACTATACTACTGTACATATGTGTACAACTTTTTCCGGTTCTTCTTCCAAGCTTCAAAATTTGTTCTTTTCTTCCTCCTTTCATCTTTCAACTCTTCATGAACTGAAAACTGTAAAATTGATCAATTCCGGTAACATTCCGGTAACTTTCCTGTGACCTTCCGGTACTGTTCCGGTACTGTTCCGGTGACCTTCCGGTGACCTTTTTAAGGAAATTTTTGCTGAAGTTTCTGCGGACTTAAAGATCTTCAATTGTTGATTGTCTTGCACCAACAGCTCCCCCTCAATCATCAATTGAGGTTTTCTCTGTCTTCTTTATTCCTGCCATATTTTTAAACCTTTGTAACTTAGGTCCATCCAAACTTTTTGTAATCATATCAGCTATCTGATCTTTCGTTGAAGTATGAATTACTTCAATCTCTTTATCCATCACCTTCTCTCTTAGAAAGTGATACTGAATCTCAATGTGTTTAGTCCTGGCATGAAAAACAGGATTAGCAGCTAAATATAATGAACTCATATTATCTCCAATTATGATTGGTGTCCTCTGTATAGTGTCAAAATTCTTCATTAAAGTCTTTAGCCAAATCACTTCCTTTGCGGCTTCAACCATGCCTTTGTATTCAGCTTCGGTAGAAGACAAAGCAACTGTATGTTGCTTCTTGGAACACCATGAGATTAGCTTATCTCCCACATAACACATGTATCCATAGGTTGACCTTCTGTCATCTGGATTACCTGCCCAATCTGCATCACTGTATATTTTGATATTTGTATCTGATGTAAAACCATAATACAAACCTTCTTTGAGTGTACCCTTAATGTACCTCAACACCCTTTGTCCTGCAATCCAGTGTTCTTTCCTTGGACAGTGCATGAATTGAGACAATACTCCTACTGCATATGATAAATCAGGTCTGGTTAACGTAGCATAGATAAGACTACCAACCAAACTCTGATATTGTCTCACATCCTTGAATTCTTCTCCACCAAACTTACTCAGTTTGTGATTCACCTCCATTGGAGTAGGTGCTATCCGGCAATCATTCATTTTAAACTTGATTAACAAGTTCTTCAAATATCTTTCTTGGGTCACGAATACTCCATGCTGAGTATATGTGATCTCCATACCCAAGAAATATTACAAGTCTCCCAAGTCACTTATCTTGAACTCCTTTTCCATTTTCTTCTTGAGTCTTTGTATACCTGACTCATCTGTTCCTGTAGGATTATATCATCAACATATATGCACATGTATATGAAACCATTATCACTTGCTTTTATAAGCAGACTACTATCTGCTTCAGACACCTGAAAACCAAGTTCTTTCAAGAACTTTACAAGTCTATAGTTCCACGCTCTTGGCGCTTGTTTCAAGCCATACAAAGCTCTCTTGAGCTTGCACACATGATCTGGATACCTTTTATCTCTGAACCCTTGAGGTTGCTCCATGAACACATCATCTGAAATATAACCATTCAGAAAAGCATTTTTCACATCTAACTGACATAACTTCCAACCTTTACTCGCAGCAACAGCTATGAGTGTTCTGATGGTTGTCATCTTTGCCACTGGACTATAAGTCTCATCATAATCAACTCCATAAGTCTGAGCAAACCCTTTGACAACAAGTCTAGCTTTATATCTAGACACACTTCCATCTGCAAATCTTTTGGTCTTGTAGACCCATTTGCATCCAATAATCTTCTGGCTATTTGGTTTAGGAACTAAATCCCATGTTTGATTTTCCACCAATGCATCATGTTCTTCTTGCATAGCTTTCTCCCATTTTTCCTTACCTTTTGCCTCTTCATATGTAGAAGGGTCTTCATCTGCTTTCATTATGTAAGCATAATCTTTCGTAGCCAAAAATGAAGTATCATAACTGTACCTTGTAGGTTGCCATCTATTTCTTGATGACCTTCTGAGTTCTCCAGTCCTTGAGGTTTCTGGTTCTTCACACTCAGGATCAAATCTTGGCCTTTCTTCAGCTTCTTCCTGCACTTCATAATTTTCTTCTTCATCAATTATTTGAACCTTTGATTTACCTTTCTTCTGATTCACTTCTTCTTCATCACATGTATTGTTATTAACTGTTCCTGCATACCAAGAACTTTGCTCATCAAACGTAACATCTTTCGAAACCAGAAAATGTTTTGTGGATGGATTCCACAACCTGTATCCCATCTGTCTATCATCATAACCAATGAAAACATATTTTTCAGCTTTAGGTTCCAATTTGTGTCTTAATTGTGATGGCACATATGCATATGCCACACATCCAAATACTCTGCAATGATCTAGGGTAGGTCTTTTACCCCACCAAGCTTCATATGGTGTCATACCTTGCAGGGCTTTACATGGTAACCTATTGACCAAATAAGTAGCTGTATTTACAGCTTCAGCCCACAAATAATTAGGGCAATTTTTCTCATTCATCATGGACCTTGCAAACTCAACAAGAGTCCTATTCCTCCTTTCTGCTACACCATTTTGTTGAGGAGAATATCTGCAAGTAACTTCCCTTTTTATACCTGCATTCCATAAGTAATCACTGAATTCGTTGGAGAAATATTCTCCCCCTCCATCTGATCTTAGTCTCTTCAGTTTATGACCTGTAGTTCTTTCTGCATATGCATGATAATGTTTGAATGTATTGAATACTTCTGACTTATCCTTGATCACATAGATAGTGATCCATCTAGTAGCATCATCAACGTAAATCACATAATATCTTGACCCATTTATACTGAAATCCTTTGATGGTCCCCACACATCTGTGTGTACCAACTCAAGCTTCTCTGAGTGCATAAAACCATGCTTGGAGTAAGAATTCTTATGAGCTTTACCTAATTGACATGCCTCACATTTGTATGTCATATGTTGACCTGCAACATTAGGCAATCCAAGCACTGAACCATTGTTAACCATATCTTTAATACCTCTTTCATTGAAATGTCCAAGCCTTTTGTGCCAAAGATCTAACTCAGAAATTTTCTGTCCTTCATATGTAAACATGGCCTGACCAATGTTGCCTTGAATCTTCAGTGTAAACAGTCTTCCTTCTTTCTTTCCTGAAACAATCTGTTTATACCCTTGACTGGGATCTTCCACGTATACTCCTTCATTAGTGAATCTTACTTCATATCCCTTTTCAACAATTTGTCCTACACTTATCAAATTCTTAGGAATTGTAGGAACATACAGAACCTTACCCAATAAGGTACTACCGTCTTTGGCTTTCACTGATCCAATCGACTTCACTTTATGCTTTGTGTTGTCACCTGTTTGAACAACATGATTAGAAACTTTATTCTCCAAATCAGTCATCAATGATATGTTTCCACTCAGGTGATTGCTACATCCTGAGTCAATGTAGAAGACTCTTTGATCTTCACTCTGCCTTTCACAAGTAGCATTCAATATCAATGTTGAATCCTCCTTCTGTTCTGAAGCGTAATTGTAGTAGGTATTGTTATATTGTTGACTTTGGAATCCTCTACCTGCATTTCTTCCAAAGTAACTCCTACCACCTCTGCCTCTGAAACTTCCTCTTTGATTTCTGCCACCTCTTCCTCTTGCATTGTAACTTTGACTATATCCATTATTACTTTGAGTATTGTGCCAACAATCATTAGCTAAATGATTTGTCTTACCACAAATCCAGCAAGCTTTGCCTCCATCTTTGTTGTTTCTGCCTCTTCCTCTACCTTTGCCACCTCCTCTTCCTCTTAGGAAGTTGGCTTGGCTAGTTGTTCCTTCATCTTCATTTGCTTGTTGCTTTCCTTTGCTATTCTTCTTTTTATCTTTTGAGTACATTGCATGACCTGCACTCTTGTCACTATCTCCTTTAACATCATTCTCAAATGTTAGCATATGACCTAGCAACTGATTTAAATCTGGAGTGAAATGATCAAGTGATAACTCTGTAGACAAAATAAACGGCTTCCATTTGTCATCACCTCTTAAGCCTGTAAGAATTTGCCTTACCAATTTATCCTCCTCAATGTCTTCGTCAACAGCTCCTAAAGCATCTGCAATATCTTTCATTATTGTCACATAGTCTGAAACGGACTGAGAAGCCTTCTTCTTGAAGGTTGTAAACTCTGCCCATAAGGATGCCTTCCTTGACTTAGTAGTATTCTGGAAATGCTCCTCCAATGCATTCCAAATGTCCGTTGCACTTTCAAGACCTCGAATATGAGGTAACAAGTAATCATTTACTGCCATATAGATAACGCTCCTAGCTTGAGCATCTTTCTTCATCCAGTTTTTCAAATTTGCTAACTCTTCCCTAGTCGGAACACTAGGATCTCTGAACTGTGGCTTTTCTTCTTCTCCTGTGATATAAGCTATCAAATCTTTGCTCATAAGATGAGCTTCCATCCTCATTGACCACGCAGGATAGTTTTCCCTATCCAGTTTCTCTATCTGCAGAGAATCTCCCATCTTGTGTCTTCCTGTGTGTTGAACCCTTCAACCTTTATGAATAATATATGTACCTTTGCTTCAAATTAGACTCCGTTTGTCTTTCATGATATCGTATGATCTCTTCCTCAGGTTTTGCCTTCAAGCTTTCACCTTTTAGTTCTTCAGTTGTTGAATTCTTTGTAACTGCAGCAATCGGGATCCTCCTATCTTTGATTTTGATGTCTCCTGCTCTGATACCACTGATGGAGAGTGTTAATCTCCAAAAGAACAACCTACTCTTGTGATTAGAGCACCTCTATACCAAGAGTAAGTCAAAACTTCACCACACAAACATTCTGCTGCACAGTTTCTTCAAATTAATCCGACAAACATGTAAAGGTTTTTATGAAACTTTGTATGGAGTGTCGCCTAGAGATTGCGCACCTCCTTCAAGTTAAAGTTACTCAAAAGGTTTAGTATAACTTGAGAAATCACCTTCACAAGTTACCTATGTCTGAAACTGTCATTCTGAACAGTCTGTTTTACACCTGCAACTTCTAAGACTTGGTTCTCCTTGAATAGAACCCGTTTAAGCAAATGCTTCTGGTTACGAGTAGCTTATCTTCTAACTTAAAGATTAAGCCCTCACTCATGCAAAACTTTAAAGTATGCACTGAGAAATGATCAAAACATTGATCACTGGAAATGCGCCTGTTTCAGTAAACTTTGAACACTCAACACATATGAATGTTCCTACTGACAATTCTCGGTTTCTGTTTACAATTAAACTCTGAAACTTAAGCTATAGATTGATTAACTATAGACTTAGATATCCTCAAAAGGATTTCACAAATCATCTATCACAGATGAAGAACACACAGAAATTTCAGCGCAGTATCTTTCGATTACTCAGAAAGTTACAGTTGAGTGATGAGAGGAAAACTCAACTAACTTTTCATATGTCTCATGACATCTATCTTCTCATTCTCTCTTATTCTATGTCTCTCTTCTCTTGCCTATATGCCTCTCATTCTTCCCTCTTCTTCTACTCTCATCTCTACTTATGCGCCTCGACATTTTCAGGTATTTATAGATAAATTTGTACAAGCTTATAACGCTGACTATACTACTGTACATATGTGTACAACTTTTTCCGGTTCTTCTTCCAAGCTTCAAAATTTGTTCTTTTCTTCCTCCTTTCATCTTTCAACTCTTCATGAACTGAAAACTGTAAAATTGATCAATTCCGGTAACATTCCGGTAACTTTCCTGTGACCTTCCGGTACTGTTCCGGTACTGTTCCGGTGACCTTCCGGTGACCTTTTTAAGGAAATTTTTGCTGAAGTTTCTGCGGACTTAAAGATCTTCAATTGTTGATTGTCTTGCACCAACAGTGGCCTCATATTTTCAAGGATGCAATCAAGTTTGCAAAAGAATGCCACATCTGTCAGAGATGTGCTCCCACGCCAACCAGATTGAATTTCCAACCATTAGTCATATCTACTGGATGGCTTCCATTTGAACGATGGGGTCTTGATTTCATAGGGCCAATTAGCCCAGCTGGGCAACCAGGAGGTAAAAAGTATATTTTGATGGCCACATGTTATGCCATGAAATGGATAGAGGCTAAAGCTACTGTGGATTGCACGGCTCTGACAGTAGCTAAATTTGTGTATAAACGTATTTTCTCAAGATTTGGTTGCCCACTAGAGATTACTAGTGATAGGGGCACACATTTTGTAAATCAATTGCTCCAGTTTATATTTGACAAGTACAAAATCTTCCATAAAAAGTCTTGTGCCTATTACCCAAGGGCAAATGGCCAAGCAGAGAGTTCCAATAAGATTTTGATTGGACTACTTTGCAAATTATCTTTTGATCATCAAAGCTCTTGGCCACTAGCACTAATTGGTGCAATTTGGGCTTTCAGAACCACGAAGAGGGGAACCACAGGCGAGACTCCATTTCGCTTAGTTTATGGGAAAGAGGCATTGGCACCATTTGAGTTTATCATCAGAAAAGAAATAGGAATCAAAACCATTGGAATTGAACCCTCCATTCAGAGATTGGTGGCATTAGAAGAGTACAGAGAAGGGGCAATGCAGAAACTTCTGGTGTCACAAGAAGAGCGCAAGAGATTGCATGTCAGGTATCTGAGATCCAATGAAGTTCAGGAAGGGTCCATGGTTTTAGTGCATCAGGTTCCACCAATTCAAACTAAATTGGCACCCAAATAAGTAGGACCATATAAGGTTATCAGGGTATTGCCACATGGCGCTGTGCATCTGGAAGATCTGCAAGGTAAAAGGATTCCTTTGGTCAACATCTCCAGAGTGAAGAAGTATCTAACTAAGTCGACTTGGAAGAATTTCAACCACTGTACATACCACGTGTCATTTATTAGCGGTATTTTGTTGGTTGAGTAATTACAGTTATTCTGTCATTCAAGTATTTGCAGTTATTTCATTCAATAAGAAGAAGTTGCACCAAGGACGGTGCAAAAGCTTGATGTGGGGGTCTGTAGTACCCCTCCTCTTTTCCCTCTCTCCGGCTAGACATGTAGGAGGACGTATTGTTTTCATTTTGACCATGGTGGCCCTCCCTGCTAATGGAGCATCCTCCCCTCCACTTCTCCCTGCGTCACACCAATCTTCCTCTGAGCTTGAAAACCACGGATTCTTTGCAGAGGAGCAAGATAGAAGTCTCTCCCCTCTCCGCCACCCCACCCCGCACCCCCACCCCGCTCCCCCGTTTCACCCCGCCCCTCACGCGCACACACTACCCCCCCCTTCTCTCTCTCTCTCTCTCTCTCTCTCTCTCTCTCTCTCTCTCTCTCTCTCTCTCTCTCTCTCTCTCTCTCTCTCTCTCTCTCTCTCTCTCTCTCTCTCTCTCTCTCTCTCTCTCTCTCTCTCTCTCTCTCTCTCCCCTCTCCGTCACCCCACCCCCCACCCCCACCCCGCCACCCCACCCCGCTCCCCCGTTTCACCCCGCACACCCGCCACCCCCCCCGCCCCTCACGCGCACACACTACCCCCCCTCTCTCTCTCTCTCCCCTCTCTCTCTCTCTCCCCTCTCTCTCTCTCTCTCCCCTCCCCGCCACCCCACTCCGCACCACCACCCCGCCACCCCACCCCGCTCCCCCGTTTCCCTCCCCCATTTCACCCCCCGCACCCGCCACCCCCCGCCCCCTCACGTGTACACCCCCCCTTCTCTCTCTCTCTCTCTCTCTCTCTCTCTCTCTCTCTCTCTCTCTCTCTCTCTCTCTCTCTCTCTCTCTCTCTCTCTCTCTCTCTCTCTCTCTCTCTCTCTCTCTCTCTCTCTCTCTCTCTCTCTCTCTCTCTCTCTCTCTCTCTCTCTCTCTCTCTCTCTCTCTCTCGCTCTCCCTCCCCTCCCCGCCACCCCACCCCGCACCCCCACCCCGCCACCCCACCCCGCTCCCCCGCTTCCCTCCCCCATTTCACCCCGCACACCCGCCACCCCCCCGTCCCCTCACGTGTACACCCCTCTCTCTCTCTCTCTCTCTCTCTCTCTCTCTCTCTCTCTCTCTCTCTCTCTCTCTCTCTCTCTCTCTCTCTCTCTCTCCCCTCCCCGCCACCCCACCCCGCACCCCCACCCCGCTACCCCACCCCGCTCCCCCGCTTCCCTCCCCCATTTCAGCCCGCACACCCGCCACCCCCCCCGCCCCCTCACGTGTACACCCCTCTCTCTCTCTCTCTCTCTCTCTCTCTCTCTCTCTCTCTCTCTCTCTCTCTCTCTCTCTCTCTCTCTCTCTCTCTCTCTCTCTCTCCCCTCCCCGCCACCCCACCCCGCACCCCCACCCGGCTACCCCACCCCGCTCCCCCGCTTCCCTCCCCCATTTCACCCCGCACACCCGCCACCCCCCCCGCCCCCTCACGTGTACACTCCCTCCCCCTCTCTCTCTCTCTCTCTCTCTCTCTCTCTCTCTCTCTCTCTCTCTCTCTCTCTCTCTCTCTCTCTCTCTCTCTCTCTCTCTCTCTCTCTCTCTCTCTCTCTCTCTCTCTCTCTCTCTCTCTCTCTCTCTCTCACACTCCCCTCCCCGCCACCCCACCCCGCACCCCCACCCCGCTACCCCACCCCGCTCCCCCGCTTCCCTCCCCCATTTCACCCCGCACACCCGCCACCCCCCCGCCCCCTCACGTGTACACTCCCTCCTCTCTCTCTCTCTCTATCTCTCTCTCTCTCTCTCTCTCTCTCTCTCTCTCTCTCTCTCTCTCTCTCTCTCTCTCTCTCTCTCTCTCTCTCTCTCTCTCTCTCTCTCTCCCCTCCCCGCCACCCCACCCCGCACCCCCACCCCGCCACCCCACCCTGCTCCCCCGCTTCCCTTCCCCATTTCACCCCGCACACCCGCCCCCCCCCCCCCTACCCCCTCACGTGCACACATGCGCCCCCCCCCCTGTTCCTCCTCACACTTCCCCTCTCACACCTGCCGCCCACTCCCGCCACCTGCACACATGCGCCCCCCCCCCCCCACACACACATGCATATACACACATACCCTCACACACACGCACACCACACATGCACAACCACACATATGCACACAGACACATCCATACATACACACACATCCTCACCTGTACTCACACACGCACACACCACACATACACAACCACACATATACATACACACACGTCCATACATTCACACACATCCGCACATACTCACTCACACATACTCACACACATGCATGACCTCATCCACACACATGCACTCTCTCACACACATGCACCACACCCCCACACAATCACACACACACCCATGTGACATACACACACCCCCCCCCCTCACACACATACACACACATGCACCCGCACCATTACACATCCACCCCCGCACAATTCTGGAGACAATTCCTCCTTCCAAGCCATCTCAGGAGATGCCAGATATAGAGCTTGATGAATGTGAGGAAATCATCCTGCAAAATGTTAACATGGAAGAAGAAATGAGAAGGAAACAACAGCAACCCATGCATGAGGCTTAGGAAGAGGAGGAAGAAGCTGCTTCTGGTCCGAGAGTTCAGTGTGCTCAACATTTATCAGTCATCATCGGAGATAAATAGGACTTGAAATTAAAGTGGAATGGTGGAAAGTGAAAGTAGTCGCCGCCAACCCTTCACGGCCACTACCTATTTTTGAGGATTCAATTCAAATCAAGGGAATATTTGACCTACCCTCTAATTTTGGGAGATCAACCGGCGCGTGATCAGTGGACGTGAAGCAAGACCCTCTTGACCTATTGAGGCCTATAAAAACAATGGATTTGTGCTCATTTGGGGTACATTTTTTTGGAGTTACATTGACGCGTGTTTACGTGCAGAAGTTCTCTCTTGCACTTGGTGGTTTCAAGCCTATTGTAGGAGCTACTCTATAGTGTGGATACAGAGGGTAGGCTTCTCAGTGGAGGGCTATGAGCACTATAGTGTAAGAGAGTAGCTTGGATTTATTTTCTTTTCTGTGAGTCAGCGTGTTGATTAATCTCTATTCTCTTGAGAAAATCTACCATTTGTATTGCTCTGAGTTAGCCTGCATATCAGCGGTCCCTTATGCTGATCTGTTGTATTGGAGTTAATACTTTTAGGGTGGCTTGTCAGCCCTAAGCTTGCATTTTTGAGCATCACTCTGCCCAACCGTGTAATCGTCTGATTCGAATCAAGAAGTGTATGGTCTTCCTTGGTCATTGGTTGTCCATATTTTCTGAAGTATTACCACTCTGTGCAATCCGTGTTATCTACCTGCTCACAGAAATGTTAAAGGGTATACTTCCCTAAAGAGAACCCCCCTTGAGTAGATGATGTATTGGACGTGTTTAGTTTTCATTCTCTACTTTTGTTAAAAGCGGATACCCCAGTACCTCCTCTACAGTGAGGCACAATAATATCACTGTAGCTCAGTGATGAGTAGCACCTCCTTTAATGTCAATCCGGGAAGACGTGAGGATGGTATGAAGACCTCGAGCAAGTGGCGGCACAAGTGCGTGAGTGAGAAGCACACAAGCATGCACACACATACACACACACGCGCACACACGGCAAGACAAAGGAGTTCTTTAGATTACTTTCAAAAGCTCTTACAAGTTCGTTTCAATTACAATCTAATCTCAAAAATGAGCTCTCTAGCTCTTTTTATAGTTTTTGGCTAAGTTTTGGCCCTGTCCAGACCTAGTGTCCGGCCTAGTTAAAAATTAGGTTCCAGGGCTTATTTGAGGGCTCAAACGATATCTAAAAAATACGAAATTTGGCAGGTAGATACTTCTAATGCTCCTCAAGCTCAAGGACTCCTTGGCTTGCACAAAATGGAGCTACAAAAAGATGAAATGATATTTACAATGGTGCTTAGTGATGATAATCACTTTTAATGGGTGTAGAGGTTTTGAAAGATTAAGGTTGCCTTAGTGCTAAATCTCCGTGAATGTTCATAAGTGCTTCTTTCTGAAGAAAATTGTTGGCCTACTTGCCAGATCTTCGTTGACTCCCTTGTCTGCTTGTGCCTTCTCTCCCTTGTCCACTGCTAACACCCCCCCCTCTCTCGCGTCTGTGGTCCCTGACAGACCCTTGTTGAGAGGGTTTTTGGATGTAGAACTCGACGACGTCCTGCGCTAAATGATGTTCAGCAATTCGCAACCCTTGAGCCAAATCTGTCAGAAGAGCATCCCAGTCTACCGGCCCAGGAACCTCTGGATGTGGCATACGTAGCTTTTCGGAGTGGAGAGCTTGTTCCACTGCAAACAACTGCAAGAGATGGGATGGTCTGGGAATGAATATCTCGGAGTGATATTCCCAGAATCCCATGACAAACATCTCTTCGAACGTTTGTTTGAAGCAGGCCGGTAGATATTTGATGCGAGCGTGCCATGCATACACCACATTGATCGATGGAGTTGTGCTCATGTCGTATACAAGGTCCTGGTTCCCTTCATTAAATCCTAGTGCTGAGAGATGCGGTTCCTTGACATTTTTGAAGGTCTTGAAGATGACCAGCATAAGTTCGAAAATTTTCAGGCACATCTGAGTCATGATATCAGGAACATTCTTGAAACGGACCCCCCAATGTCGGATCGTTGAAATCATATAGCCAATTGTAGGTGCGCCTTTAGGGGGTGCGAAGTACACGTAATTTAGCCACTTCTCACATCCTTTAATCGTCAGCACTGTATGTGTGTACTCCGGCCAGGATCTCCTTCGAAATACAGGGCAATAACATGGATTATATTTGATGTACAATGGCATGTTGTTCCATGTTCTTACCATTTCCGGGTAGGTTTCGAGCAGCCGAATTCTCCACGTTGGTTGGCGGATATGTCCTTGCTTGGCACTCTCTGGGATGTCATCGGGTGCAAATTGGGTGGCAGAGGTGGGTTCCCTTGAGGTGTGGCGCTTGATCTCCGCATTATAATCTGCCATTAGCACGCAAAAAGGTACATACAGATCATCCGATGGGCCGATCCACCTATGGTGTGAAAGATTCTGAAAATAATCAGATTTTATTACCACCTCTTCCAATTTTGACATCAATGCGATTTGGACGGCCACCCTGTCATCATGCGTCGTGGCTACTTTCTCTAACTTTTGCATCCATTCCGGTGCCTCGATCTCAATTGTGTCCATGCCCTGTTTTGTGCGCTTACCGCCGGGTGTTGGCATTGGTACATAGGGATCCTCGAATGTTTCTTCTACTTCAATTGGCACCAGATCGTCAGGCTCGGGGTCGACCAGAGGGGAGGGCTGACGCTCATATTGCATAACCTTGCTGCGTAATTCCTCAAGTTCGGCCCGGAGTTTAGTGACCTCTTCAGCTGTTTCTTCTGCGGTTATGCTCTGGCTGGGTTCTGTCTGTCGGGTGGCCAACTGTCTTCGTAACTCATCTCTTTCTTTTTCTAAAGCGGCATGGGCCTCCATTAGACCTGCATGAGTTTCTAACACCACCTGCATATTCTCAGAGGGAATTGCCTTGAATCGTTCTGGGTCAATCTCCTGTGGGGAACCCTCCATGGCCGCCTCCAGATTTTCTTCGTTCTGTTTCTGTAATCTTTTATTCTCCTCTAGCGCTGTAGACATATGCTTGCGGAGGAGGCCCAAGTTTCGTCGAAGCTTCAGGTTTTCCGTGATCTGAGAATGTAGCAGCTCGTCCATGTGTCGTCGTTCTTCATCATCTGCTTGGGGTGGGTTGGCTTCTAATTGTGCGTATTGCTCCTGTAATGTCACGTGCTGCTGTTCTAGTCGCTGCTTCCGCTCTTCAAGATCCCTACATCTTGCTTGGAGATCCTCGTGGCTTCGGAAGAGCCTTGTATGTTGGTTGTCCAAGTGTTGGTAATGTTGCTGAAGTTGGGCCATGCATTGATGCATATTATTAAATAAGTTATCGAGAGGAATAGTGTCGAATGCAGAGGGGTAGGGAAAGGGAAAGGGGATTGTGAATGCAGTACTGGGGACGGGTGAGGGGGGAGGTGGGGGAATGGGAGATTGTGGGTAAACGGGGGATGGGAGAGGTGCAGAGGTGGGTGACACCTCCATGAAAGTGGGGTTCGTGGTGGGAGTGACTGTGAACATGGGGATTGTGGTAGCGGTGAGGGTTGTGAATGTGTATAGAGGTGTGTGTAATTGGGAACTTCTAGGAAGTGTGCTCGGGGTGGTGAGGTGCACCGTGGCTGTAGTTAGACTTATGTTTTCAGTGGAAGTAGAGTGTGTGGGTTGGCTGATGGTTTGTGCGTGGGTGCGTGTAGTAGTTTCAAAGGTGGTGACAGTGGAGGTCACAGGGGTAGAGGGAGGTGAGTGAGGTGGATGTGGGGGGGAAGGTGGCAAGGGAGGTGATGGGGGTGCACTCGATGTGTGGACTTCCTCGGTGTTGTGAACTGTGTGTGCTGTGCCAGTGGTTGTGGGGGTGCCTTGTGGTCCTGAACCTAATACATTCATTCGTTTTCCTGTTCGTGGGGGGCGTCTTCCATATCTTCTCTCTGTCCTTCGTGATTGCGCTAGTGCGGTATGCACTGTTTCCGGTACTCCCAAAGCATCTGATATCATTTCCAAGGTGGCGCGGTATTGTTCGTCCACCCCTTCCTCCTCCAGAATCTGGTTCATGAGAGCTTTACCTGCAGCTAATGAGAGCCTCTGTTGCTCTTGGACTCGGTTCATTGTATCGTAAAGCTTCTTTAACGCGCTAGTGTAGGCGGGGGCACCTTCCAGTACTTGTAGGGCTTCTGGATCATATTCTTGTTCTTCTGCTTCTGATTGTCCACCCTGTGTCTCCCCATGAGCTTCTTCTTCATCGTCCACATTGACTACGTCCGGTTGGCTGGGCTGTGCTTGGTCTGGGGCAGTTTGCTGTCCACCGGCTTGCTCTTCTTCAACTTCTGCATTTACAGCATCTATGATTCTTGCAACTTCTTCGTCCGTTAGATCCTCCAGAGTGAATCCATGCGGGAATTCCAGATCAGTTGGTATTGGTGGAAACACAAGATTAGGGCCATCAGTGCTGTGTCTGGGCAACCTGATAGTAAATGGTTGCACTCGTCGTGGAAGTCTTGGGGTTGTCTCAGGCGTCAGGGTTGCACCGCGAGTTTGTGCACAAGGCATCTGGACGGCTCCTCTCATCTTCTTTGAGGGAGGCCCCACGGCTGACAATCTTCGTTGAAATTCTTGTGCTCTGGACCAGATCAGAGCCCTCTGCACCGGTACATCATATGCGAGACATCTGTATACAATTCTTGTGAGTGCACAGCAACCATACAATACAGATTTTTGCTTCTTGTACCATCTCTGATGAGCCATATGAAACTGGTCGATAATCCAGTGGGGCATATTGATGGTCAACTCAAAAGCATCCGCCAAGTAGAGGCTAAACCAGATCTTTTTGGGAGGCATCGTGAACCTCTCCTGCGCGGGGAAGGCGAAATGTTGCATGACCATACGTAAGTGGATGGCGATCGTGGGTGTCATTGCAACCATGTCCTTCAGCTTTGTCAGGTTCCGGTTCTTCATGTTGTCTGGAACCATAGTCTCTTTCTCTGTTGGAATGTGCATACCAGTCATGTCGAGTGCCTCTCTTACCAGGTTGATAGTCAAGCGGAAACGCTTCAGCTCGTTGCCCCTAGTGAGTGATGGGAGCACAAAGGAGCTGTATCCTTTCTTGTCTTTGCTGGGGGTGAGGGTACTAATTAGATATGAGCATCTTAGGAAATCTGGCTTTGGTAGTTGGAATTTGAAATAATCATAAAGCCCAGCCTTCTTCCATATCGGCTTCAGTCCTTCGTTGTTCTGTAGCTTTTCAAACTCCCTGGTAAAGAAATGGTATCTACCCCAACGTCCATTGAATTCTACCTCGGATTCCCACATATATGTACCTTCACCCAGAGGTCCAGCAACATCACTGAACCAGTGTGAGGTTTTGCCCACCGGCATTGTGTGACCCTGCGGAGGATTCTGAATTGGTATGGCGTGCAATGCCCGTAATGCCGCTGGTCTTTCCTTTAATTCTTCCTCGACTGGAAGGCTTTCGATGTCCACCACTTGTGGGCTGGTGCCTGCCTGAGAGCTAGTTCCTACTGTATCTGCCATTTTACTTCTTGCTGTCTGTCTCTGTGAGAATATACAAACATGTGTTAATATTGTACAGGACAAGGGAGGACCGTTGTTGTTCCCATCACAATATTAACATGAGGGTCGGGAGCGAATAATGGGTTAGTAAGTGTTCGGTGCACGTGTGTGTAGTTAATGTTTAGGTAGTCCTAGGAGACTAATGAAGTTAGTAAGTGGGGATGAATTTACAAATTGGGGTCGGGGGGTTTATTACAGGTCTTAGGCTGCCAAATGCAGTGGATGGGCTTTGCTTTCGGTTTCTTAGAGACTCTAGAGAGCTTTCTCGGTGTCGCGGTTTGAAAATGGGGTCTTTTAGGGACCCATTCACAAGTGATTACATGCGCGCTCTTGGGTCTTGGTGTGTTCTTGAGTGTTGAGAATGAGTGAATACTGGCAGTATGCATAGCTACGTTATGCTGTTTAGGTTGTGGCCTCGGCGTAGCTACTTGTGCCCTCAAGCAAGTCTTGGGCACCCAAATTTGTCTTGATTGTGGGCTAGCCTTCATCAACTTCTTGGGCACCCAAATAGATTTCACGTTAGCAGGAGAATTTCTGCAAGACTTCTTATTAATGTCGTGTTGTTGGTTATTAATAAGAAACTTCGCCCGTGTAGTTGACGGTGGTGCAACCAGTTGTTCGCCTTTCCGCACCCACACTTGGTTTACTTTCTGGGACATTCTGCTGCGCAGGTACTTTTGATCTCGGATATAGGTAGTACTCTGCTTCTTCTGCCTTTGATCCACCTTTGGTTGCTGCCTCCTTCTGGCCTTTGGAAAAGAAGGGAGTTCCGTTGCATCCTTGACTCCTTTTTTGCAAATATCATTCCTCTGCAACACATGGTTTTGAACAAGAACAGCATGGTCATCTTCATGTGTACCCCTGGAAGGACCAGGAGTCTGTGCCTTTCCTAGTTCCTTGAGTGCTCCATTGTCTAATTCTACTGTAACTCGACTATGATTGACCCAAACCTGGAGAAGTCCACTTCTTAGGTTTAAATTAATTGCTTGGTCATAGATCCAATCTTGACCCAAGACTAGAGGTTCAGTGAGATCCTCATCTTGACACACCAGTACTTTAACTGTCATTGCCTCATCATGAATGTAAAGGGGAAGTTCCACCTCGCCCATGCAAGGGGTTTCCACTCCTCCCAATCCTATAAGATATGCTTCCACAGGGTTGACAGTCAACTCTAATTCTTGGCAGTAAGACACTCTAACAGCACTAGTGGCTGCGCCTGAGTCAATCAAGGCTCTTATGTTCCTTGCACTCTTTCCTTGTCCTATATCTAGGGTTATGAAAGGACGTCTATCAATTATCCTATGCGAGCTTGTTCCTGCAACTTCACACATGGCCATAGGAAATCCTTGATCTGCATAGTCATTCGCTCTAGGCTGATCTCTTCCTTGCCTTCGTAATTTCATCCTTCTGATGCGTTCTAAAGCTTCTGCTTGAGCTTCTTCTCGAACTCGCTTTTCTTCCTCTTTGCATTTCTTAGCAGTGTTGAGTCGGCTGAGCATTTCCTCCGTGAGGGGTTCCTGATACAACTTGACTCTGCAACCGCTAATATAATTTGGGAGAACATCACCCTCTAATGTGGCCAATTGTACTGCTCCACTCGTGGAGATCCTATTGATGATCATTGGTCCGTAGCCTCTCTTTTCTAGCTTCCTCGCGTGTTGTTTTAGTGTATAGACTAAAACTAGATCTCCTGCTTTCAAGCCTTTATCCTTCACATGGGCATCGAAATATGCCTTCTGTCTCTTCTTGGCTGCATATATCCCTGCAGCGGCTCTCAGTCTTGTTTCTCCTAATCGTTCAAGGTCAAAGATCCTAGAGGAGAGCTCATGACCTGTCCATTCGTGCTCTTGTGCCATTCTCAATGTAGGAATCAGGAAGTCCAAGGGTCGCACAGCGTTTTGGCCGAATACCATCTGAAAGGGGGTGGCTTGGAGTACCGTTTTGTAGGCAACTCGGTATGCCCAAACAGCATGGTGTAGCTGTTTGTCCCAATCAGAGCGTTTAGTGTTCACTAATTTTGTCAGTACATTGCATAAGATTTTATTAGTGCTCTCAGCTTGCCCATTAGCTTGAGGGTGATAGGGGGCAGACTTCTTGTGTATTACCAAGAATTCTTGGAGTAGATTTTCAATCACTTCGTTCAAGAAATGAGTGCCTCTATCACTTACAAGCTCTATAGGTAGCCCATATCTTGTGAATACATTCTCAAACAAGAACTTAGCAGTTGTTTGAGCATCGTTCTTTGTCGTAGCCTTTACCTCTACCCACTTAGTTAGATAGTCTGTTGCAACAATGATGTATTCCGCATGAGAACCCTTAGCTGGGGGATTAATAGGACCTACGAAGTCTATTCCCCACTTAGAGAATGCACGTCCACCCATCATAGGTTTCAGTGGCATCTCATCTTTGCGTATAGGATACTGAGTCCTCTGACAAACATCACACCGTTTCACATAGGTATGTGCATCCATGTGAAGGGTAGGCCACCAGAAGCCCGCAAATAGTATGGCCTTGATCACTCGATCTGGTCCAAAATGCCCTCCTGCTACACCTTGGTGAGCAGTTTCTAAGATCTTAAGATATTCACTCTCATGGACACACAGTCTTAGGTAACCATCTTTACCACGCTTATATAGATTATCACCAATGAGTGAATAATCCTGGGCTTCTTGTTCTAAACTCCTTTTCCTAGCTAGAGTCATGTCTGGAAGGAATGTGTTTGTCCTCAAGAATGATACTAGAGGTTCACTCCAATCTGGCACAATGGATACTTGATAGAGAGTGGCATGTTCCACAGGTGGTTTAGTGCAACAGATTGGGCATTCCTTGCACAACTTTTGGACATCAGCTTCCATAGTTGGCCAATGTACTCCGAGTCTCTTTAGGGTCTGTAAAGTTCGTTGCTTTGAGTAGTGTTGCTCTAACGCACCTACATGTGCTAATTGCAACCATTTAGCGTACTCATCCTCTTCTACGCAACAAGCCAAGATCCCTTGATCTGTGTGCTTGTACATGCTTCCTGCCATGATGTGATACTTTTGGGCTTTTACGATCTCTCTATTCCGTGTGTTTACCACTGGATGATTAGGCCCGTATGTCAATACTGGTACTAATGGCTTAGCCCACTGCAGTACAACTTCCAAATTAAACAAGTAAGCATCAGGAAGGTCATCTGACACTCCTTGTGGGGCTTCTCCTGATGTGAGCCTAGAGAGGTGATCTGCTCTCAAGTGAGTCCTCCCTTTCCTTACCACAACCTCAAAGTCATATTCCATGAGCAAGAGAAACCATCTTACTAATCTTCCTGTATTGCATGGCTTGTTTACAAGATATAACAATGCCTGATGATCAGTAAAAATTTTAAACTTATTTGCAAGCAAATAGTGTCTAAATTTCTTAACTGCATATACCATGCCTAAACCTTCTCTCTCCGTAGTGGTGTAATTTCGTTCAGCCGCATTCAACTGTCTACTGGCATAGGCAATTGGAAGATCCATATTACCTTCACTAGTAGGTTGTGCCAGCACACATCCAATGGCATAATTGGATGCATCCACGTGAACGTGGAATGGCTTATTCCAATCTGGTGTGGTCAAGATTGGTGTTGAACATAATCTTCGTTTAAGCTCTTGGAAGGAATTCTCACATTCATCCGTCCACTCAAAGTTTGTCAGAAGTCCGTACATGGGCTTTGCAATGACAGCATACATGTGTATAAATCGTCGGTAATAACCACAATGCCCCATGAAAGCTTGGACTTCCTTGACATTCTTTGGCCTAGGTAGCTCTGCTATGGCTCTCACTTTTTCTTCGTCGGTAGGTATACCATTCTTTGACACTATGTGTCCTAGAATCTTGCCTTGCCTGACCATAAAAACACACTTTTCTGGGTTCAGGCAGACTTGATATTCTCTGCATTTGTCAAAGATTTGTCTCAGTTCAGGAATATGGGTTTGTCTAATATTGGAATGAGCACAAAGATCATCAACATAGACTTCTAAACTCTTCCTCAGGAACTCCTTAAACACATGGCACATCAGCCTCTGGAAGGTAGCTGGTGCATTGGTAAGCCCAAATGGCATTACTCTAAAAGCAAAAATGCCCCATTCTGTGGCAAAGGCTGTCTTATGCTGATCCTCTGGGGCTATGGCTACTTGATTGTAGCCCGAAAATCCATCAAGGAAGCTGTACACTTCCTTGCCTGCCACTCTTTCTAAGAGATGTTCTGTGATGGGAAGCGGATAGTTATCTCGAATCGTGGCTGCATTAACCTTCTTCAAGTTAATGCACACGCGCAGCTTGCCATTCTTCTTGGGCACCACTACGATGGGGGATACCCATTCAGTGTGCTCAATTTCGTAGATAATTCCAGCTTCAACCAGTCTATCTATCTCTTCTTTGATCTTAGCAGCATAATTATCGTTATATGTATAAGGCTTTTGCTTAGAGGGTTTAGCGTCTGAAGTCATGGGGATAGTGTGTGAGCATATATCGGGGTCGACACCTTTCAAATCCTTGTAACTCCAAGCGAATACATCTCTGTATTCTCTTAGCAAGGCAATCAATTCGTACTCTTCTTCTTCTGTTAGGTCATGGCCTATGTACGTGCATCTCTCCTCTCCTTCTTCTAGGGCCACTACTATTTTCTTGGTGGTTTCTTTGTTATCATAGGCCTCTCCTGATTGTGCCTCTCGTTTAGGCATTCTAATCATGACTCTCCTGTCATCTATCTCATACTTCTTAAAATTTTCTGGGACCTCAAACAAAGATTCTTCCTCTTCTGGTGAGACTTCTCTCTTCTTTCGTTTCTTTCCTTCTTCCTTTGGGCTCACATGTGTTGCTAATCTTACATCATTTGTAAGCTCTCCATGCCTCTGAGGTTGAAATTCTACTTCATGGAAGTATTCTTCATCTGATGCAAATGGTGGGTCCATAATGATAGACTCGAGATCGGAATCACTTGCATCCTCAAATACATCAGGGCTAGGTTCGCATTCTTCTAGAACTGCCTCTCCCATGATTGGCTCTATGGAGAAGACTGAAATGTCATAGCCATCCTCATCACAGTGAGGTGTCCATTGTTCTTCATTGATGGCTACGTCCATTGTTGCTAAAATTTCTGCCCAGCCATGGGGTTCAAATTCCTCGTCTGGAAAGACTATAGGTGCATAGGCTGGGTCTTGAATGGGTCTATGAGTTTCGTTTGCACCTATTTCTCTGGCCTTTTCTCTCTTCTCTTCCTCTACTGCTACTTTGCACATCCATAAGTGGGTGTCTTCATGCATCCATGAGGATCCAGACCCTATGGAATGCACAGATTTCGTATCATCTTTGGCTCTATGGATGGGATTCCACTGGATAGGAGGGACATCTCTATGAGAATAATCCTTGAGATTGACTTTGGTCGTAACACCTAAGTGCTGCAGGTACAAAGAATTGGTTCCCCAATCCTGTACCACTTGCAACTGTCGCATAAATGGTCTTCCCAAAATCATCTCATAGGCATGATTTTTGCTAAAGTCACATATAGCAAAGCTATGCTCAAACTCAACACCACAAGTGGTGAGAGTTATTCCTTCTAGCAATCCTAAGGGTCTCTCAATATGACCATCGGCCATCTGCAATTTCATTCTCGTTGGCCTGAGTGCTGGCTTGCCCCAACGCTTCCATAGGGAAGTGGTGGCAATTGCAACTCCTGCACCTGAGTCCAAAATCGCCTTGGTGGTGTACTCCTGATAGGTGATGGGAAGATAGGTGTTCCCTTCTTCACCTTCACACATATCTCCTATCTTGTCCAAGGGAATTTCTGGCACGGTCCTCTGGGATCCTATTCGGGAACGTGGTTCTGCAACTTCAGTCACTTGACTGGCTACACCTTTCCGCGCTTTTGGTCTATTCTTAGGCAGTTCTTCCAAAGTGAGATCGCGCTGCGCCTTGGTGTTCTTTACTACCTCCGTGTTCCTTGATATGACTGAGTCGTCGTTCCTTACCATGACTGTGGGTGCTCTCATACATGTGGACTTTGCTTCCCATGGGCCTGTGAAGTGGGGTAGCTCTTGTATAGAATTAGACTCAAAGTCCAATCTTTCGTGAGACTGAGTACTCTCATGTTCCCCGTAAATAGATGGGATGTCTTGTGGGAATTGGTCGTGTGCATCATCCACAAGTTCAAAAGGAGGTGCAACTTCACTTTCGTTATCCCATTTGTCTTCTTGAATCTCTCGTAGGAAGTCTGGTGCAAACCGATTCATAGAAGAAGAAGTGTCTGGCTCCATAGAATTAGGCACATAAGCAACTTGGGAAGGAGGGCTTATTCTATTGTTGACTCTCTCCTTGTTCTTATAGATGGCTGGAGCACAAGCTTCCTGGGGAGGATTACTTATTCTATTACTCTTCCGAGCAGGCTCATACGCTCCCTGAGAAGGAATGTAGGCGACCTGTGGAGGTATGTAAACTTTCGAGGGAGGCTCATCTGCCTTTTGGGGGGGAAGATAAGCTTCTTGAGGAGGCACATGGGCTTCCTGAAGAGGCTGGCTTATCCGTTCTCTTACCTTTTCCTTTCTTTGTGGGACAGGTTCCTTTTCTGATTGTGCAATTAGCCTCTCTATTCTTTCCAGCAGTCCATCAAAGTGTAACTGCGTCTTAGCTGAGCTAGAGATATTAAAGAGGCGGCTAGCTTTGAACATGGCTTGAGCCAATTCAACCATCTTAGCACAAATTTTTGTTCGTTCAAGCTCTAGCTCGGCTCTAGGGTAGCATTTTTCATGATCGGTTATGGTTGGCCCTTCTTGGATTCTGGCCTGATATGCTTTCAGCATCATATTTAGGTCTTCACGAGTGGGGTCAGCTAGGACTGATCCTACTCTAGGGGGTGGTGGGATTTGATGAGGCGGTGGGGGAGGTGGTGGGTCGGATGGAGATGGGAAATGTGGTGGTGGGGTAGTGTGAGAAGGAGTTTGAGATGTGAGTTCAGTTATCCTGGCTTTGGTTTCTCTTATGCTTTCCTCAAGTTCACTCATCTTTTTAGCCCATTGTCTTTTCATTCTTTCCCGACTATCTTTCCACGCTCTAGTCCTTTTCTTTGTTATGCTCTCGGTTTCACTAGCCTCTGGGTTCTTTTCCTGGCTTGTCCCTTGGTTTTGCTGCAATGCCTGAGCTCTAGTGACTACCTGTACTGGTGCGGTGGAAGTCACGCTCCCTGTGGAGTCTACCACTAACCCAACAATGTTGATAGGGGTGATTTTTGGCATGTTATTGGGGTTCTTTGGGCAATCTCGTAAGAGATGCTCTTTTCCACAGTCTTGGCAAAAGCCTTGGATGGTCACTGACTGGGGTTGTGTAGGTGGAGGCAAGGGACAATCACGAATGAGGTGATCTCCTTGGCACCTGTAGCACGGTCCTCTTGGGAATGGAGGTCTTACTGGCCTAGGTTGAGGCCTAGGGTTGGGATTTGTATACATGACATTCGTGTAATCTGACTCCCAACTTATTTCATTTGGCTCTTCACTATAGTAGGACTCACCATGTTCTGGAGACTGCATGTAGTAAGCCTGGGGGCTATCAACATGGGTAGAATCAAAGCTATGGTCACTAGGGTCACTTTCTGAGATCAATGGGGTTACTGGTACTATGGCCCTATTCAGGTTTTCTTCTGCAACAGCGTACTTGACCGGAATCACATTAGCTGGGTTTGGAGGCTGTTGAACTAGCACTGGTTGGGGTCTCTGTTGGTTTTGGTATGGTTGCTGATAGGGTTGCTGTTGCCTGCCATATGGCTGTGGAGGGTACTGGTTCTGGTATCTTCCCTGTTGAGGGTATGGCTGAGGGTAGGGTTGCCTAACTGCCTGCCTGTTGTATGGGCAATCTTGCGCAGTGTGATTGGTGTACTTCCGTTCTATGGTGCAGTACTGGCTACTAGGATTAACTTGGGGTTGAGCCATAATGGGACATACATTCGCCATGTGGTCGCCACCACAAGTATAGCATCTTTTCACAGGGGCAAACCTCGGAATTTGTTTGCTAGAGACTCCTAGTTTTTGTGCCACTTTCTCTGCGAGTTCCTCAATTGATGTGGATTGCGTGGAAGAGTGCCTAGAAGCACTATCTGAATCTTGGTAGATTTTGGAAAGCTCTAGTTCTTCCCCTAGGTTATCTTCGATGTCAATGCACATGCGTACACACTCTTCTATAGTCCTAGGGTCCTTCAGATACACATAGGATCTCAATTTCGTACTCAGCAATCCATCAAGGAACAAGGCTACCTGTTTGGCAGATGTGGGTAGCTCCGAAACAGGGCACCTTTCAAGATATTGTCTAAATCTCCTTTCGGCCAATCTGACAGTCTCTTGGGGGGTCTGTTTGAAGTTGTGAATCAATGAGGAGGTATTGTGTCTTATGCCGCTCTTAGAGAACTCTACAATGAAAGCCTCTAGGAGTTGGTCTATGCTCCTGAACTGGCGCTCATCCAATGGCTGAAACCATGTAAGTGCTGTGTTCCTAAGGGTTAGACCGAAGGCATTGTACTGTGTGAACAGATCCTCCACTTGTTCAGCTCTCAAGACTTGCTTGAACTCCGCCACATGATCATAGGGATCTCCTGTGCCATCAAAGTAATTCTTCATGGACTTAACTAGCTGGGTTGGTCTCAACGTTCTTGTATGCTCTCTAGGTCTTGGCAGAGGAAATCCATCCACATTTCTTTGGTTCCTGTGAGCTCTAAGCATCTCAGGTTCTGCCCTATTCGTCTCCGTTCTTGTTCTTTCTCTGCCCACTGGGTTGGCAAAACTTACTTCTGGTCTATCTCTACTTCTGTCTCTTTGCATACCATGAGCTTGGGAAGTTCCAGCCCCAGGGTGACCATAGGATACATTTGATCTTGGTTGGGGGAAAATAAATTCACCCTTCCAAGTGTAAGCATGTCTATCATTTTCCGTAACCGCAAAGATCCGTTCTGAAGTGTGATCTAAGTAGGTCACTCTACGTGGGCTATCCGGATCCTTAAACTCATAGATCATGATGTTTCCTATATCAGTTGGCTGATTAGATTTATACCTCCAGAAGGCTTCGTCGGTTTCTCGATTGAGGAGCAGCTCTATGCTCTTGTTATCTTGGGGTACCCACTCAGGTGTGATAATCCTAGTGAGAACTGATTTACCTCGAGGGGTTCTAGGTTCCGCACCCATGTTCCCTTGTTCCAAGTCACCTAAGTCCGCTTCTGAGATTACATTCCCAAATTCATTTGTCCTATCCGGGTGACTAGTGACTACATATATAGTTCCTTCTTTGTCCAGGTATGCACCATTTTCAAACTTGACAGCTGGGTGTTCTAGTCCAATGGATTGATCAGGATTTTTAATCTGGACCACGGATCTTCCTAGGCCATCCTCATAGATGCTGGCACCTAATCGGTTGGTCCTAAGGTACTCCAACTGTGTTTTGTAAGGGCCTTCTACCCTGTACAAGTAAGGCACTCCTGAACTTCCTGTAGGCCTGTCCATGCCTTGAGACATCTCTGACTCACTGGTCTCAGAGCTAGGGTAGTACGAGTGGTGGCTCAACTGCTGGGCCCAGGACCTAGCAGTGTGGTTAACACTAGCCTCTGAAGATCTAAGGCTCTGTCTCTCCCTTACTAGATGTCGTCCCGATCTAAGGTTCATATGCCTAACTAAGTAGCCCAATTCTTTGCCCAGAGTACAACCTCGTTGCCGATCAATTGGTATAAGTCACTTGATTCTTTTTAGTTATTTATCGTGTTTAAGGTCTTGTCTGATATTACGTCGTCGGAATACTTGAGTGTTCTTCGTACTTTCAGGTTGATCGTTCCCCGTTAGGTTCTTTTCCTTTATGTTATCGATAGTATCGAGATTAGGTTTTTAGCTTGAACTTGAGTTTTTAGGTAGTCTTCAACTTGATAACTGCCTACCGTCGCCCTGACTTACTCCTACCTCTAATCGTTCTTCGCCTAAGCTATGAATAGACAGAGGGGGTTAAAAGTTTCCAACCTTTTGTTTCCTGCTTGGTTGCCCTTGAGTGCTCAGGAGGTGTGTTCCCAAGCCTGCACTTACTCTTGCTTAGAACGCCTTTCGATGCTCTCAAAGGATCTGTAAAAGTTCCAAAGTTAGCTTGAAGATTTAAATTCTAAAGACAGAACCACTGATTTTCATTCCTGTAGCACAAACACAAACTTGTATAGTGATTTTCAAGAAAACAATCCTAAGGACCCCTGACTTTGATCCCCCTGGATATGGTCAACTTCAAAATACTCTATCTGAAAATCAACGTATTATCTTTATACAAAACAGTTGAGGGCTTGTAGTATATGCCACGAGCTTTCCAACAAGCCCTAGAACACAAAAAATTGACTTCGTATGAAGAAGTTATGACTGTTCAGGGTTTAGGGGGTTAAAACAAGATCCAATCTGGCCGACAGATCCTATGATTTTCTCCAAATCACAAGTGTAGGAACCTCACAAAAATGCTAATTGATTGACTATTTTGCCCCAAAATTATCCCAAAAATCAAACCCTAATTTTTGGCCGAAAAGCCTGTCAATCGCGATCGACAGGTCTGTCAATCGCGATTGACAGAAGTGTCCGTCGGGGCTGTCAATCGCGATCGACAGAGTTGATCGTGGCTGTCAATCGCGATCGACAGTATCAATCGCGATCGAAACGTTTTCCGGATTTTTCGCCGAGATTTCAGTCAATCAGGGTCCTATCAGTCGCGATGGACACGTGGCTACACGCAAAAGTCAATCAATCGTGGAATTTCAGTCAATCGCGATCGACGGTGTCAATCGCGATCGACAGGGGTGTCGGTCGTGGCTGTCAGTCGCGATCGACAGTATCAATCTCGATTGACAGGGTCCTACATGGCAGTCAGTCGGTCGCGAGGGTCTGTCGGTCGCGATTGACAGGGTGTGTCGGTCGCGATTGACAGAATCTGTCGATCGTGGCTGTCGATCGCGATCGACAGTGTCGGTCGCGATTGACAGGAAAACACGGAATTTTTGAAAACTTTTTAGTGATCTAGGATGTGCTCCTTGTGCTTGTTCTCATGGTGCACTTAGTTTTGTCAAAAGTTGAAATTTTCTGTCAATCGCGATCGACAGAGACCTGCGACCGCGAGACAGTTTCTGAGATTTTCGTACCTGCGCGCAGCATGCTGGGGATGATGATGATGGCAGTACCTGCAAGAATCACAACAACATGTAGAAACAGTGCAAGCAATATCGCTCTCTCGCTCTCTCTCACAAGTGGAATTGAGGAAATGAGGTGGAGATGGTGATATGATCAAAACTGAAAATTTTCGCGATGATGGAGATGGAGGTGGGAGATGGTGATGATGATGATGGTGATGAAGATGGTGAAGAAAGTAAAAGAAAATCGATGAGAGTGAAGAAAATACCTACAACTCCAACGCGTCAACTCTACGTCTTACCATCACACGCTCGTCCTCAAAGCTCGATCCCCGGCAACGGCGCCAGAATTTGGTGTAGCTCAGTGATGAGTAGCACCTCCTTTAATGTCAATCCGGGAAGACGTGAGGATGGTATGAAGACCTCGAGCAAGTGGCGGCACAAGTGCGTGAGTGAGAAGCACACAAGCATGCACACACATACACACACACGCGCACACACGGCAAGACAAAGGAGTTCTTTAGATTACTTTCAAAAGCTCTTACAAGTTCGTTTCAATTACAATCTAATCTCAAAAATGAGCTCTCTAGCTCTTTTTATAGTTTTTGGCTAAGTTTTGGCCCTGTCCAGACCTAGTGTCCGGCCTAGTTAAAAATTAGGTTCCAGGGCTTATTTGAGGGCTCAAACGATATCTAAAAAATACGAAATTTGGCAGGTAGATACTTCTAATGCTCCTCAAGCTCAAGGACTCCTTGGCTTGCACAAAATGGAGCTACAAAAAGATGAAATGATATTTACAATGGTGCTTAGTGATGATAATCACTTTTAATGGGTGTAGAGGTTTTGAAAGATTAAGGTTGCCTTAGTGCTAAATCTGCGTGAATGTTCATAAGTGCTTCTTTCTGAAGAAAATTGTTGGCCTACTTGCCAGATCTTCGTTGACTCCCTTGTCTGCTTGTGCCTTCTCTCCCTTGTCCACTGCTAACAATCACATATGTGAAGGTTCAAAGGATGGCATAAACGACATATCCACATCGCTTATACAATGCACACTTTTGATAAAAAAATGCAAGGCTCTTCGATTGTCATTTTGCATGTATCTGATCAAAAAACAATCCAACATTCATATCTATGTTGTAGTTACGAGCTCAAACACTCTCTTTCTCTATTTCTCTCTCTCCTACTCATTATCTCTCTCTATCTCTCTCTCCCTCTTTCTCTTTCAATCTCTCTCTCTCTCTCTCTCTCTCTCTCTCTCTCTCTCTCTCTCTCTCTCTCTCTCTCTCTCTCTCTCTCTCTCTCCCTCTCCCTCTCCCTCTCCCTCTCCCTCTCCCTCTCCCTCTCCCTCTCCCTCTCCCTCTCCCTCTCCCTCTCCCTCTCCCTCTCCCTCTCCCTCTCCCTCTCCCCCTCTCTCTCTCTCTCTCTCTCTCTCTATCTATCTATCTATCTATTGTAGGTTATTCAAGAATTTCACCGACCTTAACATATGGCTAATTATTGTAAGTCCAATTCTCATTGTTTGCATATCATTATTTTTTTTTTTGAATTCATAATTTAAAATACTCATACTTACACATTGAGATGCACATATACACATATACATGCACATGCATGCTCACACATGCACATACACATACACACCCATACACATACCTATACATAAACACATACACATGCACATAAATACATACATACATACATACATACATACACACACATACACATACACATGCACATACACACACATACATATGCACATGCACTTACACATACAGATGCACATACACATACACACATTCAAATGCAAAAATATATCTACATGCACATGAAAGCATGCACATACACATACATATACACACATTCTTATACACATGCACATATATATACACATGCATGCACATGCACATGCACATGCATATGCATGCACATGCACATGCACATGCATATGCATGCACATGCACATGCACATGCATATGCATGCACATGCACATGCATATGCATGCACATTCATATATATGCACATAAGAATCCACATGCACATGCACATGCACATGAATGCTCATACATATACACACATATACATGCATATACACACATAAACATACACATACACATACACACACACATACACATACACCTACACATACACATACACATACACATACACCTACACATACACATACACATATACACACATACACGCACATACACATACACATACACATACACCTACACCTACACCTACACCTAGATGTACATATACACATACACATACACATACACATACACATACACATACACATACACATACACATACATATACACATACACATACACATACACATACATATACACATACACATACATGCACATACGCCAACATAGATATATACCTACATGTGCATACATACATATACCCACACAACTACATGCACATACACACAAATACACACACGAACATGCATAATATGAATGAATTATACAATTAAAGTAATAAATCCCATGTTAAATATAAACAGAAATCAAAATTATTAGTACATTTTAGTCATATAATTCACTTCAATAGAATAAATTAGTTTAATAAACAATTTAAAATTTTTAAGATTATGAGCTTACACCATAGACACAAATAAATAAATATACACACATACACATGCATATAGACACACATACACACACACATACATGCACATACACAAATATAGATATATACCTACATGTGCATAAGTACATATACACACACATGAACTACATGCACATACACACATATACACACACAAACATACCTAATATAATTGAATTATATGATTAAAGTGATAAATCCCATGTTAAATATAAATGGAACTAAAAATCATTAGTACATTTTAGTCATATAATTCACTTCAATAAAATAAATTAATTTAATAAACAATTTAAAATGTTTAAGATTATGAATGGACACCATGGACACAATTAAATAACTGAATAATTAAACACACACACACACACACGCACACGCATATATATATATATATATATATATATATATATATATATATATATATATATATGTGTGTGTGTGTGTGTGTGTGTGTGTGTGTGTGTATATATATATATATATATATATATATATATATATATATATATATATATATATATATATATATATATATATATATATATATATATATATGTATGTATGTATGTATGTATGTATGTATGTATGTATGTATGTATGTATGTATGTATGTATGTGTATCTATATGTATATGTATATGTATATGTATATGTATATGGGGGAACAATGGGTGATGGTCTTGGTGGTGAAGGTAAGGGGGTCAGTGATGTCTCAATGGCTTGTAGACATGGTATTCTACCATGCATTCTCTTGGTCTAATGGGACGTAGAGCCTCTACCTTCTTTAAATGTTTCGAGTTGAGCATGAATCAATGCTCTGTACATAGATATCTAGAACAAGAGAACATCATAGAATCTTGAGACCCACTTAGTTAGTCAAGTCCATGAAGGATTACTTTGATGGCATCGGAGATCTATACGATCATGTGGCTGAATTCAAGCAAAGTGTTAAGAGCTCAACATGTTGAGGATTTGTTCACTCAATAGAATGCTTTTGAACTATCATACAAAGCTTTAATAAGCTTGCATACTAAATGCTCTTTGCCTATCTCTTCAAAACCTTCTGATTATTGAATGTAGATATCCTCATGAAGATTACCATTAAGAAATGCAACTAACTAGTATCTAATAAGATTACCATTAAGAAATGCAACTTTCTTCTGATTTCTAACTGGTATACATTCCATCCAAAGAATGCAACAAGAGAAATTATTGTTTTGACTACTGTCACTCGTGATGTAGGTGCAAAAGTCTCATCATAGTCAATACCTTTCTTTTGTGGATAACCTTTGACTACTAACCTTGCTTTATACCTATCATTGGTACCATATGCTTTTCTTTTGATTTTGAAGATCCACTTTTCACAAATTGCCTTTTTACCTTTTGGTAACTCACAAAGCTTCCATGTTTGATTCTTATGAATAGAATCAATCTCTTCTTGCATGGATTTCTTCCATACAAGACTTTGTAGTGCCTCTTTAACAATAATTGGTTCATTCTCTACTAAAGTTAGTGCTAAAATGTAATGAATCTCAAAATGTTGTTCACAATTTATATGATCTACTTGTTCTCTCCTTGTGTGTGTTTGGGTTCATCCTGTGAAGTTCTTTATACCATTGTCATTCTAAGTTTGATATAACCACGTCAGCTTATTCTTGAAAAGTGGTGAAATTTCTTTGGTTCTTCAGTATGTCTTTCTTTTGGAACATTAGTATCTCTTTCTTTTGGAACTCTAGAACCTTCTGAAACTTCATAAGTCTAAACATCAATAGATATTGATGATGGACTAGATATTGATGTATATAATGGAATTCTCTCTTCACCTTTGTCAAGTATATCTTCTGGCGTTTGAGAAGGTTCATCACCCCTCTTGTATGGTTGAATGTAAGAATCCAAATTCCTTCTAAAAAATTCATAATCATTTGCTTTATAAAATCTAGCATCTCTTATTCCTTATCATAAATCTGACTTTCTAAAATATATGCATTGCATAAGAGTAGGATATCACCTGTTTCTAAAACATAGAATCTGTATCCTTGCTTTCAATATCATAACTCATAAACACAACATTAATGGATTTTACATCAAGCTTACCATGATCCTTTCTTCTCAATATGAACATAAGGTGGAGAACCAAAAACTTTTAGATAACTCACAATGGGTTTCTTCCCATAATAAGCTTCATAAGGTTTGATGATCTTCAAAGCTTTTGTGGAAGACCTATTCAGAATGTAATTAGTTGTATGTACTATATCAAACCAAAACTTAGGCGAAATCTTTTTGGATGACATCATACTACACATCATCTCAACAAGTATCCTATTCTTTCTCTCTACAACACCATTCTATGCTAACATATAAGCAATAGTGAGTTGATGAGAAATGCCTTTGTCTTCAAGAAAAGACTTAAAGTCTTTTTACATATACTCTCCTCTTCTATCACTTCTCAAAATCTAAATTTTTTATTGACTTTCATTTTCAACCATAGCTAAGAACTTCTTAAAAGTACCAAAGACCTCTAGCTTTACTTTAAGGCCATAAATCCATGAATATATTAAGAAATAATCAATGAAAGTAACAAAGTACTTGAAACCTTGAATAGGATCTATTTTCATAAGACCATTCATATCTGAATACATGACTTGCAACTTCCTTGTGGCCATGGTATATACATGCTTCTTTAAAGGAAGTTTGTGAAACTTTCCTTCACAACATCCTTCACATGATTCTCTATCATCTGGTAAAGCAAAAGTAGGCAAACTCTTTGCCATTTCATGATCTTTGATGTGCATGAGAGCTGTGTAATTGATATGAACAAATCTAGCATGCCATAACCTCATATTCTCCTTAGGTGTAGAAGATCTAGCAACATTAGCATGACTAAATTTGGATAACACAAATGTGCCACTTTTGTTTTCTCCTTGAAGTAGACAATGCTTCTCATTAGGTGAGAGAATTTGACATGAATCTTTTTTAAAAATAGCTTTAAAACCATTTGGGAAGAAAGTATAAAAAGAGAGAAAATTCCTCTTCATTGTTGGAACATAAAGAACATTGAAAATTGTGAAATTTGCACCTTCTCTTGACTTAGGGTTTACTTGTTCAACACCTAAAACATCCAAATCATGACCATCTGCAATGGTCACTCTTCTACCTAAAGAGTTAATAAGAGAAGAAAACACCTTTCTACAACTTGTTATATTTTTAGTAGCTCCAAAATAAAAAATCTAAGGATTATCTGAGATTGCATTTAATGCTACCTCATCAAAAGCTATTTCTTCAATACTAATATGTGCATAAGATTCTTTCTTTAAAGACTTAGGTTTTGAATAATCTCCAACACTATTACTTGATGCTCTCTTCTTCTTATTAAAATTCTTGTTGTGCATTCTTCTGCATAATGACATGGTCTCTTGCAGTAATGGAAAATTCCTTTCTTTGATGTAGATGTAGTAGCAAACTTTTTTTTGGGTGTAGAGGAAGCAATAGGGTTAGAATATGAAGGTTTAGGATTAGAAGATTTACTTTCCTTCTTAGTTTTCCGACTCTTCTTCTTCTTCTTTGTCTCCTTCTTCTTCTTACCCTTTGTTGTATCTCTTGTAGAGAAAGATAAAGAAGTAAAAAAAGCACAATGTGTGGATGGAAGTGAATTCTGAAGTGTCTTTACCATCTCTTCATTTGAAATATTGACTCCCACATTAAGTAGCTGATCTTGTAAGTCTTTGAGCTTCATAATGTGTGATTGAACTTACTCACCAACTTTCATCTTTGTGTTGGCAAGGTGTCTCCTTATATGAGCTTTCCTAGCAGGGTTCCTGCTTTGATAGAGATTCTCCAATTCCAACCAAACCTCAAAAGAGTTTCTGCATGGCCTGATTTGAGGAATAATATGCCTCTGGGCTCCAATAGTACCACAAACTCTTAATATGAAGTAGTACAAATTCATCATCATAAAACTCCACATTTAGACATTTCCTCAAGCTTTTTTTCATTCTCAAGTCTATAATCGCTCACCTTGCGCATGGCGTATGTCAAGTATGCTCTCATACCAAATGTTGGAAGTGGAGTGGGCCTCAATAACAATATTAATCAGAGGTTTATAGCATCTTCCAACACATGAACCTTAGCATACACACTTTAAGACTCAAAAAGAGATGAGGGAGAGATAGAGAGAGAGTAGAAAGTATTTTCAAATGTAACGGTAAGAAAATAGCCTACCTACACTATTTTATGTATGAATGTCAATTACAATGTGTATAGATGACTACAAACTTTGAATCTAGGTAGAAATAGGGAACTAGATACAAGAATGTGTGCAAAGTGCCTAAAAGGTATGAAGAGTGTATGTGTGTGTGCGTGTGTCTGTGAAACTGTAGACAATATGAACAATTCATAACTATGTTAAATCAAACCCTAATTCTAAAATTAGGGTTTTAGAAATCCTAAATAAAAAATTAATGACCTAAAAAGTAAGGATGTGATAAAGACTTTTTACTCATAGCAAATCAACAAGGATGTTGATGGTTGGCTTATCGAATCTCCCCCACAACTGCACCAAACTCCTCCACCAAGAGTAGAAGACCTCATAGCTACATTGAGCACTTGTGTAGTCTTGTGATGATACTCCATAATGGCCTCATGCCTCTATTATATAGTTTGTAGGCTACCCCTATGATAGCTTTTGTTCCAAAAGCATAAAGCACAACAATCTATTTTTTTCTCCAATCAAAAAGCATCAAAGCATGCGTTCATTCAAATTTTGCGATAATACTTTTTGAGTGTTTTTTGATGTGCCTTTTGAAGAGAAATTGGATGTGATCTTCCTTATGATACATCAGATAGAAATGGGATAGAGCTGTTCTTTACCTACTGAGTGAGAGGGTTCAAAGCTCATTAAAATGTGTTTTGCACTCGAAATTAGTCAAGAGATTCTACAAGGACTTTGTGAATACATGTGAATAAATCGTCGATAGTATCCATAACATCCCATCAAAGCTTGTACTTCCTTGACCATCTTTGGCCTCGGTAGCTTTGCCATAGACCATAATTTATCTTCGTCTATAGAGATCCCATTCTTTGTACTATATGGCCTAGAATTTTGCCTTGCCTAACCATGAAAACACACTTTTCCAGATTCAGACAGACTTCATATTCTTTGCATTTATGAAAGACCTGTCTAAGCTCAAGGATATGAGTTTTTCTATTTTCGGAATGAGCACATATGTCATCCACATAGACTTCTAGGTTTTTCCTCAAGAAGTCTTTGAACACATGACACATCAATATTTCAAATGTAGCAGGTGCATTGGTGAGCCCAAATGATATCATACAAAATGTTACGATATCCCACTCTATGGGAAAAATGCCTTATGTTGATCTTCAAGAGCAATGGCTACTTGGTTGTAAGCTAAGAATCCATCAAGGAAGCTATAGATATCCTTGCTTGCTACTTGCTCTAATAGATGTTCAGTGATAAGAAGGGAATAACTATCTCTTATGGTAGTTGCATTAACCTTTTTAAGTTAATACACACATGTAGCTTTACATTCTTTTTGGGCACTACCACAATGGGGGATATCCATTCAAAATGCTCAATTTCATAGAAAATTCCTTGTTCTATCAAGTGATCAATTTCCTCTTTGATTTTGATTGTATATTTATTGTTGTATGTGTAAGGATTCTGTTTGGTTGGCTTAGCATCGAAGGCCATTTTGATCCTATGAGAGAACATTAGATCCTTGTAACGCAAAGCAAATACATCTCTATATTTTATAAATAATTCTATTAAGTTGCATTCATCTTTGTCACTCAAGTCATCTCCTATGTATATACACCTTTCTTTGGCATCTTCTATGGTCACTATGATTTTCTTGGTCTTCTCTTTGTTTTCATAGCTTCTCCTATGAGTGCTTTTCATTTAGGCATTTTTGTCATGATCTTTCTATCCTCAATCTCATACTTCTTGAAGTTCTCTGGCCCTTCAAAAAAAGATTCTTCCTCTTCTTGCATGGGTATTCTCTCTCTTTGTCTTTTCACTTTTATCCTCCTCTTTCATAGCTAGCTTCTTCTTAGGTTTATATTTTGAGTTCATGAGTCCTAGCCTCTATCAAATAAATATATTCTTCCTCTGAGTCACAAAAGAGCTCCATGATGATGGATTCCTCATTGTCATCCTTGACTTTTGTGAGTCTAGATATGTTAGGCTCACACTTTTCTATAATCGGGTCAATCCTAAGTGGTTCTATTGTAAAGACCGAGATATCATAGCCATCTTTATCACAATGAGCCATCCATTGTACCTCATTTACAACTATGTCCATCATGGCTAGGATTGTTCAACCATGGGGATTAAATTCTTCATGAGGAAATACCATAGGTGCATAGGCTGGGTCTTGGAATGTTTTAGGGTTCTCCTTAGCACCTAAATTTTGTGCTTTTAACATCGCCTCTTCTTCCACTTCAACATTACACATCCATAAGTGTGTGTCTTCATGCATCCATGAAGATTCCAATCCTATCAATTGAATTGACTCCGTCTCATCTAAAGTTCTATGGCCTAGGTTCCATCGCAGGGGAGGTACATCTCTAATGGGAATAGTATTTGAGATTGACTTTAGTGGCTACACATAGGTGCTATAAATACAAGGAATTGATTCCCCAATCTTGCACTATCTATAGTTTGTTGGGAAAGATGGATCGAAACTCCAAGAAATGAGTAGGTACTGCCAAATCCTACTTAGTACCAGCCCCTTGTAGCTTCAAAGATGATATGTGGGCCCTCTTAGATTTCCAATGAAACTATACAAGTGCCTATGTACTTTGGAAATGATGCAAGAAAAGATTGAATCAAAACAGACTACTTCCAAATAGAAGAATCAATGAAAACCTTCTATTTTTTTATCATATATCTGCTGCTTGTTATGCTAATTGCTACCAGTACAGTAGGAATTAGAAAAATTACTTTTAGAGGTATCTAATTAGGTTAGTAAGCTAATGATTCCAAGTGGAATCACTTGAAATGATGAACTATACACAGAGCAATCAATTTAGCAATTGAATCATTACCCCTGATTTTTTAGGACCTCTGCAGAGTTTGACCAATGAATGCTTTGACACACTTTTCTCCAAATTGGCTCAATGGATTTACTTCAAAAAATTTCAGCATGTAGATAACTTGGGGCTGATTCCAAGAAGCTATAGATCATTGAAAATGGTGGAGAATCGACTGAGATATGAGCAGCACAACTTGACAATTATGAATGACTATAACAGAGAGACCATAGATGAACAATGTAGATGTATCGTATTAATGAACAATGTTGTACAAGATCATAGGCTTGACAATCATAGCCTAATGATGGTGAGTAGTGTAGGCTACAATGTAGACCTCACACTCTTACGAAACGGCAATGGAGAACATTCTACACACGACTTTTTCAAGTCATCTTTTATAAGTGCTACATTCAAATTTGAATTTGAATTCACTTTTTGGCTCTCTCTAAAAGTGATCCATCAATCTAGGAGTTATTCTCTCTAACATAAAGTCGTGATTTCTCAACTAATGAACTCCTTGAGTTTGTTGAGAGTTACAAAGATTCTTCCAAGTAAAAAAAAAATTTACAAATGTAAAAAGATAAAACTCTCCTAGCAATGGTTTCCATGGAGCTTCAATTATTCATGAATCTTCTAGCCAAATGTGTAGGCTTGCTGTTTGCACCAACAACTCCCCCTCAAGCCCCAAACATTTTGTTTTGGTCTTCATCTTCAATCTTCATGAATATCTTGCAATCCAATCATTGATTTAAACCTGCAAAGTTTTGTACCATCTAATGCTTTAGTCAACAAGTCTGCACATTGCATATTAGTTGATACATATGCCAACTGAGTATCCTTGCTCAATAGCTTCTCTCTCACATAATGATAGTGGACCTCTACATGCTTGGTCCTAGCATGATAAATGGGATTTGCTACAAGATGTAATGAACTTGTATTATCTCCAAAAATCATTGGAGATGTAGTATAAATCTGTGTATAACAACCTGATCCATATGGCCTCTTGAGTAGCATTGGCCAATCCTCTATACTCTACCTCTGTAGAAGATAAAGCAACAGTAGGTTGCTCTTTTGAAGACCATGATATAGGCTTATCACCTAGTAAGGATAGGTATCATGAGGTACTCCTTCTATCATCTTTGCATCCTGCCCAATTTGCATCTAAATATATCTTGATGTCCAAGTCTGATGTATAAGGAAAATACAATCCATGATTTTGAGTACCCTTAAGGTACTTCAAAATCCTTTTGGCAGCCTCCAAGTGAGGTGCCCTAGGCTTGTGCATAAACTGACTTAGAATACTTACACCATAAGCAATGTCAATCAATGTAGCATTGTTCAAGCTTCCCACTATGCTTTGGTAACCTACAATGTTCTCAAGTACATCACCTTCATGAGCATTTAATTTTAGGTTTACCTCCATTGGAGTACTTGCAACTTTGGCATCGTGCAAATGAAACTTCTTTAACATATCCTGTATATACTTTCTCTGAGTAATATAAATTCCAGAGTTAGTATAGACTAACTCAAGTCCAAGAAAATATTTTAGTGATCCAAGGTCACTAATTTTGAACTCCATCATCTCGTTCTTGATCTGCTTGATGCCATTAGCATCATTACCTGTGAGTATGATATCATCAACATATGCACATAGGTATATTACCTCTAAATTACTTCTCTTGATGAACAGAGAAGTATCTGCTTTATTCATGATAAAACCTTGATCCTGAAGGTATGTAGTCAACCTATGGCTCCATGCCCTAGGTGCCTGCTTTAATCCGTAAAGAGTTTTGTTCAATTTACATACATATGTTACCTTGTTTGGGTCCTCATAGCCAGGAGCTTGAGACATGTACACCTCCTCTAAAATCCAGCCATTTAGAAATGCATTTTTTACATACAACTGATACATGTTCCAATTCTTTGATGCAACCACACATACCCATACCTTGATGGTTGGCATTTTGGCCGCAGGTGAGAAGGTTTCTTCATAATCAATTCCTTGGGTTTGTGCAAAACCCTTAGCTACAAGTCTAGATTTGTACCTGCTTATTGATCCATCATAATTCCTTTTGATCTTATAAATCGATCTAGAACCAATTACCTTCATAGACTCCTTCTTTGGTACTAGTTCCCAAGTATCACTCTCCGTGAGTGCTTCAATTTCCTCATTCATAGCTTCCTTCCATTCTGCCTTGGTCTTTGCCTCTTCATATGATGCTGGTTCTTCAATTGACAAGTATTTTGCAAGATAAACAGAGTGCTTAGTAACTAAGGAAGATTCATACCCATATCTGAATGGCTTCTTGCTCTCCCTTTGTGATCTTCTGATTGCTTGGTTGGATGATTCAGGTATATCCTCCAATTTCTTTATCTTGCCTTTGCCTTTGGACTTCCATGCCTTGAACTCTTCTAGGTTGATGATGTCCTCATCATCTGAGTTGATGTCTCCATTCTGAGTAGGATCTTCCTTAGTGAGGCTTGGAAAATCCTCTTCCAAGTCATAAGGTAGTTTTATCTTCCTCCATTCACTATCAAACCAAGAGTCATTCTCATCAAAGACAACATCTCTATTGACCATGAATCCCTTGTTTGAAGGATTTTAGAACATGTATCCTTTCTGATTTAGATCATACCCTATGAAAATGCACTTCTCTGCCTTAAGATCTAGCTTACCCGTTATCTGAGAAGGGATATGCACATAAGCTACACATCCAAAGATCCTGCAATGATCAAGTGAAGGTCTTCTACCATGCCATGCTTCATATGGTGTCATCCCATCAAGAGATTTGGATGGCAACTTGTTTACAAGATAAGTGGCAGTAGATACACTCTCTTCCCACAAGTAGTTAGGTAATTTTTTCTCATTTAACATTGACCTAGCTGTTTCAACAATTAATCTATTTCTCCTCTCTGCCACCCCATTTTTCTCAGGGGTATACCTTGTTGTGATTTATCTCTTGATTCCTCTGTCCTGCAAGAATATATCAAACTCATTCGAGAAGTACTCACCTCCTCCATCTGACCTTAGTCTCTTTAGGTTTCTCCATGTTTGGTTCTCAACAAGTGCAAGATACTTTTTAAAGCAACTGAATACTTCATCTTTGTGCTTCATAAAGTAGAATACGGTCCACCTACTGTAATCATCAATGAAAGATACATAATACCTTGATCCAGAGATTGAGGGATCCTTACTTGGTCCCCATACATCTATATGGACAAGCTCTAGGTAGTCCTCATGCATGTGGCCTTTCCTTGAGAAGGGTAACCTATGAGATTTTCCAAACTGACAAGCACCACATTTATAAACCATGTGTTGTTTGGATACATTAGGTATCCCAAGCACACATTGATCTTTACATATTTGTTTCAAGGTTCTTTCACCAACATGCCTAATCTTTTATGCCAAATTTCAAGCTTTGAAAGTGTTCGATCTTAATAACTATAGAGTGCAATGTTCCTTGTATCCTCAAGTTCAAAAGTGAATAGTCTACCTATCTTTTCTCCTTTGGCGATTCTCTTGAACCCATGTTGGGGATCCTCCACAAATGCTCCATATTGATTGAATCTAACCTGCAAACCCTTTTCCACAGTTTGTCCAACACTCATCAAATTCTTGGTAATTGTAGGTACATACAGAAACCTACTCAACAGATTCTTGTTTCCATCAGAGGTCTTAACATTCCCTACTTTAATCACTAAATTCTTGGTGTCATCACCTCTTTGTACCTGATGCTTACCCTTTGGTTCCTCAAGGTCAAAGAGAAGAGCTGCATTGCCTGCCACATGGTTGAGCATCCTGAGTCAATGTAGAAGAGATGGTCATCATTTATACCTAGTTTTGAAGTCATATTCATAATCAGAAGAGAATCTTCTTGCTCCTCTATGTAGTTGTTCTAATCTTTCCTTGATTTGTATCATCCTTGGTAGTTGCTATTGTAGTTGTTGTTGTAGTTGTATCCTTGATGGTGATTGAATCTTCCTCTTGATTGTGTATATCCACCTCTTTTATATCCTCTACCTCTCTGGTTCTTGAAGTTCCTGAAACACTCATCTGTAGTATAATTTGATATTCCACAAATATTGCATGGTGAGGAGTTATAGGATCTACCCCTACCTTGCTTACTTCCTCTGCCCCTTCCTCTTGAGGTTCTACCTCTCCCTGCATAGTTGGCTTGGGAGGTAGTTCCTTCATCTTCAACCTTTTTGTTCCTCCCTTTCTCTTTGGACTTACTTTTATCAGTATATAGGGCAGAAGAGCTATTACCTCTTGATAAATCTCCATTATTGATGAGCTTGGCTTCATGGGTAAATAGTTGCCCCATGAGTGTGGTAAGATGTGGAATCTGCATCTCCATGTATATGTCCATGGCAGTTGTGAAGCTCTCCCATTTTTCATCAGCTTTAATACCATTGCTTACTTGTCTTACAATCTGCTCATCTTCAATTTCTTCTCCTATGCTTGCCAATTGATCCACTACATCTTTGACTTTGGTCACATACTCGGAGATACCTTGCTTAGATTGCTTTCTTTGAGTGGTGAACTCAATCCACAATTGGTTCTTCCTAGCCCTTGTGTTGGAAGAGAAATAAGAAGATAATGTTTCCCAAGTCTCTTGGGATGTCTTACCGTTTCTAATATGTGGAAGAAGAAAATTAGAGATTGAGTTAAGTAAGTAGGACCTTGCTAATGCATCCTTGGCACACCATGTGTTGAGTCTTTCATGCTCCTCTCTTGTAGGTTGTCTTTTGCTTTTGAATATGGGCATCTCCTCATCTCCTGAGATGTATCCATAGAGGCTCCTTCCTTGCAAGTATGTCTTCATCCTCAAGGACCATGCTTGGTAGTTGTTCCTGTCCAATTTATCAATGAAAGAAGGAAAACCATCTCCCATTTTTCTTTAGCTTTGCTCTAATACCACTGTTGGGAAAGATGGATGGACACTCCAACAAATGAGTAGGTACTGCCAAATCCTGCTTAGTACCAGCCCCTTGTAGCTTCAGAGATGATATGTGGGCCCTCTTAGCTTTCCAATGACACTATACACATGCCTATGTACTTTGGAAATGATGTAAGAAAAGATTGAATCAAAACAGACTACTTCCAAATAGAAGAATCAATGAAAACCTTCTATTTTTTTATCATACACCTACTGCTTGTTATGCTCAGTGCTACCAGTATAGTAGGAATTAGAAAAATTCCTTTTAGAGGTATCTAATTAGCTTAGTAAACTAATGATTCCAAGTGGAATCACTTGAAATGATGAACTATACACAGAGCAATCAATTTAGCAATTGAATCATTACCCCCAATTTTTTAGGACCTCTATAGAGTTTGACCAATGAGTGATTTGATGCGCTTGTCTCCAAATTGGCTCAATGGATTTCCTTCAAAATTTGTCAGGGTGTAGATAACTTGGAGCTGATTCCAAGAGCTATAGATCATTGAAAATGGTAGAGAATCGACTGAGATATGAGCAGCACAACTTGACAGTTATGAATGACTATAACAGAGAGATCATAGATGAACAATGTAGATGTATTGTATTAATGAACAATGTTGTACAAGATCATAGGCTTGACAACCATAGCCTAATGATGGTGAGTAGTGTAGGCTACAATGTATACCTCACACTCTTATGAAATGGCAATGGTGAACTCGAGAATTGAACATTCTACACGCGACTTTTTCAAGTCATCTTTTATAAGTGCTACATTCAAATTTGAATTTGAATTCAACTTTTGGCTCTCTCTAAAAGTGATCCATCAATCTAGGAGTTATTCTCTCTAACATAAAGTCGTGATTTCTCAACTAATGAACTCCATGAGTTTGTTGAGAGTTGCAAAGATTCTTCCAAGTAAAAAAAACTTTTACAAATGTAAAAAGATAAAACTCTCCTAGCAATGGTTTCCATGGAGCTTCAATTATTCATGAATCTTCTAGCGAAATGTGTAGGCTTGCTGTTTGTACCAACATAGTTGGCTCATAAAAGGTCTTCCTAAAATCATCTCATAGACGTGATTCTTACCAAAATCGCATATGGCAAACATATGTTCAAACTCTACACAAGTAGTGAGAGTTATCCTTTCTAGAAAGCCTAGGGGTTTCTCAATATGCCCATCTACCATTTTTAATTTTTTTCTAGTGGGCCTAAGAATCAGCTTGCCCCATCCATTCCATAGCAAAGTGGTGGCAATGGTGACTCCTGCTCCCGAATCTAAAATAGCCTTTGTTGTATAACCTTGGTATGTGATAGGAAGATAGGTATCTCCTTCTTCTCCTTCAATCATATCTCCTATCTTATCCAAGGGTATCTCTAGCATCAACTTTGTGGCCCTGCCTGAGAGTGGGAATTAGCTACTTCTAACACTAAGTTAGTTATATCTTTCCACAACTCAGGTTTAATCCTAAGTAGCTCCTCTAAAGTGAGATGGAACTACACTTTAGTGTTCTTCACTCCTTTAGCGTTCCTTGGTAGAACTGATTCATCATTTCTTACCATAATTATTGGGGGCTCTCATGTGAACTGATTCATCATTTAGCGTTCCTTGGTAGAACTGATTCATCATTTCTTACCATAATTATTGGGGGCCTATAAAACAAGGCAATTCTTGCAAGGAATTGGATTCAAAGTTTTATTTTTCACTACTTCAATAGGAGGAGGATTCTTCATCTCTTTGGCTCATTTCTCCTCTTGTATATCTCTCAAGAACTCTTGGGAGTAATGATTTATAGAGGAAGGAATCTTGTACTTTGTAGAATTAGGAACATAAGCTTCCTGTGGTGGTAGGCTTAATCTTTCACTTCCACTACTTTGAGCCTCTAGTGTAGCTCATAGGTTTATCTACTAACAACACTATCCTCTCCAAAAGTCCTTTGAAATGTAAGTGTGGCTTCATTGAGCTTATCTTATTTAAAAAATGACTTGCATCAAGCATAGCCTAAGATAGTTCTATAGTTTTTGCACAAAGCTTGGTCCTCTCAATCTCTAAATACACTTGAGGATAACACTTGTCTAACTCTATCATGTTTGGGCCTGCTTAGATTGGGGCTGGATAAGCCTTGAGCATCATGTTCAAGTCATTACGCAGTAGGATCTTCCAAGACTAATCCTTCTCTAGGTGGTGGTGGGATTGAATGAGATGGTAGAAATGGTGGGGTTGTTTAAGAGTGCATTTGGGATACGATCTCAATTAGTCTTGTTTTTGTCTCTTTTAGGCTTTCTTCTAGTTTTCTCATCTTTTTAGCCCACTATCTCTTCATTCTTACTTGAATATCCTTCTAGGCTCTAGTTTTTTTCCTAGCTACACTTTGTAGCTCGTTGACCTCTCATTTGTTCTCTTGGTCTATGCGTAGTGTCTATTGTAGAGCCTGTGCTCTAGTAACTACTTGTATAGGGGTAGTACTTGTCACAGTTCCATTGGGTTCTACTATCAAGCCAATAACATTGATTGGTGTAATGTTTTGTGCATTGGTCAAATTCTTAGGATAATCTTTCAAGAGATGTTACTTTCACAATTGGGACAAAACCCTTGAATAACTACCGGTTGAGGTTGCCGTTGTGGAGGAAGTACATAGTCAAGTATGAAGTGATCTTCCTAACATTGATAACAAGGTTCTCTCGGTGCTTGGGGTCTCATTTTCCTTTATTGGGGCCTAGGGTTTTTATTTTCATACATCAAATTTGAGTATTCGAGCTCCCAATTAAGTTCTACTACCATTTCATAATGGTAGAACTCATTATGCTCGGGTGACTCCATGTAGTAAGCCAATGGATTATCCACGTGGGTTGACTCAAAATTTTGAGCATTCGAGTCACTTTCCAGATCATTTGTGATGCAAGCACTAAAGCTCTATTGAGATTATCTTGAACTACAGTGTATTTGATAGGGATCACATTAGTAGCGGGCTGTGGTTTTGAACTAACATAGGTTGAGGTCTTTGTTGTGTCTGATAAGGTGGTTGGTACAATTGTTCTAACCTATAGTATGGTTGTTGTTGGTATTGGTTTTAATATTTCCTTGGTTGTTAATATGGGTGTTGATAGTTTTGCCTTATCACTTATTTGTTGTAGATAATCCTATGTAGTGTGGTTAGTCTATTTTCTCTCCATGGTGCAGTAGTGACTATTGGGGTTCCCTTGATTTTGAGCCATTATGGGGCAAACATTGGTCATGTGGTCTCTTTTGCAATTATAGCATCATTTTACTGAGACCATATTAGGGGTTTTTACACTCGAAACTCCTAGATTATGAGCCACTTTTTCTGCTAATTCATCAATTGATATTGACGGCTTTGATATGAAACTAATACAACAATCTGAATCCTTGTAAATTTTTGAAAGTTCTAACTCGTCCTCCAAGTTATCCTTGATGTCAATACAATTCGTATGAATTTTTCTATGGTCTTGGGTTCCTTTAGATAAAAATATGATCTTAGCTTCACACTTAGCAAGCCATCTAAAAATGGGGAAACTTGCTTTACTAGAGTAGGTAACTATGGAATAGGACATCGTTAAAAGTATTGCCTACTTTTTTTTCAGGTGCCTACTTAAAGCTATGGATCAAGGATGAAGTGTTATGTGTGATGTTGCTCTTAGACAACTCCATGATGAAAGCCTCTAACAACTACTTGGTATCCTTGAATTGACCTAGATGTAAGGGTTAAAACCATGTCAAGGCTATATTTATTAAAGCTAGATAAACAACATTGTATTGAATGAATAAATCTTCCACTTGTTAGGCTCTCAACACTTGTTTAAATTTGCTACATGGTCATAAGGGTCTCCAGTGCCATCAAAGTAGTTCTTCATTGACTTTACTAGTTGGGTGGGTCTCAATATCCTAGGGTGTTCTCTCGGCCTAGGTAGGGGAAATTCATCGATGCCTCTGTTTGCTTATGTGCTCTTAGTCTCTCTTGATTGTCTTTGTCCATCTCTAATCCTAACCTTTCCTTTCCATAAGGGTTTGAAAAAATCACTTTAGATCTCTCTTCTCTTTATGATTACATGGAATATGACTGGATCCTGCTGCATGTTGACCATGAGACTCACACAATCTCTGTGGAGGGAGAACAAGTTCACCCTTCAAAGTGTATGCATGTCTACCATGTTCCATAACCATGAACATCCTCTCTAAAGAGTTTTTGAGGTATACTACCTTCCCTAGGACATCAGGATCTTTAAGTTTGTAAATGATCACTCCATCTGCCTCATTGGGTTTAGCTGGCTTGAATCTCTGAAAAGTTTTGTTGTCTCTCTATTCAAGAAGACTTCTATGTTTTTGTTGTCCTAGGGAATCCACTCACATGATTATCCTGATAGGATTGAATTACCACAAGGTGTTCTAGGTTCTTTCCCAATGTTTTCCTAATTTAAGTCTTATATCTCTAACTCGAGGATGATTATTCCAAGCTCATCGCTCCTATTAGGTAAGCTCCTAACCACATACATGGTTCCTTGGTTATCAATGTAGGATCCCTCCTAGAATTTGACCATTGGGTATTCAATTCTGAAGGGTAGGTCAGGGTTTTTGAGTTGGACTACATATCACCTCAAACCATCATCAAAGATGTGTGCATGTAAGCAATTGGTTTAAATGTATTCCAACTAATTCTTGTAGGGTCCTTCAAGGGTTTTTAAGCATGTTAGCCCTGAACTACTTGCAAGTTTCTCCATGTAATGGACATTCATGAATCACTTATTTATTAGCTCAACACATATGGATAGTCACTTAGTTGTTGGGCCTACAACCTACTTGTGTGATTGACACTAGCCTCAGATGAGCTAATGCTTTGTCTATCTCTTCCTAGGTGTTTACTTGACCTAATGTTTATATTCTTTGATGGTTTGTTTAATATCCAAGTACAATCGTGTTGTAAGGTTCTTTTGTAATAACTAGTGCACATTCATTTTAATTTTTCTTTTTGATGCCAATTCTTGTCTTAAGATAAGTGTCATTAGGAGTACTTGATTTTTGTCGTACTTTGATGTGTAATCAATCATATTAGGTTCTCCCGTTAGTATTTTCCATGACTTAACTTTATCTATCCTTGAACTTGAGAACTTAGAGTCTCTTGAACTTGTTTCGTGCCTATATTACCCCTAATCAATCATATCCACTAATCACCCTTAGCCTAAGATAGGAAATAGACTGAGGGGGTTGAGAGTTCTTCCAACCTTGATTCTAATGCCCTTGATTCTCAATAGCCCAAGATGCATGCTCCTAAGCTTGCGAGACAGTATCTTGCTTAGCCCTTTCAACTAGCTCCAAGTATATGCCAAAAACTTAGAAATTAGGCAAAAGCTTGATAGAAAATGACAAACACTAAAAATTTCCATTTTCTTTGTCTGTCATAACTAATAGAATTTATCATGAGTGGCTGTCTATCCCAATGGACGTGTCTATCACATCTGTCGTGATAGACTGGTCTATCGTGATGGATAGCGATCGTTGTTTATCATATGTTGTGCAATAGACTGCATCTATCGAGGATTTTTGTCTATCATGATGGGAAAAAATGTTTGTTGAACTATATGTCGTGATGGATAGTTAGTATATCATGATGGATAGGGTGTCCGTTGTGATGGAATCCATTTTTCACAACTTCAATCTATCATCTATCATGCGATAGATAATAGCTATTAGGACGGATAGAGAAAACATATTTCTTGATAAATTTTAGTTATTTGTAGTGTGCACATGATGTAGTCTACAATGCTCTACTTGCATTTACAAAATACCCAAAGTTTCTCTCTATCATAAAGACTTCTGTGCCTACAACCCTTTCCAACAGATGATCTGTGAAGGATAATGGGTAACTATCATGTATGGTTGATGCATTTACCTTTTTAAGATTAATGCACACCCTTAATTTGCCATTCTTTTTTGGCACTACCACTAACGGCGATACCCATTCCGTGTGTTCAATTTCATAAATGAAGCTCACATCCAACAATTTATCTATCTCCTCCTTGATCTTTGCCAAACAAACATCATTATAGGTGTATGGTCTTTGCTTATAGGGCTTGGCTTCTGTTGTCATAGGGATTCTATGAGCACAAATAGAAGGATCTACACCTTTTAAATCCTTATAAGTCCATGTAAAGACATCTCAATACTCCCTTATAAGTTGTATTCATTCTTGTTCTTCCTCCTGCGTGACATCTTGTCCTATGAAGGTGCATCTCTCTTCTCCTTCTTCAATAGCTAGTACAATCTTCTTGGTCAGCTCTTTATTGTCGTATGCTATCCCTAGTTGCGCTTCTCGCTTTGGCATCTGAATAGGAATCTTTCTTTCTTCTATTTCATATTTCTTGAAATGCTCAGGTATCTCGAATTGATCTTGAGGTGTGCTATCTTCTTTATCTTTTTCCATGTTTGGTTCATCTATTACAGGTTGTAGCATGTCTTGAGTCAAATCTAGACTAGTTTCAATTTCTCCCTTCTTTTTCCTTTCTTCCTCAATAGGTTTCAGTTCCATTTATATGCTCTCATAATCTTCATTCCATTCTTTTTCAATTACCTCTCCTTCATCCACTTGTTGGAGAACGACCATGTATAGAGTTACATCATATCCTTCCTCATCTATGCATTCATTCATAGTTATTACTTCTTCATTTATGCATATGTCAAGAGTGTCTAAAATCTCCATCCAACTATGGGGTTTAAATTCTTCATCTAAGAATATTTGAGGCATGTAAACATGATCTTCTACAAGTCTAGACACTCCTTGTCCTGGCTACCATCTTGGTCTCCTTTCTTTTTCCCTTTTAGCTACCTTACACATCCATATGTGAGTATCTTCGTTCATCCATGTTTGACTACTCGATCCTACACTACGAATGAATAAATTATCATCTTCCTTGTGTATCGGGTTCCATTGCAGAGGAGGGACAACTTGATAAGTATAATTATGGATGTTTATCCTAGTTGTCATTCCTCCATACCACAAGTATATTGAGTCTTTTCCCTAGTCTTGCACTACCTTGAGCTGTCTCATGAAAGGCCTTCCAAGTATCATCTCATAATTTCTAGCCTTTTCAAATTGACATATTGCTAAGGTGTGCTTGAATTCGACTCCGCAAGTGGTAAATACTACGTTTTCTAATAATCCTAAAGGTCATTCCGTGTGTCCATCTGCCATTTGAATCTTCATCCATTGGGTCCTAGGGTTGGCTTTCCCCATTTCTCCCATATTTCTTTGGTCGTAATTCCTACTCCAGCTCCTGAATCTAATAGGCTTTAGTGGTATAACCTTTATAAGTGATAGGGAGGCATCTGTTTCCTTCATCTCCCTCACTGAAATCTCCAACCTTGTCAACAAGGATTTTAACAGTAGCTACTTCATCTCGCTTCTCGCTTTTGTCTGACTTTGTCTCTAACTGGCTGGTGATTTTCTCTCTTAATTGAGGCTTCAGTTTCAAGAGTTCTTCTGGATTCAGAGTACATGGTATTTTTACTTTTTCGAGGTGTTGTATTATGTCAGAGGTTTGGATTGATGGGTTCTTCTCCTTTCTCCTTACTCAGGGAACACGATATAATTCTGAGTTATGTTCATATCCCCCCATATAGTTTGATAATACATTCACACTACCTTCATCATCTTTGTTGTCATCAAGTTGAGATGATCTTTCTGGGTTTAATTCAGGAATTGACAATTCAAGCTGGCCTACTGCTTCTAACTCCTCAAAAGGTGGTTCAATTCCTTCTGATTTCTTCCATCTACCTTCTTCGAGTCTTGCCCATAAGTCTCTAGGCCATTCTACATCTACTTCAAGGATTATAGATCCTTCTTCTTTACTTTCATGGCATTTTTCTTCATAGTTCTTGTTTTTCTTTCCTTCCCTAGGATGACTAGGTGCTACACATTCTTGAAATTCTTTTTCGGGAATCCTTGTGCTCTGTAGTGGCTGAATAGGTTTTTCTAAAGTTTGCTGAGCCACTTCAATTAACTTCTTACATATTTCCAGTCTCTCTTTCTGTAAGTCACCTCTTGGGTATTCTATTTCATGTTGCTCGATGGAGGGGCCTGCCTTTATTCATGCTTGATATGCTTTAATCCACATGGCTAAATCTTATGGCATAGGATCGGCTAAAACTCATTGTGCCTCTTGTCTTTGATGTTTCTCTGTTTCCTTGTTAGGTTTTCCTTTAGGCTCTTGTTCCTCATCTTGAATCTGCTTGTTGTTCTCATTCTCTAACTTTTGTTGCGATCTCTTGTGTTTTATCTTTTCTCTACGAGTCTTCCATCGTTGGGTTCATTTAGACTTAGCACTTTTCTCAGACTCTTCAGAATCTGCAACTGCTTGTGGTGCTGGGGTGTTCAACTCTTTGTCTTGGTTATCATCTTCTTTGGATTTATCCGAGGTCTCTCTTGCTTTTGCCCTAGATATCGCTTTCAATGACATAGTGTATTCCTTATCAGTCCCTGATGACTCTAGCACTTCTATAACATTTATTTGTGCAGGGGGATTGATTTTATTGGGATTTTTAGGGCAATCCCTCAAAAGGTGTTCCTTGCCACAATCACTGCAATAGGCTTCCCAAACTTTCTGATGAGGAGGTGGAATGGGTAATGTGCACTCCCTGATAAAGTGAAACCTTCAAAGGATGAGAAATTACCTCATTAGGACCAGCACTAAATTGTCCACCTGTAAAAAGAGGCAGCAAAGTATCATACATGTCTTTGGAGCTAATATATGTCTCCTTAGTACATGAAAGTAATGGCTGAATAGAATCTTCCACAAAAACAACGTCATGGGTAACTAGAATGTGTTTAGTCTGTGGATGATACAGACGACAGCCTTTACTTTTAGAACTATACCCAACAAAAATACATTTTACTGCTTTATCATCCAATTTGCTGCGATGTTGTTTAGGCACTAATGCATATACCAGACAACCAAAAACATGCAGATGAGCAACAAATGGCTTGTGACCATGCCAAGCCTCATATGGAGTGATAGATTGCAGCGCTTTAGTGGGACACTTGTTCAATACATGTGCTGCACACATGACCTCAAGCTAGAAACTATGAGGTAGAACCTGACTCTTGACCATACACCTCGCCATCTCCATGAGTGACCTGTTCTTTCATTCAGCAACTCCATTTTGTTGAGGTGTATATGGCACTATACACTGATGTTTCATCCCAAATTCAGCTAGAAATGCATTAAAGTCAGAAGACATGTACTCCCCCCCTCAATCAGAATAGAGGGTGCCCATTTTACATGCTGACAAATTTCCGGCCAAAACCAGAAACTGTTTGAAGCACATAAACACTTCGGAATTTTCCTTCAATGGATATACCCATGGATGCCTGGAAAAATCATCGATGAAATTCACGAAGTAAAGATAGTTCCCAAAAGGTGTCTGCATAGGACCACAGACATCACTATGTACAAGTTGCAATTTCTGAGTAGCCCGAACTGAACCATCTTTTGGAAAGGAAGAACGTTGCATTTTGCCCAAAATACAGCCTTCACATACATGTTTACCGGGTGCCTCAAGTTTGGGCAAAGAGGAGGATAATATTTGAGATTTCTGTAGGCGTAGCAAACTAGCAAAATTCAGATGAAAACCAATTTCCCTTCATAACATCCCTCATGAAGCAGAAAAGATACTACGCACTCAAGATAAAAAGACTAGAAATCATCTATATAAAGAGTGCCTAGTTAAATGGAGGGATGGAACAAAAGAAAGCACCAGTTGGGAATGAGTAAGTTCCATAAACAAAAGATTTCCCTCTTTTGCAACTATAAGTTTGGAAACGAGGCAACATCTTCTGAGAGTGAGTCCATGATCAACAAATTTGATCATGGTGCATGGGCGAATACTCCACATATTATACCAACACAAATTTTCGAGGACGAAAATGTTAAAGGAGGAAAGAATGTTGTGTGAACCTTGGGCTAGATCCTCATATATTAAAACTTGGTTTAATTAAATGGGTTAAACCCTTGAAGTAGGAACCTATGTTCTTGGTTTTAACCCTTGGTAATTTATTTCAATTGAAGTCTCAATTGAAGGGTTTTTACCTTAGGAATAATTATTATAAGGTAAAGGGACCTTAGTCTTGGAAGAAGCTTCTCCCAAGTGAAACCTTGACTCGTACGTGAAGGAAAGGCTTCAATTGAAATAGAAGCCATGTGATTTTACTTTGGAAAATGTCCACATGAAGGACACATGGATGAATATTAAGACATGCAACCCTTGGACCTTTGGTATATAAATATGGGTGGAGTTGGATGGGTGGATATGTACTCACTCACTCTCTTGGTGGATGCTATGCTCTAGGAAGAAGCTTTTCATAACATAATATTTTTTCAAAAACTCAAAAAAGAAGTTTGACACCTCTGATAAATGTTGAAGAAAGTGCAACAAGAGAGAAAAGTAGGTATTTTCTTGACTTTACTCATTCAAACAGGTTCTTTGCCATCTGAGCGACAATTGGAGGAGGTGGTAGATGTGGTCTTTTTGCAAGAATTAAAGTGCTAGGGGAAGACAAAGGTGTCGGCAATAAAGACAAGAGCTCACCTCACCCTGAATCAGCTCAAGGTGGAGATAGTCAAGACAACACTCTAGTGGGCTGAGCAGGAAATATTTTGTAAGCTTCAAGAATAGAAAACCTCCTCAACATTTTAGAAGGAAGAAGCTCGACAATTATAGGAAGAAGTTGAGGTAGCGACAATGGCAGAGCAGCGATGATTGGCGGCTTAGTAGGAAACCGCCGATTGACAAGCTGAAGAAGAGGCTTAGTAGGATGAGTTGCAAGGGTAGGAAGCTCTTTGACAATCTTAGTTTTTGAAACACCACCCTTTGACTTCATAGGAGAGTACTAACCAAACCCAATCCTAGATGCAAATAGATCAAGTCTCTTGAATTGGTAACCCTCGAGAACAAACATTTAAAATTTCTTCGAGATTCCCCATCTTCGATGAGCATGTCAAGGATCCATGGGCCACAAACACCGCTAGAGTGCATCAACCACAGATAGGCTATTCTTCATTTATCTATCCATGGTTTATGAAATATTACAAGATTGGTTCCCAAATGACTATTGATACGGCTTGCGTACTAGTAGGTTGTTCTTTGTAGATGGAAATTCATGAAAGTTCTTCATGTAGAGATGATGCGGAAGTACAAAAGCGAAAGCCTCAGAATACTTTCCTAACTAAGGAAAATAATGAATTATAAGATAGTTTGGAAAGGAGAGCTGGTATCTCAGATGAATAGGTAAAGGCAGTGAAGAGTAAGATGTTGAATATGGTGCACAGATTGAAGAAAGTGAAGAAGAACAACACATTTTATGTGAATAACTACAGGCAATCCAGGATGAATTGCACAAAGTTTGAACAAACAAAGATTTGCTCCAGAATCTATCCATAGAACTACTAACATAGAAAGATACATTGACTTTGTAGATAATGTCCATAATAGATCACCTACAAGTGGCAATTGCTAAGTTGAACAATATAAAGAGTTAGAAGTTCAATTAAAGGATGATAATAAAGTAATTGTAGACAAAACGTAGATTTTGGTAGATAAAGAAGTGAAAATCAGAGAGCTCCGAAAAGTATAGGTAGATTTGCAAAACTTGGTAGAGTCAAAGGATATTGCTTTGGTCCAGAAGGAAGACGCCATTTCTAGACTTACTTCTCAACCGGTAGATGCAACTACTATCGGTCAAACGTTTTTGGAATCTATTTCTTTAGACTATGCAAAGGCCAAGGTCGCAAAAGATGCATGCAAAGCAAATTGGGGTATTTTGGAATGTGCAAAAGAAGATTTCTAGAATGAAGCTAAGAGTATGATTCCTCAAATAAAGAGTCTTTTCGATGAATCTTTTATGATATTGACCATATTATGCACCCTCCATCCAATTAGGATGATGAGTCATAAATTAGTGGGTCTCCTCCATTGTGCATGCCAGTGGTGAGAATACCTAATATGCAAAAACTCTTAGTCTTCCAAGGAATTTAACTACTAATGTCCTATAACTATTATAAGGAATTTGTTGTTCGAAATACAGTTGGTACAATTCGACATAATTATGTGGTTTATCATTGTATCTTTGAGTATTTTGTTTCTATCTTTGTCTATATAAGTTTAGTTCTTTATTTTACTATAATCTATGGTGTAGAGAATATGAATGCACTAAGTTATTGTAGGTAATCCCAATTTCCCAAACTCTAGTTTTTTGTGGAGTTAGAGCAAAAAACACCTCTTATAAGGATGTTCCTCGATAGGCAAAGTGTTCAAATCAGTAGGATAAGAACTTGTGCTTGCTTCCACCATTGTGTGTTGTTCATTGTTCATGCTCTTGGTGAATCCGCAATGATAAGAAAAATACATTAGTATTTTCATAGAAACCTTGTAAGTCCTTGTCCCCTTTACAATACCAATATGTTTCCCTTACATCCCTATGTCTCATGGAAATAAATGTGTGAGTGTTAAGTGTCTTCTAATTTGACGCTACGAGTTGATGCAATACCTAGATGCATACTCAAAAAAATGTATTAGTTCAATATGCTTCTAGTAGTGTATAGATATGTTGCAGGGTTTGTTTAGGTGGTTGGTTACAATGTTTTTTGATTTCCCTAGGTTCCCTTATGGGATTACAAGATTTGAGTATGGCTTTATACATTGTGTTCTGAGATGATGATTTAACTTGGTCATGGGACTATTTAGGTACCCATTTCCAAGTTGTTCTAGGAATAATATATTACATGGTGGTTTTGATACAATATCTTTCCATTTAGATGTAGAGGGCATTGGGATAGACTACAAATGCCTAGAAATTGCATGATCATAGATCTAGTCTTGACCCAAGAATAAAGTCTATGTGAGATCTTCATCATGGCATTCAAGTAATTTTGTTGTCATGGGGACATCTTGTTTTGAGATAGGAATTTCCACCTCACCCATGCAAGGGGTTTCCACACCTCCTAATCCAAAGAGATAAGCCTCACTTGGTTTCAAATATATATTCATGTCCTAACAACAAGAATACCTGATGGCACTAGTAGTAGCACCTGAATCAATCACAACTCTAATTGTCTTAAATATCGTGCCTTGTCCTAGCTCAACTGAAATGAATTTTCATCTATCAATGATGCTAGGAGAGGTGTTCCTCTTAGTTTGCACATAGCCATGTGATATCGATGGGCATCAAAGTGGGGATGAACATCATTGTTTCTTAACTTGCCAAAATCTTGTCTTCTTAATTTCATTCTCTTAATGCATTCTATGGATTCTACCTGAACTTCTTCTCATATTCTCTCCTCTTCTTCTTTTCTTTTCTTTGCTTCATTGATTCTTTTCAGTAGTCCTTTGTTCAAGGGTCTTTGATAGATCTTGACTAGGCAACTGCGTATGTAGTTTGGTAACACATCTCCTTCTAGAGTAGCGAACTGCATTGCTCCACTGGTTGATATTCTATTAATGATCATAAGCTAATAGCCACGTTATTCTAGTTTTCAAGAATGCTACTTCAATGTGTATAACAAAACTAAAACACCTGCCCTCAATCCTTTATCTTTTACACGTGCATCAAAATAGGCCTTTTGCCCCTTTTTGGTTGTGTATATTCCTATTGTCACTCTAAGTCAGGTCTCACCCCCAGGCATTTTTAATCCAAGATTCTAGATGATAGCTTGTGACCTATCCATTGATGCTCTTGTGCAACTTTTAGGGTAGGTATAAAAAAGTCTGATGGACGCACATCGTTATGGACAAAAACCATCTGAAAGGGAGTTTCATTGAGTACCTTTTTTAAGCCCTTGAATCTTTCTTCAATTCATGGGAAAATGCTTCCTTCTTTTTCCCATGTTTTAAGACCTTGAATCTTTCTTCAATTCTACTTCATAGATATTTCTCGTCTCTCAGCTTTAAGCCCTTGAATCTTTCTTCAATTCATGGGAAAATGCTTCCTTCTTCTTTTTCCCACATAGAGTTGAATGTGGATCTTTCTCTAGCGTGATGATTATGAAAATGTCCTCCCTTTGCAATCAAGTTTGTCATTTCTCCTTTCCAAATGTTTTCCCAATCAATACGCAAATGCTTGTGTAACAATTGTCGAATGAGTTTAACTAAGAGTAACTAGTCCGTTTTTCTGATTCACACTCCATTGAACATAGGCCATGTGATACATTACCAGAGTCTCTTGCATATGCAATTCAAACAAAATCTAAGTTCAAAAAGAACATTACGAGTATTTTTCTTTTTCATAAACAAAGTTTAATTCACTATTTAGGTGTGAAATCGGGCCTCAGGTTTTTATGTCAGACATTCAGAAGGAAAGAAAAAATTAGGTAGCAGCCAACATAAATCTGTTGATTTAACTAAGCCTTAATAGTTCCTATTCTTTCCAAATGCAAATAGGCATGAAAATGAACTCTAAAGAAAGTTTTACAAAGAGATTACGTCACACTTCTAGGAGGAAGAGCAAGTGTTGAAACAATATTGATTTCCTTGGACGTCTCACATTTTCTTCTTCATCCTTCCTGATTATTCAATAGTGTCCTTTTCCTATAGCTTCAGGCTTCTCCCAATATAGCGATCCACTTAGTACAAGAAAATATATTTCCCTTCGATCGAGGCACTTTCTCTTCAACAGTACTGCCTGACCAAGAGATACAACAGTCACATGCTCTAGGCCTTTGCCTCCTTCTCTGGGAGCTCACCCTCCTGATGGATGCCCTTCTGGAGGAGTATCCTTTCCTGAATTTTACTGCCCAAAATCTCCTGTTCCAGAAGATAAACTCCACTTATTCTATTCAACACACTCCCTCTGATTACCCTTCATGAACTTAGCAGCCCATGCCGATAGTACCGCCACCCCACTCTGCTCTTTCGGAGCATCCTTTCCCGATTTTTTTCTTTCCTGAAGAAAAGGGCATCTTCTCATCTTGCAAGCGCTACCACTGGAGACTTCTTTCTGATCAAGAACTTCGGATCTAACAAGCATCAGAGAGTGATTTCCCTCAAATCATTGTCTTCATATGTTTTTCTCAATGTTGTGATCCTCAGACTTCGATAACCATAGCTTCATGACATCCCACAGAACAGAACAACTAGCAGACTTCGAGCTATAGCTTGTATGCATGCTCATTTTTTTTTTTAAATCCATAAAAGTCCATAGCAAAGAAGTTATGTCTTCCGATGTCCCATGCATTTCCTGCATGCAAGAGTATATCTATGGTGATCATCAAAACTATGTCTCTGTTCTCTTATGCGTTTTGCTTCATAAAATTGCTCCGCCCTTGTTAACCATGAGCAGCAGCATCTCTCTATTCCTGCATGGAAAAACCTTCCTTATAGTGGTCTTATTCTTCTATTATCAGCTGCGCAAACTCTCTTTTTCTCTTTGATGTAGATGCATAGGTATCTTCCATTACCATCGGACTACTCTTATTCGGCTATGGCTGACCACGATCGTACTATCCCTCTGAGGCTCCTCCTGTTGGCTCTTTCCCGACGGCCAAAAAAAAAAAACAGAACCTCCTCCTCTCCACAAAGTGCCCTTGCCATCATAATATCCATCCAGGTATCTCCCCTCTCTTCCTTCATCAAGAGCCCCCAAAATAGAAGTCGGCGCAGAATAGTCCCACCTATCTATCGATATGCTTCCGATTCCATGAACAAGCGGGTCCTTAGATTGAATCCCCTTCAATGTATGTCCTCACATGCACTCATAAAGCGCACACATAAGATATCGCTTTCACGTCTACATGGAAATGCAAGGAAATCTATAACACAAAATTCAGATGCAAATATACAAGCATAGTTTCCTCTCATATGCACATATACACACACATGTATTTATAGGTTCATATGTGCACACACTTTAACCTGCATATATCTACACATGCAGATATACATTAAGACACACATTTTCACATGTACTTATACCCATGCTGATGTTCATACACATGCATGCGCATAACCAATATGCACATTTACACACTAAATTATACACATCACACACAATGCATGCATTACACACACCTATGCAAGCACACACACATTAATGATATGTATTAGTACTATTATACATATGCACATAAACACACATTACACATCAAGAATCATAAACACATGCACATGTATGCAAACACACACACACACACGCATACATATACATACATATACCACGTATGCATATTCTCTAATTCACCAATGTCTATGCAGGTACATGAAAAATGCAATGGAAGGCCAATGATTGGCTAAAATCTCAGACATCATAAAACATGCAATGGAAATCATTTTCTAAGATAGAAATCACCAATGTTTGTTTCTTTTGTTTGTGATCATATCAATCAAATGCTTTAGTTGAGATTTTAATCGATACTTTCGAATGGTTCGCAAAATTCTTAGCCAAATCTTGACCACAACGGTCTGGTCCAAAGTGTCCTCTTGCTACACCCTGGTGAGGAGTCTCTAAGATTTTGAGGTATTCACTCCCATGGACACACAATCTAAGATAGCCGTCTCTTATGCTTGTACAAATTATTGCTAATGAGTGAATAATCTAGCATTTCTTGCTCTAAGCTCTTTTGTGTTGCCAATGTCATCTCTTGAGGGAATGTCTTCGTCCTCAAAAAGCTTATTAAAGGCTCACTCCAATCTGGTATGAAAGGCACTTGATAGAGAGTGGCATGCTCCATTGGTGGTCTAGTATTATAGAATGGGCATTCCCTACATAACTTATGGACATCTACTTCCATATATGGCCAATATACCCCTAATCTTTGCAGCGTTCGTAGGGTTTGATGTTTGGAATAATGTTGCTTTAGTGCACCCACATGTGCTAATTGCAACCACTTTGCATGCTTGTGTTCATCTACACAGCAAGCCAATATGCCTTGATATGTGTGTTTACACACACTGTTTGCCAATATGTGGTACTTTTGAGATCTAACTACTTCTTTATCTTTAATTTTCAATATAGGATGTTTAGGTCCGAAGGTGAGAATAAGCACTATAGCTTTTTCCTAGTCAAGCACTACCTCTAGATTGAACAAGTAAGCATCAAGAAGATCATCCAACACTCCCTGAGGGGACTCCCCTGAAGTTAATCTAGAAAGGTGATCATCCCTAAGGTGAGTGTTGCCTTTCCTAACCACCACTTCAAAGTCATATCCATTAGTAAGAGGAACAATCTTACTAATCAACCAGTATTGCATGGTTTGTTCACTAGATAGAGTAATGCTTGATGGTCTGTAAAAAAAATATAAACTTATTTGCGAGCAAATAATGTCTAAACTTCTTGACTACATATACCATGCCTAAACCTTCTCTTTCAATAGTAGTATCATTTTGTAAGTTGCATTCAATTGTCTACTGGCATAAGCAATAATTGGAAGATCCATATTACCTTCACCAATTGGTTGTGCGAGTACACACCCAATTGCATAACTCGATGCATCCACATGAACATGGAATGGCTTGTTCCAATCTGGTATAGTCAAGATCGGTGCTGAACACAGTCGTCATTTGAGCTCATTGAAGGAGTTCTCACATTCGTCTGTCCACTAAAAGTTAGTCAAAAGGAAGTACAGAGGCTTTGCAATGATCACATACATATGAATGAAACGTCTATAATAGCCGCAATGCCCCATGAAAGCTTGTACTTCCTTGACATTCTTTGGTCTAGCTAGCTCTACAATGTCTTTGACTTTATCCTCATCCATGGATATGCCATTCTTTGACACTATGTGTCCTAGAATTTTGCCTTGCTTGACCAGGAAAACATACTTTTCTAGGTTCAATCAAACATGATATTCTCTACATTTGTCAAATATTTGTCTGAGTTCAGGTATATGTGTTTGTCTAATGTTGGAATGAGCACAGAGATCATCAACATAGACTTCCAATTTTTTCCTCGAGAACTCTTTAAACACATGGCACATCAGCCTTTGAAAGGTAGCTTGTGCATTGGTAAGCCCAAATGACATTACTCAAAAAGAAAATATGCCCCACTCTATGGCAAAAGTTGTCGTATGCTGATCTTCTGGAGCAATGGCCACTTGATTGTAGTCAAAGAACCCATCAAGGAAGTTGTATACTTCCTTGCCTGCTACTCTTTCTAATAGATGCTCAGTGATAGGAAGCGGATAACTATCTTTGATAGTGGCTGCATTAACCTTCTTCAAGTTAATGCATACACGTAGCTTGCCATTCTCCTTGGGCACCACTACAATGGGGGATACCCATTCAGTGTGCTCAATCTTATAGATAAATCCTGCTTCTACCAATCTATCTATCTCTTCCTTGATCTTGGTAGCATAATTGTTGTTGTATGTGTATGCCTTCTTCTTAAAGGGTTTGGCATCTGAGGTCATGGGAATCATATGTGAGCATATGTTATGGTCTACGCCTTTCAAGTCCTTGTAACTCCATGCAAAAACATCTCTATATTTTCATAGGAAGTCTACCAACTCTTGCTCCTCATCCTTTGTTAAATCATGTCCTATGTACATGCATCTTTCTTCACCTTCCTCTATGGTCACAATGATTTTCTTAGTTTTCTCTTTGTTATCATAGGCCTCTCCTTCTTGTGCTTCATGTTTAGGCATCCTTATCATGAATCTCCTATCTTCTACTTCATACTTCTTGAAATCTTTTGGGACCTCAAACAAAGATTCTTCCTCCTCTGGTGTGGCTTTGCTCTTCTTTCTTTTCTTGCCTTCACTCTTGGCGGTTATCTGTGTCGTTAATCTCACATCATTCATAAACTCTTCGTGTTTTTGAGGGTGAGCTTCTACTTCATACAGGAATTCTTCTTCTGATGCACAAAAAGGATCCATATGGAAAGGTTCTAAATCTGAATCACTTACTTGATTGATCTCCTCCATACTAGCCTCGCATTCTTCGAAGAGGGAATCACACATAATTATATCTATGGCAAAAACTAAAATGTCATAGCCATCTTCATCATAGTGTGGTGTCCCTTGTTCTTCGTTGATGGCCACATCCATTGTTGCTAGGATTTCTGCCCAACCATGAGGTTCAAATTCTTCATCTGGAAAAACTACAAGTGCATAGGCTGGGTCTTGTATTGATCTATGAGTTTCCGTCGCACCTACCTCTCTAGCCTTTTCTCTTTTCTCTTCTTCTTCTGCCACATTACACATCCACAAGTGAATGTCTTCATGCATCCATGAGGATCCTGATCCTATGGAATGCACCAAATCCGTGTCATCCGTGGTTCTATGGATGGGATTCCACTATATAGGGGGCACATCTCTATGAGAGTAATCCTTGAGATTGACTTTGGTCGTGACACCTAAGTGTTGCAAATACAAGGAATTGGTTCCCCAATCCTATACTACTTGCAATTTTCTTAGGAATGGTCTTCCTAGAATCATCTCATAGGCTTGGTTCTTGCTAAAGTCACATATGGCAAAGGTATGCTCAAACTCTACACCACGAGTAGTGAGAGTTATCCATTCTAACAATCCTAAGGGTCTTTCTATGTGACCATCAGCCATCTGTAATTTCATTCTCGGTGACTTGAGTGTTGGTTTGCCCCAATGCTTCCATAGGGAAGTGGTAGCAATTGCAACTATTGCACCTGAGTCCAAAATCACCTTGGTGGTGTAGCCTTGATGAGTGATTGGAAGATAGGTGTTTCCTTCTTCACCTTCACTCATGTCTCCTATCTTGTCCAAAGGTTATTTTGGCATTTTTCTATGAGATCCTACTTGGGAAGGAGGTTTCGCTACTTCTGGCACTTGGTTGGCTATGTGTTTCCACAATTCTGGTTTAACCTTGAGTAGCTCTTCTAAAGTGAGATTGCATTGCACTTTAGCATTCTTCGCTACCTCTGTATTGCGAGGTATGATTTTATCGTCATTTCTTACCATGACTGTGGGTGCTCTCATACGGCTGGACTTTGCTTCCCATGGGGCTATGAAATGAGGTAGTTCTTGTAAAGAATTAGACTCAAAGTCTAATCGTTCATTGGATTGGGACTCCTCGTTCTCCATGAACAGAGGGGATATCTTGTGGGAATCGATCATGTAGGTCATCCACAAGTTCAATGGGAGGAGGATTTTCACTTTTTTTTGCCCATTTCTCTTCTTGAATCTCTCTTAAAAATTCTTGGGGATACTGATTCATAGAAGAAGAGGTGTTTGGTTCAGTGGAATTAGGCACATAAGCTTCCTTGGGAGAAATGTTCATTCTTTCTCTTGCCTTGTCCTTAATCCAGGGGATGGCTTCCTTTCCAGATTTTGCAATTAGCCTCTCCAATTTTTCTAATAGTCCATCAAAATGTAACTGAGTCTTAGCTGAACTAGAGCAATTGAAGAGACAGTTGGCCTCAAACATTGTTTGAGCCAATTCTACCATCTTAGCACAAAGCTTGGTCCTCTCAAGCTCTATGTTAGCTCTAGGGTAACACTTCTCATGATTGGTTATGTTTGACCCTTCTTTTATTATAGCCTGATATGCCTTAAGCATCATGTCTAGGTCTTCTAGAGTGGGATCAACTAGGACTGATCCTACTCCAGGTGGTGGTGGGATTAGATGAGGTTAATTAGAGGGTGGTGGATTAGAAAGTGAAAGGAATGGTGGTGGTGATGTGTGAGTGTGTACCTAAGATCCAACTTAGGGACTTGTGGAGAAAGAGACTATACCTCCATCCCCCTCAAGTGCATATAGTGGGGATTCACTCTTTATTTATCAATCCGAAGAGTATCAAAACCTAGCCGAGTGTATGAAGACATGCATTCAAATGATGATCAATGCAAACATGCTTCCCAAAGAGTGCAAAAAAGGCAAAGACTAATCCTCCTTTAAAGTCAATCCGAGAAGACGTGAGGATGGTATGAAGACCTCGAGCAAGTGAAGGCACAAGTGCGTGAGTGAGAAGCACACTGACATGCACACACATACACACACACGCGCACACAAGGTAAGACAAAGAGTGAGAAGCAATGGAGTTCTTAGATTACTTTCAAAAAGTTCATACAAGTGCAGTTCAATTACAAGCTAACCCCAAAAATGAGCTCTCTAGCTCTATTTATAGTTTTTGACTAGGTTTTGGCCTTGTCCAGACCTAGTGTCCGGCCTAGTTAAAAATTAGGTTCTCTACCCTATTTGGAGGTTCAAACAAAGTCTAAAAAATGTGAAAACTAACAGGTAGATACTTTTAAAGCTCCTTAAGCTCAAGGACTCCTTGGCTTGCACAAAATGGAGCTACAAAAATGTGAAATGGTATTTACAATGGTTTTTAGTGATGAAAATCACTATTTTTGTAGGGATTTCTTCTAACATTTTGACATACATTTCCTGGAGCTCCCTACTTACTCCTTCTCCTTGTGTGTCCACCTCTCTTATATGCATAAGTGTCCGGAAAAAATATTGGCCTACTTGTCAGATCGTCGTTGACTGCTCTGTCTGCTTGTACTTTCTCTTCTCTCTGACTCCCTTCGTAAGCTTCCTTTCCTGGTGAGTCCTTCAGTTCCAACACCCCCCCCTCTCTCGCGTCTGTCGTCCCTGACAGACCCCTATTGGGTGGGTCGTTGGATGTAGTACTCCACAACGTCTTGTGCTAAGTGATGTTCTGCAATCCGCAACCCTTTGGCCAAGTCCGTGAGTAGAGCATCCCAATCTACCGGCCCGGGAACCTCTATATGTGGTATACGTAACTTTTCTGAATGGAGAGCTTGTTCCACTGCAAACAACTACAATAAATGTGATGGTCTGGGAATGAATATCTCTGAATGATATTCCCAGAATCCCATGATGAACATTTCTTCAAACGTCTGTTTGAAGCAGGCTGGTAGATACTTGATACGCGCGTGCCATGCATATACAACATTAATAGATGGGGTTGCGCTCATGTCATAGACAAGGTCCTGATTACCTTCATTAAATCCAAGAGCTGACAGATGAGGTTTCTTGACATTTTTGAAAGTCCTGAAGGTGACCAACATGAGTTCAAAAATTTTAAGGCACATTTGGGCCATGACATCTGGTACATTTTTAAACCTGACCCCCCAATGCCGAATCGTTGAGATCATATATCCTATGGTAGGTTGGCGTTTGGGTGGTGCTAAGTAAACATAATTGAGCCATTTCTCGCATCCTTTGGTTATCAGCACAGTTTTTGTGTATTCCGGCCATGACCTTCTTCGAAATACAGGGCAGTAGCATGGGTTGTATTTGATGTACAAAGGCATGTTATTCCATGTTCTTACCATCTCTGGGTAGGTTTCCAGTAGACGAATCCTCCACGTCGGTTGATGTATATTGCCCTGCTTGGCACTTGCTGGGATGTCGTCTGGTGCAAACTGTGTAGCCGAGGTTGGTTCTTTTGAGGTGTGTTGCTTGATTTCGGCATTGTAATCCGCCATTAAGACACAGAAAGGAACGTATAAATCGTCGGATGTGCCGGTCCACCTATGATGGGAGAGGTTTCGAAAGTACTCCGATTTTATAACTACCTCTTCCAATCGTGACATTGACGCTGTCTGAACTGCCACTCTATCATCGTGGGTTGTGGCCACTTTCTCTAACCTCTGCATCCATTCAGGAGCCTCTATCTCGATGGTGTCCATGCCCTCTTCTGTTTGCTTGCCCCCTGCTGTAGGCATGGGAACGTATGGGTCTTCGAAGGTTTCCTCTACTTCAATGGGTACTAAGTCTTCAGGTTCCGGTTCTACAAGTTGAGAGGGTTGACGCTCATATTGCATGACTTTACTGCGTAATTCTTCGAGTTCTGCTCTGAGTTTTGTGACTTCTTCGGATGTGTCGTCTGTGGCAGTGACTTTGCTTGGTGACTCCTGCTGAGTTGCTAGTTGCTTAAGTAGGTCATCTCTTTCTCGTTCTAATGCTGCATGGGCCTCCATGAGGTCGGCATGGGTTTCTAACACCATTTGCATATTCTCTGAGGGAATGGCCTTGAAATTCTCTGGGTCGATTTCCTGCGGGGAACCCTCCATTGCTGCTTCCAAGTTTTCTTCATTCTGTTTCTGCAGCCGTTTATTCTCTTCGAGTGCTGTAGACATGTGTTTTCGTAGGAGGGCTAGGTTGCATCTAAGCTTGAGATTCTCCATTATCTGGGAGTGTAGCAATTCATCCATATGTTGCCTTTCTTCTGTATCTGACTGGGGTGGATTGGCTACTAACTATTCATGTTGTTCCTGTAAAGTGGCATACTGTTGTTGTAGTAGCCGCTTTTCCCTTTCGAGATCAATGAATCGTACTTGAAGTTCTTCATGGCTTTGAAAGAGTCACGTATGTTGGTTATCGAGATGCTGGTAGTGCTGTTGTAGTTGCGACATACACTGATACATATTATTAAATACATTATTAATAGGGGTGGATGCGGGAAGGGTGTTGAATGCAGAAGGGAAGGAAAAGGGGAATGGAAGTGTGGATGCAGTGCTGGAAAATGGTGAAGTGGGAGGTGGGGGAATGGGAGATGGTGGGTGTATGGTGTATGGGGGGAGGGAGAGGTGCGGAGGTGGGTGAGATGTCCATCAAATCAACAGTGGATGCAGTAGTGGGAGTGATTGTGAATATTGGAATTGTGGGTGCGGTGATGGTGGTGGAAGTGTACAGTGGTGAGTGCAATTGTGAATATGAACTGTTTGGAAGTGTGATCGGGGGGTTGAGATTTTCTATGGAAGCGGTTAGAACTACTGTTTCAGTGGCTGTATAGACGAAAGAAGTGGAGATAGGGTGTGTGGGTTGAGTGACGGTCTGTGCTTCGGTATGGGTAGTGGACTCGGAGGCGGTGAAAGTAGTGGTTACATTTGTTTTGGGAGGTGAATGTGGTGGAGTTGGAGGCAGGGGTGGCAACGGGGGTGACGGAGGTGCACTTGATACATGGGTTTCCTCAGTATCGTGGAGAGTGTGTGCGGTGCCGGTGGTTGTGGATGTGCCTTGTGGTTCTGATACTAATACGTTCATCTGCTTTCCTGATCGAAGGGGACGTCTGCCGTATCTTCGCTCCGTTCTTCGTGCTTGTGCAAGGGTGGTATGCACCGTCTCAGGTACTCCTAAAGCCTCAGATATCATGTCAAGAGTGGTGCGGTATTGCTCGTCTACGCCTTCCTCCTCAAGGATTTGATTCATGAGGGCCTTGCCTGCTACTAGGGACAGTCTATGTTGCTCTTGAACTCTGTTCATGGTATCATAGAGCTTTTTCAATGCCTTCGTATAAGCTGGGGCACCTTCAAGTACTTGCAGAGCTTCGTGATCATATTCCTGCTCTTCTTCCTCGGATTGTCCATCATGTTCCTCCTCTTGTTCTTCTTCTTCTTGATCTTCCACTTTGACGACTTCTGGTTGTCTGGGATGGGGTTGGTCTATAGCAGTTTGTTGTCCACTAGCTTGTTCTGCCTCGACTTCTGCATTAACAGCCTCGATGATTCTGGCTACCTCCTCATCAGTTAGGTCTTCTAAAGTGAATCCGTGAGGAAACTCTAGGTCGCTTGGTACGGGTGGGAACACCAGATTTGGTCCATCAGTGTTATGTCTTGGTAATCTAATAGTAAAGGGTTGTACCCGCCTTGGAAGTCGTGGAGTTGTCTCTGGTGTCAATGTTGCACCGCGGGGTTGTGCACAAGGCATCTGAACTGCACCTCTCATTTTCTTAGATGGTGGTCCTGCGGTTGATAGTCTACGTTGGAATTCTTGTACCCTGGTCCAATTTAATGCCCTCAGCACTGGCACATCATACGCCAGACATCTATACACAATCCTAGTGAGGGCACAACATCCATACAGTACAGACTTTTGTTTCTTATACCACCTTTGATGAGCCAAGTGAATTTGGTCGATAATCTAGTGGGGCATGTTGATTGTCAAATCAAAGGCGTCGGCCAAGTATAGACTAAACCAAATCTTTTTAGGTGGCATTGTGAACCTCTCTTGAGCGGGAAATGCAAAATGCTACATGACCATTCACAAGTGAATGGCAATTGTAGGTGTCATTGCCACCATGTCCTTCAATTTCGTCAGATTCCTGTTCTTCATATTGTCGGGGACCATTGTCTCTTTCTCCGTAGGAATGTGCATACCTTTCATGTCTAGAGCTTCCCTTACCAGATTGATAGTCAACCTAAAACGCTTCAGTTCGTTGCCCCTTGTGAGAGATGGGAGGACAAAGGAGCTGTATCCCTTTTTGTCTTTGCTCGGAGTGAGGGTGCTAATCAAATAAGAGCACCTTAGAAAATCGGGCTTTGGCAATTGGAATTTGAAGTAATCATAGAGTCTTGCCTTCTTCCATATAGGTTTCAGTCCTTCATTATTCTGCAGTCTCTCAAATTCCCTGTTGAAAAAGTGATATTTGCCCCAGCGTCCATTGAATTCTATCTCGGCCTCCCACATGTAAGTGCCTTCACCTAGGGGTCCTGCCACATCACTGAACCAGTGTGAGTTTTTGCTGACCGGCATTGTGTGCCCTTGTGGAGGATTGTGAACCGGTATAGTGTGTAATGCCCTCAATGCCACTGGGCATTCCTTCAATTCCTCCTCAATGGGAAGACTTTCAATGTCTACGACTTGGGGGCTGGTGCGTGCCTGGGAGCTAGTTCCTGCCGTATCCGCCATGTTACTTCTTGCCTCCTTATTCTGTGAGAATGTAGAAACATGTGTTAACATTGTAAAGGACAAGATAGAACCGTGTTTGTCCCCATTACAATATTAACATGAGGTTCGGGAGAGATTAGGGGGTTATTAAGTGCTCAGTGCTTGTGTGTGTAGTTAGGAATTGGGTAGACCTAAGAACTAAGTGGAATGATGTAGTGTGAGATTGACGTAGTTAGTAGGTGGACATGGATTTACAACTGGGATCCGGGGGTTTATTACAAGTTTTAGGTTTCCAAATGCAGTGGATGGGCTTTGATCTTGATTTTGTGGAGACTCTGAAGAGTTTGATAGGGGTATCTACTTGAGAATGAGGCTTTTTAGGGACCCATTTACGAGTGATTCTACTTTTGCGCATGGAAGAATATGTGTCCGTGCGTGATGTGTAAGACTGGGCCTCAGATGTTCGAGTGAGTGAAACATGTTGTACCCGGTGTGGCCTTGATGTAGCTATTTGAGCCTGCAAGCAAGCCTTAGGCACCCAAATTTGTCGTGATTGTGGGCTGACCTTCATTGACTTCTTGGGTACCCAAATAGACTTCACTTTTGTAGAAGAATTTATGAAGGACTTCTTATTAGTGTTGTGTTGTTGACTACTAATAAGAGGTTTTGGCCGTGGGGTTGGCCTGGTCGGAATAGGGTGTTCGCCTTTTCGCTTCCATACTTGTTTCAATGGCTGAAACAATCTGCTTTGCTCCTTTTTTTGGCCTCCAGTATAGGTAGTGTTCTGCTTGTTCTGTATTTGATCTGCCTTTGGTTGCTGCATCCCTCTGGCCTTTGGAACAGAAGGGAGTACCTTCTTATCCTTGACTCCGTTGTTGAGAGACACTCCTCTTTCTGCATCACACTGTTTTGGACAAAAATAGCATTGTCAACTTCATGTGCGCCCCTGGAAGGACCAGGAGCTCGTGCCTTACCTAGTTCCTTGAGTGCCTCATTTTCCAATTCAACTGTAATTCGACTATGATTTACCCATACCTGAAGAAGTCCACTTCTTAGGTTTAGGTTGACTGCATGATCATAGATCCAGTCTTGACCCAAGACAAGAGGCTCAGTGAGGTCCTCATCTTGACACACTAGTACTTTGACTGTCATTGAGTCGTCTTGAATATAGAGGGGAAGTTCCACCTCGCCCATGCAAGGGGTTTCCACACCTCCCAATCCTATGAGATATGCTTCTATAGGATTGACGTTAATTTCAACTTTTGACAGTAAGACAATTTAACAGCACTAGTGGCTGCACCTGAGTCAACCAATGCTCTTACAGTCCTTGCACCCTTTCCTTGTCCTATGTCTAAGGTTATAAAAGGACGCCGATCAATTATCCTATGGGAGCTGATATCTGAAACTTCACACAAAGCCATGTGATATCCTTGATCTGCATATGCATCTGGCCTAGGTTGCTCTCTGCCTTGTCTTCTTAATTTCATTCTCCGTATGCGCTCTAAAGCTTCTGCTTGGGCTTCTTCTCGAATTCGCTTTTCTTCTTCTTTGCGTTTCTTAGCAGTATTGAGTCGACTTAGCATTTCCTCTGTGAGAGGTTCCTGATATAACTTGACTCTACATCCGCTAATGTAGCTCGGGAGAACATCACCCTCTAAAGTGGCTAGTTGTACTGCTCCACTTGTGGAGATCCTATTTATGATCATAGGTCCGTAGCCTCTCTTTTCTAGCTTCCTTGCGTGTTGTTTCAATGTGTAGACTAAAACTAGATCTCCTGCTTTCAAGACCTTATCCTTCACATGGGCATCAAAGTATGCCTTCTGTCGTTTCCTAGCTGCATATATCCCTGCAGCTGCTCTCAGTCTTTTTTCTCCTAATCGTTGAAGGTCAAAAAGTCTAGAGGAGAGTTCATGACCCGTCCATTCATGCTCTTGTGCTACTTTCAATGTAGGTATTAAGAAGTCCAACGGTAGCACATTGTTTTGGACAAATACCATCTAAAAGGGGGTGGCTTGGAGTACCGTTTTGTAGGCGACTCGGTATGCCCAAACAGCATGGTGTAGTTGTTTGTCCTAATCAGAGCGTTTAGTATTCACTAATTTGGTCAACACATTGCACAGAATCTTGTTTGTGCTTTGGGCTTGCCCATTAGCTTGTGGGTGGTACGGGGCAGACTTCTTATGAACTACCAAGAATTCTTGGAGCAGAATTTCAATCACTTCATTCAAGAAGTGAGTGCCCCTATCACTTACTAGCTCTATAGGTAGCCTGTATCTTGTGAATACATTCTCAAACAAGAATTTAGCAGTTGTCTGAGCATCGTTCTTTGTCGTAGCTTTTACCTCTACCCATTTGGTTAGATAATCCGTGGCAACAATGATATACTCAGCATGGGAACCCTTAGCTGGGGGATTAATAGGACCTACAAAGTCTATTCCCCACTTAGAGAATGCACGTCCCCTCATCATAGGTTTCAGTGGCATCTCATCTTTGCGTATAGAATACTGAGTTCTCTGACACACATCACACCGTTTCACATAGGTATGTGCATCCATGTGAAGGGTTAGCCACCAGAAGCCTGCAAATAGTATTGCCTTGATCACCCGATCTGGTCCAAAATGTCCTCCTACTACACCTTGGTGAGCAGTTTCCAAGATCCAGAGATATTCACTCTCATGAACACATAGTCTGAGGTAACCATCTTTACCACGTTTGTACAAATTATCACCAATGAGTGAGTAATCTTGGGCTTCTTGTTCTAAACTCCTTTTCCTAGCCAGAGTCATGTATGGAGGGAATGTTTTCGTCCTCAGGAAGGATACTAGTGGTTCACTCCAATCTGGCACTATGGATACTTGATAAAGAGTGGCATGTTCCACCGGTGGTTTAGTGCTGCAGATTGGGCATTCCTTGCACAACTTTTGGACATCAGCCTCCATAGTAGGCCAATGCACTCTAAGTCTTCTTAGTGTCTGCAGGGTTCATTGCTTTGAGTAGTGTTGCTCTAATGCACCTACATGTGCTAATTGCAACCATTTAGCGTATTCATCCTCTTCCACACAACAAGCCAAGATCCCTTGATCCGTGTGCTTATACATACTTCCTGCCATGATGTGATACTTTTGGGCTTTTACTACCTCTCTATCCTGTGTGTTTATTACTGGATGGTTAGGCATGTATGTCAATACTGGCACTAATGGCTTAGCCCACTACGGCACCACTTCCAAGTTAAACAAGTAAGCATCAGGTAAGTCATCTGATACTCCTTGTGGGGCTTCTCCCGATGTGAGCCTTGAGAGATGATCTGCTCTCAGGTGAGTTCTGCCTTTCCTCACTACTACCTCAAAGTCATATTCCATTAGTAAGAGAAACCATCTTACTAATCTTCCTATATTACACGGCTTGTTTACCAGGTACAGTAGAGCTTGGTGATCAGTAAAAAATTTGAACTTATTTGCAAATAGTGTCTAAACTTTTTAACTGCATATACCATGCCTAGTCTTTCTCGTTCAGTGGTTGTATAGTTTCGTTCAGCTGCATTCAACTGTCTACTAGCATAGGCAATTGCAAGATCCATATTCCCTTCACCCGTAGGCTGCGCGAGTACACACCCAATAGCATAATTGGATGCATCCACGTGAACATGGAAAGGCTTATTCCAATCTGGTGTGGTTAAGATTGGTGCCGAACATAATCGCCGTTTAAGCTCATTGAAGGAATTCTCACATTCGCCAGTCCACTCAAAGTTAGTCAGAAGTCCATACATGGGCTTTGCAATGACAGCGTACATATGAATGAACCGTCGGTAGTAACCACAATGCCCCATGAAAGCTTGCACTTCCTTCATGTTCTTTGGCCTAGGTAACTCGGCTATGGCTCTCACTTTCTCTTCATCAGTGGATATGCCATTCTTTGACACTATGTGTCCTAGAATCTTGCCTTGCCTGACCATAAAAACGCACTTTTCTGGGTTCATGCAAACTTGATATTCTCTGCATTTATCAAAGATTTGTCTGAGTTCAGGAATATGGGTTTGCCTAATGTTGGAATGAGCACAGAGATCATCAACATAGACTTCTAAGTTCTTCCTCAGGAACTCTTTAAATACATGGCACATCAGCCTCTGGAAGGTAGCTGGTGTATTGGTAAGCTCGAATGGCATTACCCGAAAAGCGAATATGCCCCACTCCGTAGCAAAGGCCGTCTTATGTTGATCTTCCGGAGCTATGGCTACTTGATTGTAGCCCAAAAATCCATCAAGGAAGCTGTACACTTCCTTGCCTGCTACTCTTTCTAAGAGATGTTTTGTGATAGGAAGCGGATAGTTATCTCGAATTGTGGCTGCATTGACCTTCTTCAAGTTAATGCATACACGTAGCTTTCCATTTTTCTTGGGCACCACTAGGATGGGGGATACCCACTCAGTATGCTCAATTTCATAGATGAATCCAGCTTCAACCAGTCTATCTATCTCCTCTTTGATCTTAGCAGCATAGTTATCATTGTATGTGTATGGCTTTTGCTTGGAGGGTTTGGCATCTGAGGTCATAGGAATTGTGTATGAGCATATGTCAGGGTCCACTCCTTTCAAATCCTTGTAACTCCAAGCGAATACATCTCTGTATTCTCTTAGCAAGGCTATCAGCTCTTGTTCTTCCTCTTCTGTCAGGTCATGGCCTATGTACGTGCATCTCTCTTCTCCTTCTTCCACAGCTACCACTATTTTATTGGTGGTTTCTTTGTTATCATAGGCCTCCTCTGATTGCGCCTCTCGTTTAGGCATTCTGATCATGACTCTCCTGTCATCTATCTCATACTTCTTAAAATTTTCCGGGACCTTGAACAAAGATTCTTCCTCTTCTTGTGTGACTTCTTTCTTCTTCCTTTTCTTTCCTTCTTCCTTAGGAGTTACATGTGTGGCTAGCCTTACATCATTTGTAAGCTTTCCATGCCTCTGGGGTTGGAATTTTACTTCATAGAAGTATTCTTCATCTGATGCAAAAGGTGGGTCCATAATGATTGACTCTAGATCGGAGTCACTTGCATCCTCAATTGCATCAGGGCTAGGTTCACACTCTTCTAACACTGCCTCTCCCATGATTGGCTCTATGGAGAAGACTGAAATGTCATATCCATCTTCATCACAGTGAGGTGTCCATTGTTCTTCATTGATGGCTACATCCATTGTTGCTAGGATTTCTGCCCAGCCATGGGGTTCAAATTCTTCATCAGGAAAGACTACAGGTGCATAGGCTGGGTCTTGGATTGATCTATGTGTTTCTTTTGCACCTATCTCTCTGGCTTTTTTCTCTTTCCTCTTCTTCTACTGCCACTTTGCACATCCATAAGTGGGTGTCTTCATGCATCCATGAGGATCTTGATCCTATGGAATGCACAGACTCCGTGTCATCCTTGGCTCTATGGATAGGATTCCATTGAATAGGTGGGACATCTCTATGAGAGTAATCTCTGAGATTGACTTTGGTTGTAACACCTAAGTGTTGCAAATACAAGGAATTGGTTCCCCAATCCTGGACCACTTGCAACTGTCGCATAAATGGTCTTCCCAAAATCATCTTGTAGGCATGATTCTTGCTAAAATCATAGATAGCAAACATGTGCTCAAACTCTACACCACATGTAGTGATGGTTATTCCTTCCAGCAAGCCTAGGGGTCTCTCTATGTGACCATCGGCCATTTGCAATTTCATCCTTATGTGCCTGAGTGCTGGCTTGCCCCAACGCTTCCATGGGGAGGTGGTAGCAATGGCAACACCTGCGCCTGAGTCTAGAATGGACTTGGTGGTGTATCTTTGATGGGTGATAGGAAGATATGTGTTTCCCTCTTCACCTTCACTCATATCTCCTACCTTGTCTAGAGGAATTTCTGGCACTGTCCTTTGAGATCCTACCTGGGAGTGTGGTTTTGCTACTTTGGGCACTTGATTGGCTACATGTTTCCACACTTCTGGTCTAACCTTAAGCAACTCTTCTAAAGTGAGATTGCATTGCACTTTAGTGTTTTTCACTACCTCTATGTTCTTAGGTATGACTGAGTCCTCATTTCGTACCATTACCGTGGGTGCTCTCATACAAGTAGACTTAGCTTCCCATGGGCCCGTGAAGTGGGGTAATTCTTGTAAAGAGTTAGACTCAAAGTCTAATCTTTCCTGAGAGTGGGTGCTCTCCTGCTCCTCGTAAATGGATGGGATGTCTTGTGGGAATTGGTCATGTGCATCATCCACAAGTTCAATGGGAGGAGGGACTTCACTTTCTTTAGCCCATTTGTCTTCTTGAATCTCTCGTAGGAATTCTTGTGTGAATCGATTCATAGAAGATGATGTGTCTAGCTCCGTAGAGTTAGGCACATAGGCTTCCTGGGTAGGAAGACTTACTCTTTCACTTGCCTTGCCCTTGTGTTGAGAGGCGGGTTCCTTTTCTGATTGTGCAATTAGCTTCTCTATTCTCTCCAACAGGCCTTCAAAGTGCAACTGTGTCTTGGCTAAACTAGAGATGTTAAAGAGGTGACTGGCATCAAACATGGTCTGAGCCAATTCCACCATTTTGGCACAAATTTTGGTTCGTCTAGCTCTAGTTCTGCTCTAGGGTAACACTTTTCATGATCAGTTACGTTTGGCCCTTCTTGGATTGTGGCCTGATATGCCTTAAGCATCATGTTTAGGTCCTCAGGAGTGGGATCTGCTAGGACTGATTCTACTCTAGGGGGTGATGGGATTATGTGAGGCGGGTTGGAAGGTGGCGGGTCGGATGGAGATGGGAATGGTGGTGGTGGAGTAGTGTGAGAGGGAGTTTGAGATGTGAGTTCAGTTATCCTGGCCTTTGTTTCTCTGAGGCTTTCCTCGAGTTCACTCATCTTTTTTGCCCATTGTCTTTTCATTCTTTCACGACTATCTCTCCAAGCTCTAGTCCTTTTCTTTGTCATGCTCTCGGTTTCACTAACATCTGGGCTCTTTTCCTGGCCTACCCCTTGGTTTTGCTGCAATGCCTGAGCTCTAGTGACTACCTGTACTGGTGGAGTGGAAGTGACACTTCCTGTGGAATCTACCACTAGCCCTACAACATTGATAGGAGTAATCTTTGGCATATTATTAGGATTCTTAGGGCAGTCTCGTAAGAGATGCTCCTTTCCACACTCCTGGCAATAGCCTTGGATCGTCACCGACTGAGATTGTGTAGGTGGAGGTAGGGGACAATCACAAACGTGATGATCTCCCTGACATCTGTAGCATGGTCCTCTAGGAAATGGGGGTCTTACTTGCCTAGGTTGAGGTCTAGAGTTGGGATTTGCGTACATGATATTAACATACTCTGACTTCCAATTAGGTTCACTCAGTTCCTCACTGTAGTAGGACTCACCATGTTCAGGAGACTGCATGTAGTAAGCATGGGGACTATCGACATGTGTAGAATCAAAGCTATGGTCACTTGGATCACTTTTTGACATTAATGGTGTTACTGGGACTATAGCTCTATTCAGGTTTTCTTCTGCAGCAGCATACTTTACCGGAATCACATTAGTAGGAGCAGGTGGTTGTTGTGCTAGCACTCGCTGGGGTCTTAGTTGGGCCTGATATTGTGGTTGGTAGTTTTGCTGAGGCCTAGTATACTCTTGTTGTGGGTATTGACTCTGGTATCTGCCTTGTTGAGGGTATGGCTGAGGGTAGGTTTGCCTAACCGCTTGCTTATTGTATGGGCAGTCTTGTGCTGTGTGATTTGTGTATCTCAGTTCTATGGTACAGTATTGGCTACTCGGATTTACTTGGGGTTGAGCCGTAATGGGACACACGTTCGCCATATGGTCACCACCGCAGGTATAGCACCTTTTGACTGGGGTAAATCTAGGAATCTTTTTACTAGAGACACCTAGTTTTTGAGCTACTTTCTCTGTAAGTTCCTCAATAGATGTGGATTGTGAGGAAGAGAGGCTAGAGGCATTATCTGAATCTTTGTATATCTTGGAAAGCTCTAACTCCTCCCCTAGGTTATCCTTGATGTCAATGCACATGCGTACACACTCTTCTATGGTCCTAGGGTCCTTCAAGTACACATATGATCTCAATTTGGTACTTAGCAATCCATCCAAGAATAAAGCCACTTGCTTAGTTGGTGTGGGTAGCTCGGAAACAGGGCATCTCTCTAGGTACTGCCTAAATCTTCTTCCTGCAAGTCTCATGGTCTCTTGAGGGGTTTGCTTGAAGCTGTGAATCAATGAGGAGGTATTATGCCTTATGCCACTCTTAGAGAATTCAATAATGAAAGCCTCTAGGAGTTGGTATATGCTCTTGAACTGTCTCTCATTCAATGGTTGAAACCACGTAAGGGCTCTGTTCCTCAGGGTTAGACCAAAGTCATTGTACTGCGTGAATAGATCCTCCACTTGTTCAGCTCTCAAGACTTGCCTGAACTCAGCCACATGATCATAGGGGTCTCTAGTGCCATCAAAGTAGTTTTTCATGGACTTAACTAGCTGAGTCGGTCTCAAAGTCCTGGTGTGTTCCCTAGGCCTTGACAGAGGGAAGTCTTCCATATTCCTTTGATTCCTTGGGGCTCTAAATCCTTCAGGTTCCACCCTATTTGTTTCCATTCTCGTTCTGTCTCTTCCCACTGGGTTGGCAAAGCTTACCTCCGGTCTTTCTCTATGTCTATCTCTTTGAATTCCATGAGCTTGAGATGTTCCCGATCTTGGGTGACCAAAGGACACATTCGATCTTGGTTGGGAGAAAATAAATTCACCTTTCCAAGTGTAAGCATGCCTGTCATTTTCTGTAACCACAAAGATCCTCTCTGAAGAGTGATCTAAGTAGGTCACTCTACCTGGAATATCAGGATCTTTGAACTCATATATCATGATTGTTCCTATATCAATTGGCCGATCAGATTTATACATCCAAAAGGCTTCGTCAGGTTCTCGGTTCAGGAGGAGATCTATGCTCTTATTATCTTGGGGAATCCACTCTGGTGTGATAATCCTAGTGAGAACAGATTTGCCTCGGGGGGTCCTAGGTTCTTCACCCATATTTCCTTGCTCTAGGTCACCTAAGTCCGTTTCTGGGACCACATTCCCAAATTCATCAGTCCTATCTGGATGACTGGTGACTACATATATTGTCCCTTCCTTGTCTAAGTATGCCCCATTTTCGAACTTGACAGCTGGGCGCTCTAGTCCAATGGATTGGTCAGGATTTTTAATCTGTACTACAGATCTTCCTAGGCCATCCTCATAGATGCTAGCACCTAATCGGTTGGTCCTAAGGTATTCCAGTTGCGTTTTGTAAGGGCCTTCTACCCTGTGCAAGTATTCTCCTGAACTTCCAGTAGGTTTGTCCATGCCTTGAGACATCTCTGATTCACTAGTCTCAGAGCTAGGGTAGTATGAGTGGTGGCTCAACTGCTGGGCCCAAGACCTAGCAGTGTGGTTGACACTAGCCTCTGAAGACCTAAGACTTTGTCTATCTCTCCCTAGATGTCGTCTTGATCTAAGGTTCATAAGCCTCATTGAATAGCCCAAGTTGGCCCAAGTACAACCTCGTTGCGGAGTTCTTTTGTATCCGTTACTTGATTCTTTTTTAGTTGATTACTGTGTTTATGTTCTTGTCTGATATCACGTCGTTAGGTATACTTGAGTGTATTTCCGCACTTGAAGTTGATTGTTCCACGTTAAGTTCTTTTCCTTTAAAGTTCTCGACAGTACAAAGATTATGTTGTTAGCTTGAACTTGATTGTTTAGGTATTCTTCAACTTGATAAATGCCTATCACCATCCTGGCCTGCCCCTATCACTAGTCGTTCTTAACCTAAGCTAGGAATTGACAGAGGGAGTTCAGAATATTCCGACCTTTCTTGCTGATCCCTTGTTCTTTAGTGCTCGAGAACGTGATTCTCAAGCTTGCACAAAGTCCTTGCTTGGATGCTCTCAATTGCCCTCAATAGGCCTGTATCAGTCCCAAGATTAGCTCAAGACTTAAATTCCAAAGACAGAACCAATCACTTTCATTCATGTAACACAAACACCAATTTGCACACTGATTGTTTTTGGAAAACAACTCTAGAGATCCCTGAATTCTGTTCCCCCTGGGTATGGTCAACTTCAAAATAACCTATCTAATAATCCTGATCTTAATTTAACTGTAACCAGTGGATGTTTTGGTTGTACTCCCCACGAGCTTTCCAACAAGACAAGAATCACAGCAAACGGATTTCGCATAAGAAAGTTATGTCAATTCAGGGTTTTGGAGTTAGAACAAGGTTCAAACAGGCTGACAAATCATAGGATTTTTCTCAAAAACACATGTGTGGGGACCTCACAAATCACTAATGGCTTGCTAATTATGCCCAAAATTACCCCAAAACGATGCAAGAAAAAACCCTAGAAATTTGGCCGAAAAGGCCTGTCAATCGCGATTGACAGGTCTGTCAATCGTGATTGACAGAGGTGTCCGTCCGGGCCTGTCGGTCGTGATCGACACATCAGTCGCGATTGACAGTGTCAATCGTGATCCACAGAGTCGATCGTAGGTCCTGTCAATCGCGATCGATGGTGTCAATCGCGATCGACACTTTTTCCGGGTTTTTTGCCGTGAATTCAGTCGATCGGGGCTGTGTCCGTCGCGATGGACACGTGGCTACGCGAGAAAGTCAATCAATCGTTGAAATTCAGTCGGTCGTGATCGACGGTGTCAATCGCGACTTACAGAGGTGTCGGTCGTGGCTGTCGATCGCGATCGACGGTGTCAATCGTGATTGACAGGGTCCTACGTGGAAGTCAGTCGGTCGTGGGGTCTGTCGGTCGCGATCGACAGGTCTGTCGGTCGCGATTGACAGGGTCTGTCGGTCGCGATTGACAGATGTTGTCGATCGTGGTTGTCGATCGTGATCGATGGTGTCGGTCGCGATTGACAGAGAAACACGGAATTTTTCAATTTTTTTTAGTGATTTGGAATGTGCTCTTTGTGCTTGTCCTAGTGGTGCACTTTGTTTTACCAAATGGGAGTTTTTTCTGTCGATCGCGATCGACAGAGGTCGGTAACACACAGACAGTTTCTGAGTTTTCCGTACCTGCACAGCATGCTGGAGATGATGATGCAGCAAGTACCTGCAAGAAAGCTCAAAAAACATGCAAAAACAATGCACACACTATTGCTCTCTCGCTCTCTCTCACAAGTGGAATGAGAGAAATGGAATGGAGAAGGTGATAAGATCAAAACTGAAAATTTTCACGATGATGGAGATGGAGGTGGGAGATGGTGATGATGATGATGGTGATGATGGTGGTGAGGTAAGAAAGAGAAAAATAAGAAGAGTGAAGAAATTACCTACAATGCCAACATCTCAAATCTACGTCTTACCATCACACGCTCGTCCTCAAAGCTCGATTCCTGGCAACGGCGCCAAAATTTGGTGTAGCTCAATGATGAGTAGCACCTCCTTTAATGTCAATCCGGGAAAACGTGAGGATGGTATGAAGACCTCGAGCAAGTGAAGGCACAAGTGCATGAGTGAGAAGCACACTAACATGCACACACATACACACACACGCGCACACAAGGTAAGACAAAGAGTGAAAAGCAATGGAGTTCTTAGATTACTTTCAAAAAGTTCATACAAGTTCAATTCAATTACAAGCTAACCCCAAAAATGAGCTCTCTAGCTCTATTTATAGTTTTTGACTAGGTTTTGGCCTTGTCCAGACCTAGTGTCCAGCCTAGTTAAAAATTAGGTTCTCTACCCTATTTGGAGGTTCAAACGAAGTCTAAAAAATGTGAAAACTGACAGGTAGATACTTCTAAAGCTCCTTAAGCTGAAGGACTCCTTGGCTTGCACAAAATGGAGCTACAAAAATGTGAAATGGTATTTACAATGGTTTTTAGTGATGAAAATCACTATTTTTTTAGGGATTTCTTCTAACATTTTGACATACATTTCCTGGAGCTCCCTACTTACTCCTTCTCCTTGTGTGTCCACCTCTCTTATATGCATAAGTGTCCTGAAAAAATATTGGCCTACTTGCCAGATCGTCGTTGACTGCTCTGTCTGCTTGTACTTTCTCTTCTCTCTGACTCCCTTCGTAAGCTTCCTTGCCTGGTGAGTCCTTCAGTTCCAACAATGGGTAAGCTACTAATCTCCATGGGTATGCATCTAGAGGACTCCTATAGTGCATTTACAATGGAAAATATGTTACAAAAATGGTTATAATACAAAAATAGTGTCCAAATCGGAAAAATTTTGGGGCCCATCTTTTTCTCTGCCTTTTTCTCTTCTTTGCTCTGCAACACTCTCCCCCTCTTTGACCTTGTTGTCCCTTGACAGGATTTACTTCTTGTCTATCACTTGTTGTCTGCATGCATCTCTTGGTCAATTCTGCCTGCTTGTTAGACAGGTGTTCAGTCTTGATGGCCTCTTCTTGATTCTTCTTTTACATCCTCTGGGCCTGATGCATTCATTTTGCCTATTCTTTTCTTTTCATCGCCCGAAACCCATGGAGATGGACTACCTGAGATTTGTAGTCTAGTTCACCAATAACCTCTTTAATTCTAGGTTGCTGTGTTAAGTCGGGATGCCACGCACGCCACCAGTGGATGGTCCTTCAGTCTTCGATCTGGACCTTCCAAAGACCCAGATGTTGAAGGACCTTCTTGTGGTTCTAGAACCGTCGGATATCTTCTTGCACTTCTTCATGGATACTTCCTGGCCCTGGTCCCTCCTTCCCACCTACGTGCTTTTCCTTGATGTGTGCCCTTGCGGGGCTCTGTGCAGAGATGGGTGCTGCACCCCTGCGGGGCTTCTTGCAGAGATGTATCTTCAGAAATGATCTTTTTAGTGAAGCTTCTTTCTTTGTCTTCTTCTTTTCTTCTTTTTGCTTGACTCTCCCTCAACACTGCCCCCCTCCTGAACTCTCTCATCCCCGACAGGCTTTGGAAGTCAACGAGAGTATGTTCTGTACACTTTTTTGCTCTGTTTCATTAAGAAGATTAGCTTCACGTATCATGAGTTGCTTCCACTGTTCTGCTTTCACACCATCATGTGGTGGTTGTCTATGTTCAGCGAAGAAGCTTAGCTCATATGCCACTAATTTGGCATTCAAGTTCGATGACATGTTCAAGAAGACTTCTGAATCAATTTCAAAAAACCTTGTGAAAAAGGCTTCTTCAATTGTTTGCATATATGTACTCGGTAAAAACATCAACCTAGAATAATATGCCATTATTGTGGGTCAGCTATGCATAACAGAAAAATAAAAAATGAGAATATCTGTTCCCTGATTAATGCCAATGAAATTTAAAAATGTATACGCCGCGTGCTTGAACACCTTCAAAACTGTAAGGATCATGGTGAGAATTTTATTTGTCATTTGATAGTTAGATCAGGTACTGTTGCATAACAATGCAACCAAAATTCAATGGTTTTTACCATATACTCTTTGGTTGGTAGATAGTTATGAGGTGGACTTGGAAGTAGTAGATAATTCAGCCACTGTTTATTGATCACACCATGCTTTTGCATGTCCAAAAATTCTCTTGCTTCTTGGCGACGTGGTGTTGGGCAAAATGAAGGATTTACCTGTAATAAGTATGGTGATGCTTGCCAGTGCACCCGAAATGTAGGATTTTTCCCCAAAAATTTTCTTCTCCATACAGGCTGTGCCGCTTCAAATTCTTCTTGACTATAATTGAATGTGTCATCTGTAAAATGCAATTGTTCGTCTGGATTTTTCTGTGTGGTCTTCTTTATGTATTGCCTTGTCTTCTCTTTCAATAATCTGTACGGAATGTTGAAAGGCTTCATTATGGTTTCCAAGTCTTTGCCCTTTATTTTTTCTTCCTTCATTACTTTGATCACTTCATTTTCGAAATTCTCTGTCAACCGGGACACCAATAGTGCTCGTTCCTTCTGACCTATTTCTATAGTGTATGACATTGGATGATCATCATGTGGTTCAGTTATCTCTTCTTTTATTGGAGAATTATAAATCGGGGGAGATAGAGGACGTACCTCTACCTTGTCAGTAGGATTCTCTTGTATGGGCTCTACTGATGTCAGATTGATACTTTCTCTTCTGCTTTATTTTGTAATTGTGCGATGTGTTCAGTCTTCTCTTTAACTTGTTGCATAGCTGCCTGGAGTGCCTCTTTTGCTGCAAGTAGTTCATTACCAATTTCTGCTATATGATCCATGTTTTCACTATAACTTACTACAAGTTTTCCATTGGACGTATTCAGCTGCTTTTTTAGCTCATTGGTTTCTTGAACATACCTACGTTCCCATTCTTCTCTTAAGGCCTGCTCTTGCTTCAACAAATCTGCATATTTCTCAATTTGATCTCTTAATTCTTTCTAGTCAGTAGCAGAAGTCTCGTTTTTCTATAGGCTGGTCATACAATAATGCCTTCATCAGCTCTTTATTGCGGCTGCATAAGCTATCATTTTCTTCCATGTATACTTTCAGTTGTGTTTCGAGCAGGTTGCTGCGGGGTTTCATCCTCTCTTTGTCTGCTTCGCCGGCTTCATGTTGTCTTTGTAAATCTGTCAATTGTGCCTGGAGTTGATGATGTTGTTTCATCAATGTGTTACATTGCTCTTTAACTGAGGTTGTCTCCCTTCCTTTGGCTGCAATCTCTTGCTGGGCATGGATGAGTTGTGCGGACAATTGCTCACTCATGACTTGAAATCAATTCTTTTCCCTCATGGCCTTGTCGTAATCCACATCCATTTCCATCATTTGTTGTTGTGTGTCCATGGCCGTTTGTATCATTTGCTTGACCACAGGTTTTAATTGAGTAGCATCAACGTTTAACTAGGTGGTAGGGATGCTAGGTTCTTCACCTATTGTAACATCTTTCCCTTGTGCCACATGCAACATCGTATCATGGGGCTGCCGAATATGGAGTTGTATCCTTGGCTCAGCCTCCTTGTGGTCAATCTTACCTTGAGGTGTATCTTCAGGCACTTCAATCATGTTTGGCTCCTTATTTTGTTGTAGGCCTGCTTCCTGGTGCATCGATGTTTGTATTTCCTCTTTTATAGGTGGCACTGCATCTTTATTTGTGATTGGAGCTTCCTTGATGCTGATCTTGGACGTATCATTCAATTGAATAACGTGCACCGGTTTGGTGGATTCTTCTATGCCCTTTGCCTGTGCCTATTGGTTGTCCGGTGTAACTTTGACTTGATTGATCTCTATTCATTCTTCATTGTGCGTTTCAGTTCTTATGTCAGTATCCAATGTGTCTTTCTCGGGGCTAGATTCTTCATTAGATCTTGAATCTTCTAATCCCAGTTCCTTGTATCTGGCAGTTTGTTCTGGAGTATGTTCTTTATCTTTTTGTTTCTTTTCCTGGCTTGCCTGTCTGTAATGATGACCTTGAACATTTAAATTTACTTGCCCCCGCATATACTGATGTGTTTCTTCCAGGGCTGCAGAGAGGTCTCTTTTCGTAATCAGTTGTTGTGTCACAGGAATCTTTGGCAAGATATGTGTTCTCTTTGATTGTGGTGTCTCTTGAGCTTCTTCCTCTCTTATGCATTTAGTCCCTCTCATGGGTTTCTTTGAATTGGTTCCCACTTCTTCAACAGAGACGATTGTTTTCTTTTTCTTTGGAACCGTTGCTGATTTTGCATATTTTGCAAGCTCTGTTGAGGTCGGCATCAAACGTAAGTAGTTCTTCATGTCAAGTGCCTCATAAATGAGTAGGGTCAAGGCCGAACTCCCATTCAGAAACTTTTTCTGACCCCACTTTTTCTTCGCTTTGAATAGGCGATCGTGAATGTATAGAGTCATATTTACTTTATTTCCTACTTGCCTTATAACATGTGAGAGTAATTGCACAACAATTTTTTGAGGTGCTTTGTATCTATGCATACTCGGAAAGCAAAAATGCTGGTGCACTAAGCGAACAGAGTCTTCAATATCCGTTTTGTTGATTTCCAAAAAATGTTCTCTTTTTCAGATCATGACACTCATCTTTGACATTGGTGAGTCCATCTTGATTCCATCCAAAAGCTCTTTTGATTAGCTCATGAATGAATTGAATTGTTTTCCATGTACCAACTTTGTCAAGTACTCTTGCCTCTGGGACTGATGGTTTATTCGGTACCGACTGAAGTGTGTTCATTACTTGTGTACATCTCTGAAAATCAGGTAGATATATTGGTAGTCTAAGGAATGCATCAATTCCAGCTTGTGTCCAGACATCTGTCATGCGCGGTAATCCTTGTATGATAGTCTTGAAATCTTGTGACATGATAGGAAAGTAGTGATCCCTATCCATGATCTTGATGGTTGCCATAAACAGAAGCTCGGACACTGGTTGATCATCAAGGAACCAATGACCTCTTGCCTTCGTGATTGATTCCAAGGGAAGAAGCAAGACCTCTTCCTCTTGCATAGCCTCGGAATTGGATGATGCCATCTGCACTCAATATATGCCAGAAATCAGTGGCAAGCTAGTATCAAGAATCATCTTTCACTTATCCTCATTGAATTTGGCAACTCTCTGAGTGGATTGTGTCATCCCTTCCCCGTGGGTGTGAGAAAGGTAATACTTGGAATTTTTCATACTTTTATATAGTTTTATGTTTTTGTCTGAAAGAAAAACAGAAAAGTTAGTTCATAGCCGAAGCGGTTATTGAATCTTGAGTGATTTTCTTAGATTATGTACAAGTTCTCTCCTATTTCCTGAGAGGGAAATGTGCTTCACTATCCTGAAATAGAAGAAAAATGTGTCGAATGCTTGGCCTTGTAATGTGGCCCTATCATGCATACTTTGGGTTCTGGTAACTCCAAATGTGTGCAACTCAAATTATTTGGTTGATGCATACAGATTGTCTTGCCTTTCCGCATCCAAATCTGCTTTACTCTCTTGGGACAGATTATGTTCCCAACATTCCTTGTGAATGTGGTGCTTCTCATGTGGTACTTCTACTTTTTGAATCTTGGAATGATTTTTAATGCGTATGTAGACTCTTGCTTTGTCCTGTAGTTGTTCATCTTTGGTTGTTGTGCTTTTGGATCATACTGATTCTCCGTATGCCTTGACTTGTCCTTCTTGATGATTGTTATTTGGGCACAAGACTTGGGGATCCATATTTGCGTTCGAGCCGACTGAGCGGCTATCACTTTCTTCGGTATCCATACCTTAGTAACCTTTGGTGTTTTTGGGCATCCAACATGACTTGTATTTTTATTATGTCGTTCCTTCTTATGGTGTGAGTAGTTCTTTTGTTGAAGATACGTTGTCACTTGATCTTTTCTGATCCAAGCCCATCTAGTGTAAGGAACGGGGTATATCCTTATGTGTGCAGATTCGTAGTGGTCTTGTTGACTTGTCTCTCTAGTACTTGGTTCCTCATTGAGGCTATTTTTGGCTAGAACACTAATCATGTGATTTACTGGATTAGAAGATTGTGTGCAATCAAGATTCGTTGTGTCCTCACATGAAGTATTCGATGAAGGGGTTTCCACAGTGTGAGTAAACATGCATTCAACATTGTGTTCATGAGAGTGAGCTTTCGGGTCTATATCCTTGGCTTTGATCGGTCGTTCATTTAACATGCTCAATACCTCACGATGTCCTATCTTAGCTGAGATGTAACCTAGGGCCAATTGAATAGTCACTTCATTTTCATATATCCAATCTTGACCTAACACGAGCTCTTTTATTAAGTCCTGATCCTGACATACTACAAGTTTCTATTCCATTGTGTTGTTTCCGAGATGTAGAGGTAAGGTAACCTCACCTATACATTGAGTAATTTTTCCTCCTATGCCTATCAGCTGTGCCTTAGATGGGCGTAATTCTTCCTTGAGTTTCTGGGTTAATGAAAATTTGATACAGCTTATAGCGGCTCGTGTGTCAATGAGAGCATCCACCAAGTGGTACTCTTTTGTTCCAGCACCCAAATTCAAATAAGGTTGCGGGATTTGCTGACCTAGGTTTTCAATGGCTCTAAAATTAGCCACTGGGAGGAGCTCCTCTCCGAGTCGATATCTCTCATCTCCGTCTCATCCATTCTCTTCGTTTCCTGATTCGTTCTAGCGCTTCTTGTCTGGCTTCTTCTCGTATTCTTTCTTCCTCTATGCGCCTATTTTTACCCATTACTAGTCATGACATTATCTCTTTAGTCAATGGCTCTAGATATTTTTTCACTCGACATCCACTGATATAGTTTGGCAATACTTCCTCATCTAGGGTTGCTAAGTTGATGACTCCACTGGTAGATATACGATTGATGATCAACGGGCCATATCCTCTTTTTTGTAGTTTCTTAGCATGTTGTTTCAGAGTATAAACCAAAACTAAATCTCCTTCCTTCAAATCTTTATCTTTGATATGAGCATCAAAATAGGCTTTCTGTCACCTTTTAGCAGCATAAATCCCTGCTACTGCTTGTAACCTAGTTTCATGTAACTTTTCTATTTGATCCAATTGAGCTGATAATTCATGTCAGTCCACTTGTAAGTTGTTGCTACTCTGAGAGTGGGTATTAAGAAACAAATTCACAAAATAGCATTCTGTCCGTACACTAAGTTAAAAGGAGTAGTTCCTATGGCAGTTTTATAGGCTACTTGGAATGCCCATAAAGCATGATGTAATTGTTTATCCCAGTCAGATCTACCATTATTTACAATTTTTGTGAGGACTGTACACAAGATTTTATTTGAACTTTCGGCCTGTCCATTGGCTTGCGTGTGATATGGGGCTGATTTCTTATGAATTACCAAGAATTCATTCACTAGGGCTTCTATCACTTCATTCACAAAATGTGTGCCTCTATCACTCACAATTTCTATCGACAGTCCAAATCTAGTGAAGACGTTCTCAAAGAGAAACTTGGCCGTAGTCCTTGCATCATTTTTCTTGGTTGCTTTGGCTTCAACCCATTTGGTCAAATAGTCTGTGGCTACAATTATGTACTCGGCATGGGACCCTTTAGCTGGTGGACTAATAGGTCCTATAAAATATATTCCCCATTTAGTAAAGGCTTTGGCACTCATCATGGGTTTCAGTGGCATTTCATCTCTTCTAATTGGATATTTCATTCGTTGACAGGTATCACATCGTTGAACATATGTGGCTGCATCCTGATGTAGGGTTGGCCACCACATCCCTGCAAAAAGAATCATTTTTGCAGTTTTATCTGCAGAGAAATATCCTCCTGTAGCTCTTGTATGTGCCATCTCTAAAACAGCAAGATACTCGTCTTCCTCAATACACATTCGTAAATGATTGTCTCTTCCATGCTTAAAGAGTTGTTTGCCTATAAGAGCATAGTCCTTGCTTTTTTCAGTGAGTGCATGTTTCCTTGCTAGAGCGGCTCCTTCTGGGTACTCTTGGGTCTTCAAGAATTTCACCAGAGGCATGCTCCATCTTGGTGCTACAGTGGAGTAACATAAAGTAGAGTTCTCTTCTGGATTTCATTCTTGACAAGTTGGGCAGGTTGATACATAGTTATGTGCATCCCTCTGTATGGTTGGCCAATATATGCCTAATCTCTTTAGTGTTTGCCGTGTTCCGTTCGCATTTAAATGAGTTTTCCATTGATTTACATGTGCTTTTTGAAGCCACATTTCTTGTTCCTCCTCTTCTACGCATCTCATGAGTAATCCACTTGAGTCTTTGTGATATAGGCCTCCAACAATGATATGAAGGTTTTTAGTCTTCCATAGGTCTTGGTTTCGATTCGGTGTGATCCCATGTTTAGGTCCATACGTGAGGATAGGGATCAACTTTTCTGCCCATTGGGGACATACTTCGAGATTAAAAAGGTGAGTATCTAGTAGATCATCAGGTACTCCTGTGGGGGGTTCTCCATGTGTCATTCTTAATAGGTGATCTGCTCTGATGTGTGTATTCTCTTTCTTGACTACTACTTCAAAGTCAAATTCCATCAACAATAGAAACCAGCATACTAGTCGTCCCGTATTACAAGGCTTATTGACTAAGTACAGTAGAGCTTGATGATCGATGAAGAATTTGAATTTATTTGCCAATAAGTAGTGTCGAAACTTCTTCACTATGTACACCATCCCTAAACCCTCTCTCTCAGTCGTGGTATAGTTGCGCTCCGCTTGATTCAGTTGTCTACTGGCATAGGCTATAGGTGGTCTAATTTCCCTGTATCTGCGGGTTGAGCTAAGATGCAACCAATGGCAAACTTGGAAGCATCCACGTGAATGTGAAATGGATTGTTCCAATTAGGTACTCGAAGGATTGGTGCTGAACTTAATCGACTCTTTAATTTGTTAAATGCCTTTTCACATTCTTCTGTCCAATTAAATTGAGACAGTAATGTGTAAAGAGGTCTAGCATTTATGGCATACATATGTATAAATATTTGGTATTATCCGCCATGTCCCATAAATGCTTGTACTTCTTTCGCAGTCTTTGGTCTCGGTAAATCCAAAATCACTTTGATTTTGTCTTCATCAGTTGAGATTCCATTCTTAGAGACAATATGTCCTAATATCTTTCCTTGTCGAACCATGAAGACGCACTTCTCTGGATTGAGGCATACTCTGTCGACATTTGGCAAAGATCTTTCCTAATTCAGGGATATGTTCTGATCGTATAGCTGAATAAGTGCATAAATCATCCACGTATACCTCCATGCTCTTTCTCAAGAACTCCTTGAATACATGACACATCAATCTTTGGAAAGTGGCTGGGGCATTGGTTAGACCAAAAGGCATAACCCTAAAGGTGTTGGTGCATTTTGCCCAAGCCTACATGCTTGATTTGCTTGATATTATCCTCATTTGTAAGTCACATGAGTAGTCATGTGAACACCTCTTGTAAAAGAGTTCATTTTTATCTCTTGTAGTTGAAAAAAGAAAAAGGAAAAGGATGGCTTACCTCATGCATGATGTAAAAGCAATTTTGTGGCTCTAACTACCAAAACCCACAACTTTTTGAGATGAGGGAATATCTCTTAACTTTGGGGATCACTTTTAGGTGGAGCCATTCGAATTCGAATTCAAAACTCCCTCCAAGAATAGCTATAAAAAGAGCAAGAAGGAAGAGTTAGCAAGCCTTGTATGTGACCACTTCATGTCATTTTGTAGAGATTGAAGAGCTTACTCCATACCTCTATCATTCTACTCCCATTGTGCAAAGATTCATTGCCAATGTGGTTGTAATCATATGTGAACCTATACATTTATCATCATCTACTTCTCTGTTTTGTTCTCTGCTATACTCACTCAGAGCAATAACTTCAGAAGGTCATATCTCAAGCTCTACTAAACCTTTTTCAGTTATTCAACTTGCATTCGATAGCTGATACTGTCTAGTTTCTGCATGTCAAATTTCAATGTCATTGGATTAATATTTTTGAAGATATTTGCAATTTACTGCTCACTAGTCTATCTCTGCAGAGCTCCGAGAATTGTGGGCATGTTCCAGAAATTGATAAATCTTGTTCTCAGTGCTCAGTCCATCATTTGAAGTGTTTTAACTTGGATTCGGAAGCTTGCTAAGTCTGTTTGCTATGCCCAAAAGGAATTTTTTTAATTCCTACCAGGTTGAGAGCACTGTTCATTTTTTCCAGCAGGTGTATGTCCAAAAATAGCAAGTTTTGGGAGCTAGTCATTTCGCAACTTGTCTGTCTTGACTTAAACTTTTGGGGATACATGTTCCAAAGTACTTGGCTGATATTTTGGTGGATTTAGGAAGCTCAAAGGGTCTTCTAATCATCTCTGAAGTCTCAGTTGGATGGTGTGAAGCTAGTTGTAGCATCACCAACTCATCTTTGGATTGCATCCACCATCTCTCTTTACAGTGGTATCAGAGCATAGTCAAGCAACATGGGAGATGGATTTCCATCAACAATTGACAAATTGGATCGAAACAACTACCCGGCATGGTCTCTAAGGATGGAGGCTTACCTTCAAGGGAGGAATCTATATGGATTCATATCCGGAGATGAAGCAATTCCAACCATGAGGAACAAAGGGCAACCATCACATGAAGAAGTGGAAGGACTTTCGAATTGGTGTTCGAAGGATGCGCTTGCAAGGTCCTATATTCTAAACTCAATCTCTGATTTTCTTTTACCTCATGTCAAGGGATGCAAGACATCAAGAGAGACCTGGAATGCACTTGCTTCTTTCTTCTCTTCCAACACTCGAGCAAGGAAGAACCAATTGTGGATGGAGTTCACAACAATGAAGAAAAGCCCGAAGCAAAATGTGACTGATTATGTCACAAAGATGAAGGAGATTTCCGACCAACTTGGAAGCATTGGAGAGGTAATTGAAGAGGAGAAAATCATAAGACAAATCATGAATGGAATCAAAGCAGACGACAAGTGGGAGTCATTCACAACAGCCATGGATTTATACATGGATATGCATGTACCCGACCTCAACACACTCATGGGCCAACTCTTCACTCATGAAGCAAAGTTTAGCAAAGGTGGTGAGTCCTCAAGAGGTAATCAAACTTCTGCCTTATATTTTGATAAAGCTAAGGTCAAGGAAAAGTCAAAGAATAGGAAGAATGAAGATGAAGGAAGCTCTTTCCAAGAAAACTTTGTAGGTAGAGGAAGAGCTAGAGGAAGAGGCAGAGGTGGAAAGCAAGGCAGGGGGAGATTCCAATCATCTCAACCTTGCAACATATGTGGCTTATCTAACCATACTACTGAAGAATGTTTTAGGAACCCGAGGAACTCAAGAGGAAGAGGATTCAATAGAGGTGGCTATGGATCAAATAGAGGTAGAGACAATGGAGGCTACAACAACAACAACTACTACAACAACAATTACAACAACAACAACAACTATCAAAGTGGCCATAGAGGAAGAAGAGATTACAATAACTATGCAGAGGACCAAAGTCAAGAAGATTCATTATTGATTATGAATCTATCAGTGAAAAAGGGTAAGGATGATGATCACATATTTTACATTGATTCAGGATGCTCGAACCATGTAGCAGGAAATGTGGCTTTACTTTCTGATTTGGAAGATCCTCATAACAAGCATGAAGTGCAGACAGCAGATGACACAAATCACTCAGTGGAGAAGATAGGTAATTGTGAAGACATCAGATGGGAATATGAACCTCTTAAGCAAAGTCTTGTATGTCCCTACAATTACCAAAAATTTAATAAGTGTTGGACAGATTGTTGAAAAAGGATTGCAGGTTAGATTCAACCGATTTGGAGCATATGTTCAAGACCCAAGGCAAGGCTTTCGAAGGATTGCCAAAGGAGAAAAGACAGGAAGGCTTTTCACTTTTGAAGTGGAAGATACAAAGAACATAGCTTTGTTTAGCTATGGATCTCAAACTCTAACAGAGTTGGAGATATGGCACAAAAGGCTTGCTCACATTGGTGAGAGGACACTCAAACAGATTTGCAGGGACCAAAGTGTACTTGGTTTGCCTAATATCACAAGGCAACACATGATTTATAAGTGTGAAGCTTGTCAACTCGGCAAGGCTCATAGACAACCTTTCAATAAGAAAGGATATATGTATCAAAATCCTTTGGATCTAGTGCACACGGATGTGTGGGGTCCAAGCAAGGAGCCATCTATATCAGGCTCAAGATATTATGTGTCTTTCATAGATGATTGTAGCAGGTGGACCATTTTGTTTTTCATGAAGCACAAGGATGAAGTGTTTAATTGCTTTAAGAAGTATATTGCTCTTGTTGAAAACCAAACAGGTAGGACTTTGAAATGACTCGGATCAGATGGTGGAGGAGAATACTTCTCTTCTGAATTTGATGCCTTCTTGCATGAAAGAGGCATTAAAAGGGAAGTCACTACAAGGTATACACTTGAACTCAATGATGTAGCAGAGAGGAGGAACAGAGCTATTGTCGAAGCAGCAAGGTCCATGCTCAACGAAAAGGGATTGCCAAACTACCTATGGGCAGAGGCTGTGTCTACAGCCACATATCTCATAAATAGACTTCCATCTAAGTCACTAGATGGAACCACTCCATATGAAGTGTGGAATGGAAGAAGACCTAGTCTAGAGCATTGCAAAATCTTTGGATGCTTAGCCTATGCTCACATTCCTTCTCAAGTAAGAGGGAAATTGGATCCCAAGGCAGAGAAGTGCGTATTTATTGGTTATGACCAAAACCAAAAAGGATATAGATTGTACAATCCAACCAATAAAGGATTTTCTGTGAGTAGAGATGTAATTTTTGATGAAAAAAAATCATGGTTTGATGATGACAGGAAAGTGAAGCTGCCATATGACTTGGATGAAGATTTTCCATCACTTCAACCAAAGGAGCCAAAGCAGGTTGAAGAAAGTGATTCGGAGATTGACCTAGAAGACTTGGAAAGACTAAAGCTATGGAAGAACAAAGGTAAAACAAAGATGCAGGATGCTACATATGGACCCGAGAGCTCACATCAACCACTTAGAAGGTCTTCGAGGGAGAAGAAGAAACCAGAGAGGTTTGGTTATGATCCTTCTTTGGTCACCAAGCACTCAATCTACATTGCAAAGGATTCAACCAATGGAGAACCTACCACATTTGAAGAAGCACAAAGCAAGAAAGCTTGGAGAGATGCAATGGATGAAGAAATGGAAGCCTTGAAGGAGAATGACACTTGGGAGCTTGTACCTAACAAGCCATCTATGAAGGTAATAGGATCTCGATGGATATACAAAATCAAGAGGAATCCAGATGGAAGTATAAATAGACACAAGCAAGGTTAGTTGCTAAAGGGTTTGCTCAAACCCATGGTATTGATTATGAGGAGACTTTCTCTCCTGTTGCAAAAATGCCTACAATTAGGGTTCTCATTAGTCTTGCTGCATCTAGAAATTGGAATCTTTATCAACTTGATGTAAAGAATGCTTTCTTGAATGGATGGATTTCTGAGGAAGTGTATATGGCATAACCTCGTGGATATGAGGATGCACATCATCCTAACTATGTATGCAAACTAAAGAAAGCTTTGTATGGATTGAAGCAAGCTCCAAGAGCTTGGAATCTCAGATTGGTGACTTATTTGCAGGACCAAGGATTCAAAGCTAGCAAGGCAGATACCTCTTTGTTCATAAAGAGGAATGGATCTGAAGTGATCTATTTATGTGTGTTTGTTGATGATATTATTATCACAGGCAATGATCTTGAAGGAATCAATCAGGTAAAGAGTCAAATGAAGGAGGAGTTCAAAATAAGTGACATCGGACCACTCACTTATTTTCTTGGATTGGAGTTGATCTACACAGATTCAGGTATATACATCACACAAAGGAAGTATGTCCATGACATGCTCGTCAAGTTCAAGATGGAAAATACCAAGTGTGCAGGTACACCTATGGAGCAAAATCATAAGCTTTTTTTTTTAATATAAAGGAAGTTCGGCAATAGCCTACTCTCCCGGACTTGAATTAAATTAAGAAACAAAGGTACAATAGAAGGGGACTAGTGCCCACGGGACCCCCCAAATCCCACAAAGCAGGGGAAGCATGATTGAATCCTAGGTTGCATTACAGAGAAGGTTAATCACCCTCTCATCGCCCACATGCGGGGCCCACTTGGGTTTGAGCTTGTTGTTGATCAGCAGGAGGACTTGATGGTGTCTGAAGGGGGGGGACTTCTTGCAGTTAACAATCCTTTTGCCCAGGAGGAATAGTGATTTCTCAATCGACCACTCCCTGGGGGGATCGCCGAAGTTGAGAGCACACCTCTCCCGCCAAATTTTCCACAGGACTTCCCCCCTGATGGCGTTCCAGAGTGTCGCAGAGCAGCCGATCGCTTCTCCGAGAAGGACTTGTTTCCAACTAAGCTGTTTTTGAAGTCTGATTTTCATTCCAACCGTCTGCCAGATTCTGTAGGAGTTGGGGCAAGTAAGGAAGATGTGCGGGACATCTTCGATAGCACGGTGGCAGCGTTTGCACCAAGGAGGGATCCCACAAAGTTTGCTAGCCTTATGGTTGGTCCAAATTCCTCGATGAAGAATTTGCCATAAGAGGACGGACTTCTTAATCTCAATAAGGGGGTGCCAGATACCCATGAATTTCATGTCCCACCGAAGCCGCGTCCAAGACAGGCACCACTTCTTGTTGAGGCTGATCTGGAGGTCAGCCGTTTCTTTGATGTTCGGGATTTTGAGTAGGCTATTTCCGTTGTGCCATTTGAGACCAAGCGAGTTCGGTGAGTCGTGTCCCATGAGAAGGCGCGTCTTGCGGCGATCCCAAGCGAGGCATCTGCTTTGCAAAGTGTTCCATTCTTCGTAGGAGATGTTTATGCGAGGGTCAATATCCTCGAAGTTGATCCAGTTGTTGGTGTCATGTTTCCAGAGGTGTTTCCATTTTTTGAATCCTTTGTTCCATAGCTTCTTGGCATTTTGAATGTTCCACGACTCCACACTCCGGATGCCATGTATCGGAAACCAGATAGAGTCGTTTTGTCTGATTCCGGCCGCCCATTTCCAGTCCTCACTAATTCTTGTGAAGCTTTTGACTTTATTCCAGCCCTTCCAAAGGGAGCACACGAGATTGGAGCCTTTCGGGAAGACGGGGATCGGGGAGAAAAGCAGGGTCATGATGTCAAGATTCTTCCAGTTCGGGAACCCCGTGAGGGCCAACTCATTCTTGTTTCTGAAGATCAGCTTGGCCCACGAGGCCTCCCTATTGCACCAAGCCCTAATCATCCATTTGGCTGCAAGTTTGTTGGCCATACACCCAATGTCCAGGATACCAAGCCCCCCGCTATCTCTAGGGCTAGTGCAGATGGCCCATTTGATTTTAGGCACCCCCCTTCTGTTATGATCGCCCGTCCAAAGAAAGTTTCTACAAATACTATTCAGTTTGGACAGGCCTTGCTCATTCGGTCTCCAACAAGAAAGGAAATAGATGGTAGAAGAGAGGAGGAACGTGTTGATAACCATCGCACGCCCAGCGAGATTGATTTGCATGCCTCTCCAATAGTTAAGTTTGTTTTCGAGTTTAGCCAACACCCAGTTCCATCGCTGCTCCATAGAGACGCCAAACCCCAAGGGGATTCTAAGAAGCCGAAGGATTTGGCCCTCCGGAATGATTTGACAGCCATGATCAGTGAGAAGGCCAGGGTGCTGTCCCACAATAGCCCTGAAGGCGGTCTTGGAGTGGTTGATTTTGGATCCAGAGGCATCACAAAAGGTAGCAAGACACCTCCAGAAAGTCTCCAGGCTGGTATTATCATTGTGGAGGAACGCGTTCATATCATCAGCAAAGAGTCTCATGATGATTTGACTGTGGTCGTGAGGCAGCCGGAGGCCTTTGATATTGCCAGCCTCCACATGATGAGCCACAAGTCTGCTCAGCCCCTCAATGGCGATGGCAAAAAGAAGGGGGGCCAGAGGGCATCCTTGTCTAATCGATCTTCTAAGATGGATCGCCTTCGAAAGTTTGCCGTTAACGTTAATTTGGGTCGTTGCGTTTCCGAGAAGGGTCGCGATCATCTTGGTGAATTTCTGACTAAGTCCGAGATCTTGGAGCGACTGCAGAATATAGTCCCATTCTAGCCTGTCGTAGGCTTTGTCAAAGTCGATCTTGATGAAAACCACATCTTGATTAGACTCATTTGCAAATTGAATACCTTCCCAAATATCCATAATGGTTTCCAGGATATACCTGCCTTTGATGAAACCTTTTTGGTCCTCACTAAGCCAAGATCTCAGGTGGCAGGAGAGTCTGTTGGCAATGACTTTGGCGATGATCTTGTATCCTGTTTGGAGCATCGTAATAGGCCGCCAGTTCTCGATTCTATTCTTTTCCCTCTTCTTGTGTATCAACTTGATAATTCCATTATTTAGGCAAGAAGGAAGAGCACCAAACTTTAGCGCTTCTTGCCAAACCATCCGAAGAGGGGTGGCAACCACCAGCTTGAAGGATTTAAAGAACTCGTTAGTGAGTCCGTCGGGTCCCGGGCTTTTACCGAGGGGGAGGGCATCAATGACCTCAATGATTTCCGATTCCGAGATAGGGGCATGAAGAAGGGAGTGGAGTTTGGGTGGTATCCTCCGGGGGGAAACCCTAGAAATGGCAGCCATACAGTCCCTTCTATGGTGGGAAAGGGGGTTCGATGTTCCCAGGAGTCTCGTGAAGTGCCCCTCGATGATGCCAAAATTATCTTCTTCCGAATTGCAAACATTGCCATGTGGGTCTAGCAGTAGGGGGATCGACTCTCTGCTGTGTTTCCTTTTAAGGATACGACACATCTCTTTGGTGGGTTTGTCGGCTTTGCCAGCCCACCACTCCTTGAAGAAGATTTGCAAGTTTTTCCTTTGTAATTCTTCCTCGTATCTCAACACTGCTCTGATTTTCCTGAGGCCTTTCTGGGCTTGTTGTTTTCCTTTGTTCACTTCCTCCTCGAGCCGCTAGAGTCTGTGGTAAAGGGCTTCCCTACGAGCCCGCCGCACAGTCTCGAGCATCTTCTTAGTTCTGATCATGATCTTACGAGACTTGTCGACCGCACTTCTCCAGCACTTGGCAGGGGCCAAGCCAGAGGCGAACGCCACTTTCCACACATCGGCAATTTCTTGGTGGACAGAAGGGATAGAGAAGGCGGTTGCGTTGGCATGGAACCACGGAGCCTTGTGGATTTTGTCGGAAGGTTGAAAAGTGATAACGATCGGGTAATGATCAGAGATAGTGAGGTCAGTGCGTTGCGTGATGGTAGGGTGACCCCACTGTTGAGCTTAGTGCTTATGAAGGAGAGCCAATTGAAGACATCACAAGCTATCAAAGCTTGGTTGGAAGTTTGAACTATGCAACACTCACAAGGGTGGATATATGCTATAGTGTTAGCATATTGAGTCAGTTTATGCATAAGCCGAGAAGACCACATATGGAAGCCGCCAAGAGAGTTCTCAAGTACCTAAAGGGGACCATGAATGAAGGTTTGTTCTATTCATATACTTCAGATATTGAGCTAAAGGTCTACTCAGATGCAGATTGGGCTGGATCTAGAGATGATAGAAGAAGCACATCCGGGTATATATCATTTGCAGGTTCAAAAATCATTTCTTGGTCATCGAAGAAGCAACCAACCATGGCATTATCTTCTACTGAAGCAGAATATAGAGGTTTGGCTAATGCAACTCAAGAAATCATGTGGTTAAAGTCTTTGTACACAGATCTTGAACTTCACTGTTCAACACCTCATATTTTTTGTGACAACACAAGCTCACTACATCTAGCAGCTAATCCGGTATACCATGCTAAAACCAAGCATATTGAAGTCCACTACCATTATGTAAGGGAGAAGCTATTGAGCAAGGATATTCAACTATCCTATGTCTCTACAGATATGCAATGTGCCGACATGTTGACTAAAGCTCTTGATGGTACAAAATTAAGTAGATTCAAGTTGATGATTGGCTTGCAGGAAATCAAGGACAATTGAAGACTTATTTGAAGGCCAAGCATGTTAGGCTTGAGGGGGAGCTGTTGGTGCATTTTTCCCAAGCCTACATGCTTGATATGCTTGATATTATCCTCATTTGTAAGTCACATGAGTAGTCATGTGAACACCTCTTGTAAAAGAGTTCATTTTCATCTCTTGTAATTGAAAAAAGAAAAAGGAAAAGGATGGCTTACCTCATGCATGATGTAAAAGCAATTTCGTGGCTCTAACTACCAAAACCCATGACTTTTTGAGCTGAGGAAATATCTCCTAACTTTGGGGATCACTTTTAGGTGGAGCCATTCGAATTCGAATTCAAAACTCCCTCCAAGAATAGCTATAAAAAGAGCAAGAAGGAAGAGGCGACTAGCAAGCCTTGTACGTGACCACTTCATGTCATTTTGTAGAGATTGAAGAGCTTACTCCATAGCTCTATCATTCTACTCCCATTGTGCAAAGATTCATTGCCAATGTGGTTGTAATCATGTGTGAACCTATACATTTATCATCATCTACTTCTCTGTTTTGTTCTCTGCTATACTCACTCAGAGCGGTAACTTCAGAAGGTCATATCTCGAGTTCTACTGAACCTTTTTCAGTGATTTAACTTGCATTCGATAGCTCATACTGTTTAGTTTCTGCATATCAATTTTCAAGGTCATTGAATTAATAATTTTGAAGATATCTGCATGTTATTGCTCACTAGTCTATCTCTGTAGAGCCCCGAGAATTATGGGCATGTTCCAGAAATTGATAAATCTTGTTCTCAGTGCTCAGTCCATCATTTGAAGTGTTTTAACTTGGATTGGGAATCTTGCTAAGTCTATTTGCTATGCCCAAAAGGAAGTTTTCTAATTCCTACCAGATTGAGAGTACTGTTCATTTTTTCCAGCAGGTGTATGTCCAAAAATAGCAAGTTTTGGGAGCTAGTCATTTCGCAACTTGTCTGTCTTGACTTAAACTTTTGGGGATACATGTTCCAAAGTACTTGGCTGATATTTCGGTGGATTTAGGAAGCTCAAAGGGTCTTCTAATCATCTCTGAAGTCTCAGTTGGCTGGTGTTGTTAGCAGCAGACAAGGGACTGAAGGACTAACGAGGCATGGCAGTCAGAGAAGAGAGTCAGAAGGGAGAGAGGGCGCAAGCAGACAAGGGAGTCAACGAAGATCTGGCAAATAGGCCAATAATTTTCTTCAGGAAGAAGCACGCATGAGCATTCACGCAGATTTAGCACTAAGGCAACCTTAATTTTCCAAAAACCTCTACACCAATTAAAAGTGATTCTCATCACTAAACACCATTGTAAATATCATTTCATCTTTTTGTAGCTCCATTTTGTGCAAGCCAAGGAGTCCTTGAGCTTGAGGAGCTTTAGAAGTATCTACCTGCCAATTTTCGTATTTTTTAGATCTCGTTTGAGCCCTCAAATAAGCCCTGGAACCTAATTTTTAACTAGGCCGGACACTAGGTCTGGACAGGGCCAAAGCTAGTCAAAAACTATAAAAGGAGCTAGAGAGCTCATTTTTGAGGTTAGATTATATTTGAAACAAACTTGTAAGAGCTTCTTGAAAAGTAATCTAAGAACTCCATTGATTCTCACTCTTTGTCTTGCCGTGTGTGCACGTGTGTGTGTATGTGTGTGCATGTTTGTGTGCTTCTCACTCACGCACTTGTGCCGCCACTTGCTCGAGGTCTTCATACCATCCTCACGTCTTCCCGGATTGACATTAAAGGAGGTGCTACTCATCACTGAACTACACCAAATTTTGGCGCCGTTGCCGGGGATCCAGCTTTGAGGACGAGCGTGTGATGGTAAGACGTAGGGTTGACGCGTTGGAGTTGTAGGTATTTTCTTCACTCTCATCGATTTTCTTTTACTTTCTTCTCCATCTTCATTTCCATCATCATCATCACCATCTCCCACCTCCATCTCCATCATCGCGAAAATTTCTGTTTTTTTATCATATCACCTTTCCCACCTCATTTCCCTCATTTCACGTGTGAGAGAGAGCGAGAGAGCGATATTGTGTGTGTGGATTTTGCATGTTTCTTGAGTTTCATTGCAGGTTCTTACCGAATATCCATCCCCAGCTTCCTGCGCAGGTAAGAAAAACTTAGAAACTGTCTCGCGGTCACAGGCTTCTGTCGATCGCGACTGACAGAAATTTTTGGTTTTTTACAAAATTGAGTGCACCACTAGAACAAGCACAAGGAGCACATCCTAAAACCCTAAAAACAGTAGGAAAATTCCGAGGTTTTCTGTCAATCGCGACCGACAGACCCTGTCAATCGCGACCGACAGCCTCTGTCAATCGCGACCGACAGACCCTGTCAATCGCGATCGACAGACCTCCACGATCGACTGACTGCCACGTTGGACCCTGTCAATCGCGATTCATACCGTCGATCGCGACCGACAGCCACGACCGACACCTCTGTCAATCGCGATTGACACCGTCAATCGCGATCGACTGAAATTCCACGACTGATTGACTTTTATGCGTAGCCACGTGTCCATCGCGACTGATAGGCCCGCGATTGACTAAAATTTCGGTGAAAAATCCGGAAAACATGTCGATCGTGATTGATACTGTCGATCGCGATTGACAGCCACGATCGACTCTGTCGATCGCGATTGACACTGTCGATCGCGATTGACAGCCCCGACGGACACCTCTGTCAATCGCGATTGACAGACCTGTCGATCGCGATTGACAGGCTTTTCGGCCAAAAATTAGGGTTTGATTTTGTTCAAATTTTGGGATAAATTTTGGGGGCAAATAGTCAATCCAATAGTATAATTGGAGGTTCCTACACTTGTGTTTTGGGAGAAAATCCTAGGATCTGTCAGCCAGATTGAATCATGTCATAACCCTCTAAACCCTGAACAGTCATAACTTCTTCATACGAAATCAATTTTTTGAGCTCTAGGGCTTGTTGGAAAGCTCGTGGCATATACTACACGCCCTTAACTGTTTTTTATAAAGATAATGCATTGATTTTCAGATAGGGTATTTTGAAGTTGACCATACCCAGGGGGATCAAAGTCAGGGGATTTTTTAGAATTGTTTTCCTAAAAATCACTAGGCAAGTTTGTGTTTGTGCTACAGGAATGAAAATCATCGGTTCTATCTTTGAACTTTAAATCTTAAGGCTAACTTGGAACTCTTACAGATCTATTGAGAGCTCCGAAAGGTGTTCTAAGCAAGTGTAAGTGCAAGCTTGGGAACACACTTCCTGGGCACTCAAGGGCAACCAAGCAGGAAACAAAAGGTTGGAAACTTTTAACCCCCTCTGTCAATTCATAGCCTAGGCTAAGAACGACTAGAGGTAGGAGTAAGTCAGGGCGACGATAGGCAGGTGTCAAGTTGAAGACTACCTAAAAATTCAAGTTCAGGCTAAAAACCTAATCTCTGTACTGTCGATAACATAAAGGAAAAGAACCTAACGTGGAACGATCAACCTAAAAGCACGAAGAACATTCAAGTATTCCTGACGATGTAATATCAGACAAGACCTTAAACACGAGAAATAACTAAAAAGGACCAAGCGACTAATATAAAGTAACCAACAACGAGGTTGTACTCTGGGCAAAGAATTGGGCTACTTAGATAGGCATATGAACCTTAGATCAGGACGACATCTAGTAAGGGAGAGACAAAGCCTTAGATCTTCAGAGGCTAGTGTTAACCACACTGCTAGGTCTTGGGCCCAGCAGTTGAGCCACCACTCGTACTACCCTAGCTCTGAGACCAGTGAGTCAAAGATGTCTCAAGGCATGGACAGACCTACGGGAAGTTCAGGAGTGCCTTACTTGTACAGGGTAGAAGGCCCTTACAAAACACAGCTCGAATACCTTAGGACCAACCGATTAGGTGCTAGCATCTATGAGGACGGCTTAGGAAGATCTGTGGTACAGATTAAGAATCCTGATCAATCCATAGGATTAGAGCACCCAGCTGTCAAGTTTGAAAACGGAGCATACCTGGACAAAGAAGGAACCATATACGTAGTCACCAGTCACCCAGATAGGACGGATGAATTTGGGAATGTAATCTCAGAAGCGGACTTAGGTGACTTGGAACAAGGAAACATGGGGGTAGAACCTAGAACCCCTCGAGGCAAATCTGTTCTCATCAGGATTATCACACCTGAGTGGGTTCCCCAAGACAACAAGAGCATAGTGTTGCTCCTCAATCGAGAAACTGACGAAGCCTTTTGGAGATATAAATCTAATCAGCCAACTGATATAGGAACTATCATGATCTATGAGTTTAAGGATCCGGATAGCCCAGGTAGAGTGACCTACTTAGATCACACTTCAGAAAGGATCTTTGTGGTGACAGAAAATGATAGGCATGCTTACACTTGGAAGGGTGAATTCATTTTCCCCCAACCAAGATCGAATGTACCCTATGGTCACCCTGGAGCTGGAACATCCCAAGCTCATGGAACTCAAAGAGACAGAAGTAGAGATAGACCAGAAGTAAGCTTTGCCAACCCAGTGGGCAGAGAAAGAACGAGGACGGAGACGAATAGAGTAGAACCTGAGATACTTAGAGCCCATAGGAATCAAAGAAATGTGGATGGATTCCCGCTGCCGAGGCCTAGAGAGCACACAAGAACTTTGAGACCAACCCAGCTAGTTAAGTCCATGAAGAATTACTTTGATGGCACAGGAGATCCCTATGATCATGTGGCGGAGTTCAAGCAAGTCTTGAGAGCTGAACAAGTGGAGGATCTATTCACGCAGTACAATGCCTTCGGTCTAACCCTTAGGAACACAGCACTTACATGGTTTCAGCCATTGGATGAGCGGCAGTTCAGGAGCATAGACCAACTCCTAGAGGCTTTCATTGTAGAGTTCTCTAAGAGTGGCATAAGACACAATACCTCCTCATTGATTCACAGCTTCAAACAGACCCCCCAAGAGACTGTAAGATTGGCAGGAAGAAGATTTAGACAATATCTTGAAAGGTGCCTTGTTTCGGAGCTGCCCACACCTGCCAAACAATTAGCCTTATTCCTTGATGGGTTGCTGAGTACGAAATTGAGATCCTATGTGTATCTGAAGGACCCTAGGACTATAGAAGAGTGTGTACGCATGTGCATTGACATTGAAGATAACCTAGGGGAAGAACTAGAGCTTTCCAAAATCTACAAAGATTCAGATAGTGCTTCTAGTCACTCTTCCACGCAATCCACATCAATTGAGGAATTCGCAGAGAAAGTGGCCCAAAAACTAGGCGTTTCTAGCAAACAAATCCCAAGGTTTGCTCCGGTGAAAAGGTGCTATACATGCGGTGGTGACCATATGGCGAATGTCTGCCCTATTATGGCTCAGCCCCAAGTAAATCCTAGTAGCCAGTACTGCACCATAGAACGGAGATACACCAATCACACCGCACAAGATTGCCCATACAACAAGCACGCAGTTAGGCAACCCTACCCTCAGCCCTACCAACAAGGCAGATACCAGAACCAAAATCCACCACCACAATATGCTAGACCCCAACAAACCTACCAACCACAATATCAGGCCCAACAGAGACCCCAACCGGTGCTAGTTCAACAGCCTCCAAACCCAGCTAATGTGATTCCGGTAAAGTATACTGCTGCAGAAGAGAACATGAATAGAGCCTTAGTCCCGGTAACTTCCTTGCTCTCTGAAAATGACCTCAGTGACCATAGCTTTGATTCTACACATGTTGATAGTCCCCAGGCATACTACATGCAGTCTCCAGAACATGGTGAGTCCTATTACAGCGAAGAGCCAAATGAACCTAGTTGGGAGTCAGATTATACAAACGTCATGTATGCAAACCCCAACCCTAGGCCTCAACCTAGGCAAGTAAGACCTCCATTCCCAAGAGGACCGTATTACAGATGCCAAGGAGATCACCTGATTCGTGATTGCCCCTTACCTCCACCTACACAACCCCAGTCAGTGACGATCCAAGGCTTTTGCCAAGATTGTGGAAAAGAGCATCTCTTACGAGATTGCCCTAAAAATCCTAATAGTATGCCAAAAATCACTCCCATTAATGTGATTGGGTTGGTTGTAGATTCTTCAGGAAGTGTCACTTCCACGGCACCAGTACAAGTAGTCACTAGAGCTCAGGCATTGCAGCAAAACCAAGGGGCAAGCCAGGAAAAGGGCCCAGAGGCTAGCGAAACTGAGAGCATAACCAAGAAAAGGACTAGAACTTGGAAAGATAGTCGGGAAAGAATGAAAAGACAATGGGCTAAAAAGATGAGTGAACTTGAGGAAAGCATAAGAGAAACCAAAGCCAGGATAACTGAACTCACAACTCAAACTCCCTCTCACACGACTCCACCACCACCATTCCCATCTCCATCCGACCCACCACCTTCCAACCCGCCTCATACTACTCCACCACCCCCCAAAGTAGGATCAGTCCTAGCAGATCCCACTCCCGAAGACCTTAATATGATGCTTAAAGCATATCAGGCCAGAATCCAAGAAGGGCCAACCATAATCGATCATGAAAAGTGCTACCCTAGAGCCGAGTTAGAGCTTGAACGAACTAAAATTTGTGCTAAGATGGTGGAATTGGCTCAAGCCATGTTCGAAGCTTGCCGCCTCTTTAACATCTCTAGCTCAGCTAAGACGCAGTTACACTTCGATGGACTGCTAGAAAGAATAGAGAGGCTAATTGCACAATCAGAAAAGGAACCTGCCCCTCTGAGAAAGGAAAGGGCAAGAGAACGGATAAGCCAACCTCTTCAGGAAGCCCATGTGCCTCCTCAAGAAGCTTATCTTTCCCCCCAACAGGCAGATGAGCCCCCCTCGAAAGCTTACGTACCTCCACAGGTTGCCTTCATTCCTTCTCAAGGAGCGTATGAGCCTGTTCGGAAAAGTAATAGAATAAGTAATCCTCCCCAGGAAGCTTGTGCTCCAGCCAACTATGAGAACAAGGAGAGAACCAACGATAGAATAAGCCCTCCTTCCCAGGTTGCTTATGCGCCTAATTCTACGGAGCCAGACACTTCTTCTTCTATGAATCGGTTTGCACCAGACTTCCTACGAGAGATTCAAGAAGACAAATGGGATAACGAAAGTGAAGTCGCCCCTCCCTTTGAACTTGTGGATGATGCACACGACCAATTCCCACAAGACATCCCATCTATTTACGGGGAACATGAGAGTACTCAGTCTCACGAGAGATTGGACTTTGAGTCTAATTCCATACAAGAGCTACCCCACTTCACAGGCCCATGGGAAGCGAAGTCCACGTGTATGAGAGCACCCACAGTCATGGTAAAGAACGACGACTCCGTCATACCTAGGAACACGGAGGTAGTAAAGAACGCCAAGGTGCAGCGTGATCTCACTTTGGAAGAACTGCCTAAGGATAGACCAAAAGCGCGGAAATATGTAGCTAGTCAAGTAACTGAAGTTGCAAAACCACGTTCCCGGGTAGGATCCCATAGGACAGTGCCACAAATTCCCTTGGATAAGATAGGAGATATGTGTGAGGGTGAAGAAGGGAACACCTATCTCCCCATCACCTACCAGGAGTACACCACCAAGGCAATTTTGGACTCAGGTGCAGGAGTTGCAATTGCCACTACTTCCCTATGGAAGCGTTGGGGCAAGCCGGCACTCAGGCCAACGAGAATGAAATTGCAGATGGCCGATGGTCATATTGAGAGACCCTTAGGATTGCTGGAAGGAATAACTCTCACCACTTGTGGTGTTGAGTTTGAGCATACATTTGCTATATGTGACTTCAGCAAAAATCATGCCTATGAGATGATTTTGGGAAGACCATTCATGCGACAGTTGCAAGTGGTACAGGATTGGGGAACTAATTCTTTGTACCTGCAAAACTTAGGTGTAACAACCAAAGTCAATCCCAAGGATTACTCTCATAGAGATGTACCTCCTATCCAGTGGAATCCCATCCATAGAGCCAAAGATGATACGGAATCGGTGCATTCCATAGGGTCTGGATCCTCATGGATGCATGAAGACACTCACTTATGGATGTGCAAAGTAGCAGTAGAGGAAGAGAAGAGAGAAAAGGCCAGAGAAATAGGTGCAAATGAAACTCATAGACCCATTCAAGACCCAGCCTATGCACCTGTAGTCTTTCCTGATGAGGAATTCGAACCCCATGGCTGGGCAGAAATTTTAGCAACCATGGACGTAGCCATCAATGAAGAACAATGGACACCTCACTGTGATGAGGATGGCTATGACATTTCAGTCTTCTCCATAGAGCCAATCATGGGAGAGGCAGTTCTAGAAGAATGTGAACCTAGCCCTGATGCATTTGAGGATGCAAGTGACTCCGATCTAGAGTCAATCATTATGGACCCACCATTTGCATCAGATGAAGAATACTTCCATGAAATAGAATTTCAACCCCAGAGGCATGGAGAGCTCACAAACGATGTACGATCAGCAACACACGTGACTCCGAAAGAAGAAGGGAAGAAACGGAAGAAGAGAGAAGTCTCACCAGAAGAGGAAGAATCTTTGTTTGAGGTCCCAGAAAATTTTAAGAAGTATGAGATAGATGACAGGAGAGTCATGATCAGAATGCCGAAACGAGAGGCACAATCAGGAGAGGCCTATGATAACAAAGAAACCACCAAGAAGATAGTAGTGGCCTTAGAAGAAGGAGAGGAGAGATGCACATACATAGGCCATGACCTAACAGAGGAAGAAGAGCATGCGTTAATTGCCTTGCTAAGAGAATACAGAGATGTATTCGCTTGGAGTTACAAGGATTTGAAGGGTGTTGACCCTGAAATATGCGCACACACCATCCCCATGACCTCAGATGCTAAACCCTCTAAGCAAAAGCCCTATACTTATAACGATAATTACGCTGCTAAGATCAAAGAAGAGATAGATAGATTGGTTGAAGCTGGATTTATCTATGAAATTGAGCACACTGAATGGGTATCCCCCATCGTAGTGGTGCCCAAGAAGAATGGCAAGCTGCGTGTGTGCATTAACTTGAAAAAGGTTAATGCAGCCACAATTCGAGATAACTATCCGCTTCCTATCACAGAGCATCTCTTAGAAAGGGTGGCAGGCAAGGAAGTGTACAGCTTCCTTGATGGATTTTCGGGCTACAATCAAGTAGCCATAGCTCCAGAGGATGAGCATAAGACAGCCTTTGCCACAGAATGGGGCATTTTTGCCTTTAGAGTAATGCCATTTGGGCTTAGCAATGCACCAGCTACCTTCCAAAGGCTGATGTGCCATGTATTTAAAGAGTTCCTGAGAAAAAACTTAGAAGTCTATGTTGATGATCTTTGTGCTCATTCCAATATTAGACAAACCCATATTCCTAAACTCAGACAAATCTTTGACAAATGTAGAGAATATCAAGTCTGCCTGAACCCAGAAAAATGTGTTTTCATGGTCAGGCAAGGCAAGATTTTAGGGCACATAGTGTCAAAGAATGGCATATCTACGGACGAAGAGAAAGTGAGAGCCATAGCAGAGTTGCCTAGGCCAAAGAATGTCAAGGAAGTACAAGCTTTCATGGGGCATTGTGGTTATTACCGACGATTTATACACATGTATGCTGTCATTGCAAAGCCCATGTACGGACTTCTGACTAACTTTGAGTGGACGGATGAATGTGAGAATTCTTTCCAGGAGCTTAAACGAAGATTATGTTCAGCACCAATCTTGACCACACCAGATTGGAATAAGCCATTTCATGTTCATGTGGATGCATCCAATTATGCCATTGGATGTGTGCTTGCACAACCTACTGGTGAAGGTAATATGGATCTTCCAATTGCCTACGCTAGTAGACAACTGAATGCAGCTGAACGGAATTACACCACTACAGAGCGAGAAGGATTAGGCATGGTATATGCAGTTAAGAAATTTAGACACTATTTGCTTGCAAATAAGTTTAAATTTTTTACTGACCATCAGGCATTGCTGTACCTCGTAAACAAGCCATGCAATACAGGAAGATTAGTGAGATGGTTTCTCTTGCTAATGGAATATGATTTTGAGGTTGTGGTAAGAAAAGGTAGGACTCATTTAAGAGCAGATCATCTCTCTAGGCTCACATCGGGAGAAGCCCCACAAGGAGTATCAGATGACCTTCCGTTTGCTTACTTGTTTAATTTGGAAGTGGTGCCGCAGTGGGCTAAGCCATTGGTACCAGTATTGACATACGGGCCTAACCATCCAGTGGTAAACACACGGAATAGAGAGGTTGTAAAAGCCCAAAAGTACCACATCATGGCAGGGAGCATGTACAAGCACACAGATCAAGGAATCTTGGCTTGTTGCGTAGAAGAGGATGAGTACGCTAAATGGTTGCAATTAGCACATGTAGGTGCACTAGAGCAACACTACTCAAAGCAACGAACTTTACAGACCCTAAAGAGACTCGGAGTGCATTGGCCGACTATGGAAGCGGATGTCCAAAAGTTGTGCAAGGAATGCCCAATCTGTTGCACTAGACCACCTGTGGAACACGCCACTCTTTATCAAGTATCCATAGTGCCCGATTGGAGTGAACCACTAGTATCCTTTCTAAGGACAAACACATTCCCTCCAGACATGACTCTGGCGAGGAAAAGGAGTTTAGAACAAGAAGCCCAGGATTACTCACTCATTGGTGGTAATCTATATAAGCGTGGTAAAGATGGTTACCTGAGACTGTGTGTCCATGAGAGTGAATATCTTAAGATCTTGGAAACTGCTCACCAAGGTGTAGCAGGAGGACACTTTGGACCGGATCGGGTGATCAAGGCAATACTATTTGCGGGCTTCTGGTGGCCTACCCTTCACATGGATGCACATACCTATGTGAAACGGTGTGATGTCTGTCAGAGGACTCAGTATCCTATACGCAAAGATGAGATGCCACTGAAACCTATGATGGGTGGACGTGCGTTCTCTAAGTGGGGAATAGACTTCGTAGGTCCTATTAATCCCCCAGCTAAGGGTTCTCATGCAGAATACATCATTGTTGCAACAGACTATCTAACTAAGTGGGTAGAGGTAAAAGCTACGACAAAGAATGACGCTCAGACAACTGCTAAATTCTTGTTTGAGAATGTATTCACAAGATATGGGCTACCTATAGAGCTTGTAAGTGATAGAGGCACTCATTTCTTGAACGAAGTGATTGAAAATCTACTCCAAGAATTCTTGGTAATACACAAGAAGTCTGCCCCCTATCACCCTCAAGCTAATGGACAAGCTGAGAGCACTAATAAGATCTTATGCAATGTACTGACGAAATTAGTGAACACTAAACGCTCTGATTGGGACAAACAGCTACACCATGCTGTTTGGGCATACCGAGTTGCCTACAAAATGGTACTCCAAGCCACCCCCTTTCAGATGGTATTCGGCCAAAACGCTGTGCTACCCTTGGACTTCTTAATACCTACATTGAAAGTAGCACAAGATCACGAATGGACTGGTCATGAGCTCTCCTCTAGGATCTTTGACCTTGAACAATTAGGAGAAACAAGACTGAGAGCAGCTGCAGGGATATATGCAGCTAAGAAGAGACAGAAGGCATACTTCGATGCCCATGTGAAGGATAAAGGCTTGAAAGCAGGAGATCTAGTCTTAGTCTATACACTGAAACAACACGCGAGGAAGCTAGAAAAGAGAGGCTACGGACCTATGATCATCAATAGGATCTCCACGAGCGGAGCAGTACAACTAGCCACATTAGAAGGTGATGTTCTCCCAAACTATATTAGCGGTTGCAGAGTCAAGTTGTATCAAGAACCCCTCACGGAGGAAATGCTCAGCCGACTCAACACTGCTAAGAAACGCAAAGAGGAAGAAAAGCGAATTAGAAGAAGAAGCTCAAGCAGAAGCTTTAGAACGCATCAGAAGGATGAAATTACGAAGGCAAGGTAGAGATCAGCCTAGAACAAGTGACTATGCAGATCAAGGATATCATATGGCAATGTGTGAAGTCGCCGGAACAAGCTCACATAGGATAACTGATCGACGTCCTTTCGTAACCTTAGATATAGGACAAGGAAAGAGTGCAAGGACCGTAAGAGCCTTGATTGACTCAGGTGCAGCCACTAGTGCTGTTAGAGTGTCTTACTGTCAAGAGTTGCAGTTAACTGTCAATCCTGTGGAAGCATATCTCATAGGATTGGGAGGCGTGGAAACCCCTTGCATGGGCGAGGTGGAACTTCCCCTCTACATACATGATGAGGCAATAACAGTTAAAGTACTAGTGTGTCAAGACGAGGATCTCACTGAACCTCTTGTCTTGGGTCAAGATTGGATCTATGACCAAGCAGTCAATTTAAACCTAAGAAGTGGACTTCTTCAGGTTTGGGTCAATCATAGTCGAATTACAATAGAGTTGGATAATGGAGCACTCAAGGAACTAGGAAAGGCACAGACTCCTGGTCCTTCTAGGGGTACACATGAAGATGACCATGCTGTTCTTGTCCAAAACTATGTGTTGCAGAGGAATGATATTCGCAAAAAAGGAGTCAGGGATGCAACGGAACTCCCTTCTTTTCCAAAGGCTAGAAGGAGGCAGCAACCAAAGGTGGATCCAAGGCAGAAGAAGCAGAGTACTACCTATGCCAGAAATCAAAAGTACCTACGCAGCAGAATGTCCCAGAAAGTAAACCAAGTGTGGGTGCGGAAAGGCGAACACCCGGTTGCACTCACGACAACCACACGGGCAAAGCCTCTTACTAGTAACCAACAACACGACGCCAATAAGAAGTCTTTCAGAAATTCTTCTGCTAAAGTGAAATCTATTTGGGTGCCCAAGAAGTCGATGAAGGCTAGCCCACAATCAAGACAAATTTGGGTGCCTAAGGCTTGCTTGCGGGTGCAAGTAGCTACGCCGAGGCCACAACCTATACAGCATAACCCAACTACGCGTACAGCCAGTATTCACTCGTTCTCAACACTCAGGAACACACCAAGACCCAAGAGCACGCATATAATCACTTGTAAATGGGTCCCTAAAAGGCCTCATTTTCAAACCAAGGTACCGATAATGCTCTCTAGAGTCTCTACGAAACCAAAAACAATGCCCGTCCACTGCATTTGGCAGCCTAAGACCTGTAATAAACCCCCCGACCCCAATTTGTAAATTCATCCCCACTTACTAACTTCATTAGTCTCCTAGGACTACCCAAGCATTAACTACACACACGTGCACCGAACACTTACTAACCCATTATTCGCTCCCGACCCTCATGTTAATATTGTGATGGGAACAACAACGGTCCTCCCTTGTCCTGTACAATGTTAACACATGCTTGTATATTCTCACAGAGACAGGTAGCAAGAAGTAACATGGCAGATACGGTAGGAACTAGCTCCCAGGCAGGCACCAGCCCCCAAGTGGTGGACATTGAAAGCCTTCCGGTCGAGGAGGAATTAAAGGAAAGACCAGTGGCATTACGGGCATTACATGCCATACCAATTCAGAATCCTCCACAGGGTCATACCATGCCGGTGGGCAAAACCTCACACTGGTTCAGTGACGTTGCTGGACCTCTGGGTGAAGGCACATACATGTGGGAGTCCGAGGTAGAGTTCAATGGACGTTGGGGCAGATACCATTTCTTTACCAGGGAGTTTGAAAAGCTACAGAATAATGAAGGACTGAAGTCGATATGGAAGAAGGCCGGGCTTTATGGTTACTTCAAGTTCCAACTACCAAAGCCAGATTTTCTAAGGTGCTCATACTTAATTAGTACCCTCACTCCCAGCAAAGACAAGAAAGGATACAACTCCTTTGTGCTCCCATCACTCACAAGGGGCAACGAGCTGAAGCGTTTCCGCTTGACTATCAACTTGGTGAGAGAAGCACTCGACATGAGAGGTATACACATCCCAACAGAGAAAGAGACTATGGTTCCAGACAATATGAAGAATACGAATCTGACGAAGTTGAAGGACATGGTTGCGATGACACCTACGATTGCCATCCACTTACGCATGGTCATGCAACATTTCGCATTCCCCGCGCAGGAGAGGTTCACAATGCCTCCCAAAAAGATCTGGTTTAGCCTCTACCTGGCGGATGCTTTTGAGTTAACCATCAATATGCCCCACTAGAATATCGACCAGATTCATATGGCTCATCAGAGATGGTATAAGAAGCAAAAATCTGTGCTGTATGGTTGCTGTGCACTTACAAGAATTGTATACAGATGTCTCGCATATGATGTACCGGTGCAGAGGGCTCTCATTTGGTCCAGAGCTCAGGAGTTCCAACATAGATTGTCAGCTGTAGGGCCTCCCTCAAAGAAGATGAGAGGCGCTGTCCAGATGCCTTGTGCACAAGCTCGCGGTGCAACCCTAACGCCTGAAACAACCCCAAGACTTCCTCGACGCGTGCAACCATTTACTATCAGGTTACCCAGACACAGCACTGATGGCCCGAACCTTGTGTTTCTACCGACTGATCTGGAATTCCTGCATGGATTCACTCTGGAGGATCTAACGGACGAAGAAGTTGCAAGAATCATCGACGCTGTAAATGTGGAAGTTGAAGAGGAGCAAGCCGGTGGACAGCAAACTGCCCCTGACCAAGCCCAGCCCAGCCAACCGGACGTAGTCAATGTGGACGATGAAGAAGAAGCTCATGAGGAGGCACAGGGTGGACAATCAGAAGCAGAAGAACAAGAGTATGATCAGGAAGCCCTACAAGTACTGGAAGGTGCCCCAGCCTATACTAACGCATTAAAGAAGCTCTACGATACAATGAACCGAGTCCAAGAGCAACACAGGCTATCATTAGCTGCAGGAAAAGCCCTCATGAACCAGATTCTGGAGGAGGAAGGCGTGGATGAGCAATACCGTGCCACCCTGGAAATGATATCAGATGCTTTGGGAGTCCCTGAAACGGTGCACACTGCACTAGCGCAATCACGAAGGACAGAGAAAAGATATGGAAGACGCCCCCCACGAACAGGAAAACGAATGAATGTATTAGGTTCAGGACCACAAGGCACCCCCACAACCACTGGCACAGCACACACCGTTCACGACACCGAGGAAGCCCACACATCGAGTGCACCCCCATCACCTCCCTTGCCACCTTCTCCCCCACATCCGCCCCATTCACCTCCCTCTACCATTGTAACCTCTACTGTCACCACCTCCGAACCCACTACACACACCGACGCACAAACCATCAGTCAACCCACACACTCTATTTCCACTGAACACATAAGCCTAACCACAGCCACGGTAAATCCCACTACTTCCATCACACTTCCTGGGAGTTCACAATTACACACACCTCTATACACGTTCACAACTATCACCGCAACCACAATCCCCATGTTCACAGTCACTCCCATCACGGCCTCCACTTTTGAATCCAAGGAGGTATCACCCACGTCTGCACCTCTCCCACCCCCCATTTACCCACAATCTCCCATTCCCCCACCTCCCCTCTCACCCTTCTCCAGTACTGCATCCACAATTCCCATTCCCTTTCCCTTCCCCGCTGCATTCAACACCATTTCTCCCACCATTCCTCTTAATAATGTATTTAATAATATGTATCAATGCATGTCCCAACTCCAGCAACACTACCAACACCTCGACAACCAACATACAAGGCTTTTCCGAAGCCACGAAGATCTCCAAGCACGATGTAAGGATCTTGAAGAGCAGAAGCAGCTACTACAACAGCAGCACGTCACCTTACAGGAACAATATGCACAATTAATAGCCAACCCACCCCAAGTAGATGATGAAGAACGACGACACATGGACGAGATGCTACATTCTCAGATCACGGAAACCCTTAAGCTTCGACGGAACTTGGGCCTCCTACGCAAGCATATGTCTACAGCGCTAGAGGAGAATAAACGATTACAGAAACAGAACGAAGAAAATCTGGAGGCGGCCATGGAGGGTTCCCCACAGGAGATTGACCCAGAGCGATTCAAGGCAATTCCCTCTGAGAATATGAAAGTGGTGTTAGAAACTCATGCAGATCTCATGGAGGCCCATGCCGCATTAGAAAAAGAGAGAGATGATTTGCTAAGGCAGTTGGCCACCTGTTGCAGAGCTAAAGAGCGCACAAAGCAGAGAAAAAAGACGGGCCCCAAAATTTTTCCGATTTGGACCACATATTTTTGTAACATATTCATTCTTGTAATATATTTCCCTTTGTAAAGGCACTAGAGGAGTCTTCTAGATGCATTCCCACAGAAGAATAGAAGCTTACCCATGTAAAATAGTAGGAAATTAGCTTTTAGTGAATAAAGTGCCGGTCACTTGTGTGAAAGGACCATTTTTAGGGCACTAGTATATAAGTCAAATGTGACTCTTTGTAAAGAACTTTTTGCCATTGTGAGAAGAGAGAGCACAGAATTTCGAATTTGTGTCTTCTTCCCTCTTCATCTCCTTCTTCGCGAGCTTGTATGCATGTGTATTGCTTGGAAAGAGTGCTTGTGAGTGTTGTCTATCCTTGAGAGTGTTTCTTTGCTGTAGGAGAGGTGTGTCCGAGGTGTAGGAAGTGCTGAAGCGTAGGAAAGTATTTTCGCGATTCAGTATTTCTGTCATAACTTGAAGTAGGAGCGTCGGAATTGAGTGAAAACACTGCCATTGGATGCCTCTTCTCGAGAGCTTCGAAACGCATATGCTATTCGCTATGTTTGGAGCTCGGAGCTAGGAGAAAAGTCCAAAATACTGACGGTTGCTGCACCAAGTATCGTTTCGCCTTGACCAACAATTGGAGCTTGTTAGGATAAGTATTTGCCTCATTTTCATTCTTGAGTAGTTTACTTGCATTGACCATTACGTGATTGCATGTCTTCATACACTCGGCTAGGTTAGTATACTCTTTGGATTGATAATTAAAAGCGTGTATCCCCACTATATGCACTTGTGAGGGGATTGAGGTATAGTCTCTTTCTCCGCAAGTCCCTAAGTTGAAGCTTAGGTCAACACACTTTTTGGCGCCGTTGCCGGGGAGTGACGAATCAAACCGAGGCATTCGTGTGATGGTAAGTAGCTTTTTGATTTGAAGAACTTGGAGGAGCGGAAATCTTCTCTTCTTTGGTAAGTCATTTTCAGCCGCACTTGCTACTTCTCATTCTTGGAGTGTGTGTAGTGAGTTGATAGATTAGGGAAGAGAGTAGGAGTGAGTAGAGAGTGGTCTAAATCATTAGAGTAGGCTTTAGTTTTGTTCAAAAAATTTTCCTTTTTGTAAGCTAGAATTTTCCAAGTATAAAAGCCAAAAAAAATTTCATTTTCAAATCACTTGTTGAACAAGTATCGTGGAGAGAGCAGTCGGGTATCGTGAGAGCTTGCAGAGATCGTGGGCGAGTTTTCAGGCGAGCTGGAGCTTTACAAGGCAAGGGGAAGTGAGAAAGGAGTTGAAAGTGCATCAGAGGTGAGCCTAGCAAGTCCTAATCCTGTTACACCATTCAAAAAAATCATTTTTAGTCTAAAACGACCTGCGTCAGAGATCGTTGGGTTGTACTGAGGTGAAAAGGTGAGTTTTGAGTGATCCAGAAAGTGGAGAAGGGGGAGGAGAGTGCATAACACAAGTGCATTGAATCAAAAACTTAAAAATTTTTGTCAAAACTTGAAATTGGGTCAAGTATCGTCTTTGCTCCCGCGGTCGAGTATCGCGATACTTGTCAAGTATCGTGGAACTCCTGTGGTTGAGTATCGCAATATTTCCCAAATATCGGTATCGTCTCGATCAGAGATCGTTTGTGCCCAAAGATCGTGTATCCTTGGCTCAAGTATCGTGTTCCAGAGATCGCGATACTTGCCAAAGATCGTCGATCGTTGAGGACAAAGATCGGTATCGTTTCGGTCAGATATCGCGTTGGCCAAGTATCGGATATCGTGTCCTAGAGATCGCGATACTTGCCAAAGATCGTCGATCGTTTGGTCGAGTATCGTGTATCAAGTATCGTCTGCACCAAATATCGTGTATCGTGGCCTGAAGATCGCGATACTTGTGAAGTATCGTGTATCGTTTGACCAAGTATCGTAGAGACAGAGGTCGTGTATCGTTTTGGTCAAGTATCGTGTATCGCGTCTCAGAGATCGCGATACTTACCAGCGATCGCGTATCGTTTTGAGCCAAGTATCGTCGATCGTGTATCGTGTTGACCAAAGATCGTGGAGTCCAGAGATCGTTTTGTCAAAGATCGTTTGGTGAAGTATCGTGTATCGTGTATCGTCTGGACTCAGGTATCGAGTATCGTTTCAAACTCAGAGATCGTGTATCGTGTCCATCAAGTATCGTCTGGGCGGAGATCGTTTTCCAACGATCGTTTCGTCCAAGTATCGTGTCAGTCAGCGATCGTTTCGACAGATATCGTGTATCGTGGATTTTAGGGGTCAAGTATCGTGACTTGAAATCTTCCTTCAGTCATTTTCCAGCCTAACTTTTTCCTAGACTTCTAAGTCATAACTTAGAATTCTAGAGGCTAGAGGAGGACAAGATTGGATCAGAGCTCTTAAGTGAATGAACCTGAGATCCGGAAGAACCCTAGGAAGCCGAAGAAGTGTAATTTCTTCCGTAGGGAGTGTAGCTGAACCAAGTAACCGTTCACACTACTCTGAGACCTCCAGTGAGTCAGAAGGAGAAATCCCAATGGCTTCAAAGGATATGCAAAACACTGTGCCCATGATTGGCCAGATGTCCATCATTGAGGGTGAATACAGAACTTCCTTAGAATACGTGAGCACCAACCACAATGAGATCCCTATCTATTTGGATGGTCTAAACAGATCAGTGGCCAGACTGAGGAAGGCTTCAGAGGTCTACATAGTGCCAAGACCAGCAGTTAAGTACATAGGAGGACTGTACATGGATAAACAAGACACTCAATATGTGGTCACAGAACACCCTGAAATCATTAATGAGCGTGGTGAGGAAAATAATGCTTCGAGCTTAAATGGATATGGAAACGAAGAGCAAGTAACTACTCCTAGAGGGAGATCAACAATTACTAAACTTTGGAGAGGAGACCTAGTTCCCCAGGATGATACTCTGATAGATGTGTATTTGATCAACGGAATGGAGCACCTGCTCAGAGCCCATTCCTCTATATGGGAAGCTGCTCCTAATCCAGTTACCATCTATGAGTTACAAGATCCTGAATTCTCCACCATCATCACATATTTGGACAAAAATCACAGAAGGTATTGGCCAGTCACAGAATTAGAGAGAGCTGAGCTGAAATATCAGAACATCCCAGTGTTCCCCCCTAGGGACCAAGCCACTACGTCACGGAATCCACATGGGATTTCTCAAAATGATTCAATTCAACAATCGGGACAAACACAACAAACGCATCAAACCCAGATCCCTGTCAGACCACATGTACAATTCGCAATGCCTGCCACTAATCCTAACTACCGGCCACAACCAGCCATTGACCCAAGGCATGGAGTTCATACTCCAGTCAGACCGCAGGTAGTACGAGGACCAGGTATACCAATAGGAAGACCCAACTACCCTGTAATGCCTAGACAACCTGAAGCAGGAAGGAGATTAAGGCCGATCCAAGTGGCCAAGTGCATGAGAAATCATTATGATGTCTCTAGTGAACCCTATAATCACATAGCAGAATTTAAACTAGTTAGAGCCGAACAGGTAGATGACTTCATGATTCAATATGAGTCTTTTGGCCTTACCTTGTCAGACACAGCTTTGGCCTGGTTTCAGCCATTGGATCCAAATACCTTTCAGAACATGGATCAGGTATATCAAGAAATGATTGAAGAATTTACCAAATCTGGAATTAAAAACAATTCTTCATCATTAATCCACAGCTTTAAACAAGTCCCTACCGAATCAGTAAGATTGGCAGCCAGAAGATTCAAGCAGTATGTGGATAGATGTCCCGTAGAAGAGAGACCAACACAAAACAAAATGGTATCATTGTTCTTAGAAGGACTGTTGAACGGAACCTTGAGGTCATTAGTGTAGGTGAAGAGAGTTCAAACTTTGCAAGAGTGTATGAAGGAATGTATAGACCTAGAAGATAACCTTGCAGAAGACTTGAAAATACCTCAAGGAAGTGTGAAAAGCGAAGAGTCAACAAGTAGCACATCAAACCCCAAAAACAACGCAGAGGAAATTGCCGACTTGTTAGCAAAAAAACTGAATGTTCAAGGACAGAGGAATTATCCCACCAATCCTATGAGAATGCCTATGCTTAGAAGATGTATGCAGTGCGGAGGAGATCATCCTTCTCATTTGTGTACTAGGGGAGTAGTCCCACCACCTGCCTATGCTCCTCATAGACCCTCTGTCCCCGGACCACTACAATATTGCAGTATAGAACAGAGATACACAAACCATAGCACCGAGAACTGCCCTTACAATAGGCAAACCAGACCCACCCAGCCTTATGTGAGACCATATGGATACCCGCAGAACCAGCAGGGAGGAGAAGCCTTTAGATATCCCTCATACCAGCCGCAGGCACCATTACCACGACCATACGCATATCAGGGATATACGCAACCTCAACCAGTGCTAGGACAACAACCGCCCCACCCTCAGAATGTTGTCCCAGTTAAGATAGCTCAACCAGAGGAAAACCTAGAAAGGGCTATAGTGCCAGCCACACCTTTGACTAGCAGTGAACCATATGACTCATTTTACGAATCTAGTCAAGGAACATACCCTGGTTATGAGAGCTCAATAATGGAATATGGGCAACAATATGACCCATATGCTTATGGCATGGAGACACCAGAGAGTTCATATAATTACGAGCAGGATTATGTACCTTTAATGTACACGGCTCCGAGAGCAACCATGCCACCTCGACCAATGAATAGACCGCCTGTACCTAGAGGACCATGCTACAGATGTGGAGGTGACCACTATATTAGAGAATGTACATTGCCAAACCCACCACCACCACAAAGAATTTGGGAAGGCTACTGTAGCGATTGTGGGAAGGAACATCTTTTCAGAGATTGTCCTAAGAATCCCAACAAAGTCACTTCTAATGTGCAGATTAATGTGATAGAAGTAATTGAATCATCAGGGAGCGACAAGGAGTACACTATACCTTTAAAAGCCATAACAAGAGCAAAGGCTAGAGAGAACCCTGATAAAACAGCCGAACATAATCAAAGTGACAAGGATGGAAATACACCCGTCCCTCACAGAGTAGAAGACTCCGAAGAACCAGAGAGAAGTATTGCCAGTAAAAGATCACAAAGATGGAAGAACCGGAGAGAGAGGATAAAAGAAAAAAAGTTGTTACAAAAGAAGGAAAATGAAAAGAGTAAACAGAAATCAACAGAAGAATCACAAGTGGAAGAAGAAAATAAAAAGGAGAATAAAAAGGAGGAGGTAGGATCAGTATTAGCAGACCCAATGCCTGAGGAATTAGCCATGTGGATTCAGGCATACAAGGCGAGAATAAAAGCAGGACCTACCATAGAACAACATGAGAGAGAATATCCGAGAGGCGACTTAGAGAAAGAAAGATTGGAAATCTGCAAAAAACTGATAGAAGTTGCCCAACAAACATTAGAAAAACCCGCTTCACCTTTACCAAACAACCGAATTTGCGAAGAAAAATTCCAAGAGTGCCTAAACACTCAGGAAAAGCCTAACGTAAATAGACCTCTGAATGATGAAATTGGTATTGAGAGAAAGGAAGGATCCATAGTCCCTGAAACAGAAGGAGATTGGACTAAGGATCTATGGGCGCGAGTTCAAGAGGACAAGTGGAAAAAAGTAGAAGGAATGGAGCCGCCCTTTGAAGAGTTAGAAGCAGAAAACGAAATAGAAGGTTCAATACCTGAACTCAATTCAGAAGAAATTTTTCCAATGGATGCAAGTGACAGAGAAGTGGAAGACGATGTAAAGGAACTACCCAACTACACCGGGGAGTACGAGCACAACTCAGAATTGTTTCGTATTCCATCAATAAAGAGACGAGAAACGAATCCATCAGTTCAAACATCGGAAATCATACAACGTCTTAGAGAGACGAAAATCCCATGTACCTTGACATTCGAGGAACTGTTAAAGGTAAAACCACATTTAAAAGAGAAATTGATCAATCAATGGGAAGTCAAGGAGGAAAAGAAGGAAATAGCTGACGAAGTGAAAACGGTGAGAATTCCAGTGGATAAAGTAGGAGACTTTAGTGAAGGGGATGAAGGAAATACATGCCTACCAATCACCTATAGGGGTTACACAACCAAAGCCATACTAGATTCAGGAGCTGGTGTTGGCATTGCTACCAAAGAAATTTGGGAGAAGTGGGGAAAACCAGCATTGAGACCAACACGCATGAAAATTCAAATGGCAGATGGACATACGGAAAGACCCTTAGGATTGTTGGAACGAGTAGTCTTCACTACGTGCGGAGTGGAATTCGAACATACTTTAGCAATATGTCACTTTGAAAGGCCAAGCAATTATGAAATGATCTTGGGAAGGCCATTCATGAGACAGCTAAAGGTCGTACAAGATTGGGGAAAAGATGCAGTGTACCTACAACACGCAGGAGTCACCACTAGGATCAACCTACATACGTACACATATCAAGATGTACCACCTCTGCAATGGAATCAAATCCATAAAGAGGAAGACGACCAATCGATTCATAGTGCAGGTTCTAGTGACCAATCCTGGATGAACGAGGACACTCATCTATGGATATGCCAAGCTGCAAAAAAGGAAGAAGAGAGAAGAAAAAATTGGCAGCAGAAACAAGGTGTAGTGAGATCGGTACAGGATCCAGCTTATATGCCACAAGTATTTCCAGACGAAGAATTCGAACCTCACGGTTGGATGGAAATTTTAGCCACCCTCGATGTCTGTGTAAATGAAGAAGTGGTAACCATGAACGAATGTATTGACGAAGAGGGTTATGACGTTAGTCTGTATATGGTAGTCCTTCAGGAGGCAGAAGAAGGAGAAGTGATCGAGAAAGACTGGAAGGAGGACTACGAGAGCATTGAGATGGAACCAGAACCCATGGATCTAGGGATTAGTACCACCAACATGGATATCACTGCCAATGAACAACATAAGGATCTCACACAAAAAGAAGAATTAGAAGTTGAAAGGGAGTTAGAAGATGAAGATAACAAGCTTTAAGACCAATTTGAGGTACCAGGTCACTTTAAAAAATACAAAGTGGAAGAGAGGAAGATTGCTATTCAAATGCCTAAAAGAGAAGCACAACCTGGAATAGCATATGATAATAAAGAACAAACCAAAAAAATAGTTGTAACCATGGAAGGAGGAGAGGAACGATGTACTTTCATAGGACAGGATGTCTCAGCGGAAGAAGAGCAAGAGTTAATTCGACTCATAAGAGAATACCGAGATGTCTTCGCTTGGACTTATAAGGACTTAAAAGGAGTAGATCCCTCCATATGTGCGCATAGAATCCCCATGACATCCGAGGCCAAGCCTTCTAAACAGAGATCTTATACTTATAATGATCTGTATTCAGCCAAAATAAAAGAAGAGATAGATAAGTTGTTGGATGCTGGATTCATCTATGAAATTGAGCACACGGAATGGGTGTCACCCTTGGTGGTTGTACCAAAGAAGAATGGAAAGTTAAGAGTGTGCATCAATCTGAAAAAAGTAAACGCCGCAACCATAAGGGATAGCTATCCCTTACCAATCACTGACCATCTCTTGGAAAGGGTAGCAGGGAAAGAAGTTTATAGTTTTCTGGATGGCTTTTCAGGGTATAATCAGGTAGCTATTGCTCCTGAGGACCAACACAAGACTGCATTTGCAACTGAATGGGGAGTATACGCCTTTAGAGTCATGCCTTTTGGTTTAACGAATGCCCCAGCTACATTCCAAAGATTGATGTGTCATGTGTTCAAAGAATTCTTGAGAAAAAGCATGGAGGTATACGTGGATGACCTTTGTACATATTCAGCTATACGATCAGAGCACATCCCTGAATTAGAAAAGATTTTTGCCAAATGTCGACAATATCGAGTATGCCTCAATCCTGAAAAATGTGTCTTCATGGTGCGACAAGGGAAAATCCTAGGACACATAGTCTCAAGAAATGGGATATCCACGGATGAGGATAAGATTAAAGTCATATTGGACTTACCAAGACCCAAAAATGCAAAGGAAGTACAAGCCTTTATGGGACACTGTGGATATTACCGTAGGTTTATTCACATGTATGCCATAATAGCTAAGCCCTTATACGGTCTATTGACTCAGTTCACTTGGAGAGACGAGTGTGAGAAGGCTTTCAACGAGCTTAAAAAGCGGCTGAGTACAGCCCCAATTCTAAAATCACCCAACTGGAGCAAGCTTTTTCATATTCATGTTGATGCTTCGAACTATGCCATTGGATGTATCCTAGCTCAACCGGCTGATGAAGGAAAACTTGATCATCCAATCGCGTATGCGAGTAGACAACTAAACCAAGCAGAAAGAAATTACACGACTACTGAAAGAGAGGGTTTAGGAATGGTCTATGCAGTGAAGAAGTTTAGACATTACCTCTTAGCCAACAAGTTCAAATTCTTCATAGACCATCAAGCTTTGTTGTATTTAGTCAATAAACCATGTAACACAGGAAGGTTGGTACGATGGTTCTTGTTATTAATGGAGTTCGACTTTGAGGTAATAGTGAAAAAAGGAAACACACATGTGAGAGCAGACCACCTTTCCAGGCTAACACACGGAGAGCCACCAAGTGGAGTGTCTGATGATTTACCAGATGCGTATCTGTTTAATCTAGAAGTGTGTCCGAAATGGGCAGAAAAATTGACCCCTATACTTACGCATGGCCCTCAACACTCAATCAACAGAAATAGCAAAAAAGAAATTCTTCAATCAAGGAACTTACACATCGTCGCAGGAAGTGTGTATTACAAGGAACCAAATGGAGTGTTACTCAGATGTGTAGAGGAGGATGAACAAAAACAACTGATCAACCAAGCACATGTGAACAAGTGGAAAACCCATCAAGGGATGCACGGAACAATTCGAGAATTAAAAAGATTAGGCGTATATTGGCCCGACATGTCCAAAGACGTTCACGATTATGTAAGTAATTGTGTGGAATGCAAAGAAGCTAGCCCAGAGGATCACGTGTCTTTACCTTTTTCTACCATAGCACCTAATTGGAGTAAAACATTAGTACGATTCCTCAAGACGAAAGAGCACGAAATAGGAGCTAGTCTAGCAAGAAAGCGATCCCTAGAAGAAATGAGCAAGGATTATGTGATAATGGGGAAACAACTGTTTAGAAGAGGGAAGGACAATCAACTCAGATTGTGTGTGCATGAAGGAGAATATCTTCCCATATTAGAAATGGCACATGCAGGGGCTGCGGGAGGACATTTCTCAGCAGACAGAACGGTCAAGATGATTCTCTTTGCAGGCCTGTGGTGGCCAACTCTACATATGGATGCGGAGACATATGTGAGAAGTTGTGAAACATGCCAGAGAGCGAAATATCCCATTAGAAGAGATGACATGCCTTTAAGACCGATGGTATGTGCAAGAGCATTTACCAAGTGGGGAATTGACTTCATAGGACCTATCAATCCACCGGCCAAAGGATCACATGCTGAATACATCATAGTAGCCACCGACTACTTGACTAAGTGGGTAGAAGCAAAAGCCACCAGAAAGAATGATGCTCAAACCACAGCAAAATTTCTCTTTGAGCACATTTTCACACGCTTTGGACTACCGATCGAGATAGTGAGTGATCGAGGCACACATTTCTTAAACGAAGTCATTGAGTCACTAATGAATGACTTTCTTGTGATTCATAAAAAATCAGCCCCATACCACCCCCAAGCTAACGGACAGGCTGAAAGTTCCAACAAGGTACTATGTACTGTATTGACAAAGATTGTCAATAATGGAAGGTCAGATTGGGACAAACAATTGCATCACGCAATTTGGGCCTTCCGAGTGGCATACAAAACGGCCATTGGAACTACACCTTTCAACCTAGTGTACGGGCAGAATGCCATTTTGCCAATTGACTTCTTAGTACCTACACTGAAAGTGGCCCAGCAATATGAGTGGAACGGTCATGAGTTGTCTCAGCAATTAGATCAAATTGAAAAGCTACATGAGACTAGATTGCAAGCGGTAGCGGGCATTTATGCAGCCAAACGGAGACAAAAGGCTTATTATGATGCACATATAAAAGACAAGGGACTAAAAGAAGGTGACTTAGTCCTAGTATACACCCTCAAACAACATGCGAAGAAGCTCCAAAAACGCGGATATGGACCCATGATTATAAATCGAATCTCTACTAGTGGTGCAGTCAATCTCGCCACACTAGACGGAGATGTTCTTCCCAACTACATCAGTGGATGCAGAGTGAAAAGATTCATGGAGCCTTTGACGGATCAAATGCTAGCACGACTGTTAGGAGCTCAAAGTAGGAAAAAGGAAGAAGAACGCATACGAGAAGAAGCGAGACAGGAAGCCCTAGAACGTATCAGAAAACGGAAAGAGTGGATGAGAGAAAGAGACGAGAGATATCGAGTAGGAGAAGAACTCATCCCAATGGCTAATTTTAGAGCCACTGAGAACTCCGGACAACAAAGAAGACAGCCTTACTTGAACCTGGGAGCAGGACGAAAAGAGTACCACTTAGTGGATGCTCTCATAGACACAGGAGCAGCCATAAGCTGCATCAGATCTTCTTTGTCTCAGAGACTTAACGAGGAGTTACGGCCATCGAAGGCATAGCTAATTGGAATAGGAGGAAAAATTACTCAATGCATAGGTGAGATAACTTTACCTTTACATATGGGGAACAACACTATGGAGCAGAGACTCTTAGTGTGTCAGGACCAGGATCTGCTTGAAGATGTGGTATTAGGACAAGATTGGATCTATGAATATGAGGTAACCATTCAATTGGCTTTAGGATACATATCTGCCAGAATAGGACCTCGTGAGGTATTTAGTTTGCTAGACGAACGACCACACAAAGCCGCTACTATAAAGCCAGAAGTTCATCCCAATGAACAAAGTCATGATTGTATGTTCACTAGCACTATAGAAACCCCATCGTCAAGTACTTCATGTGAGAATCCCGTGAGTCCTGTGTGCACTCCATCTTTGAGTATAGAGAATCACAAGAGTGCACCTGAACATGAAATTCAGCCCAGTGAACCACAAGGCAAAAGAGAGAATACTCCTCTGCAAGAATTGAAGTCAACACCAAGAAGAACCGCATTCATCAAAAAGGTGGAAAATACAGTACATTCCATCCAAGTGAAGCAAGTTTGGATGCCGAAAGACAAGACAAATTGCATACGTCAAGAAACTACTTCCAATTGCACACATGAGGAGTTGTCGAGATCCAAAGTATGCATGATAGGGCCATATTACAAGGCCAAGCATTCGGCACGTCTTTCTTCTACTTTCGGATAGGCACGCACATTTTCCCTTTGGAAATAGGAGAGCACTTGTACATATATAAAAAGATTACTCCAAAAAAATTCACTAGCCGCTTCGGCTATGGACTAACTTTTATGTTTTCTTTTCAGCAAAAAAATAGAAAAATACATGAAAAATTCAGGTATTACCTTTCTCACACCCACGGGAAAGGGACGGCACCATGCACTCGGAGCAACATCGAATTATTAATCAACATATGGAGGAGGATTTCTAAAAAAATATATGGATACTAATTCATACTCCATATTGAGTGCAGATGGCTTCCACTGATTCCGAAGCAACACAGCAAGAAGAGGTGCAACTTCTTCCAATGGAATCAGTAACTAAAGCAAGAGGTCACTGGTTCAGGGACGATCAGCCAGTGTCGGACTTAATTTTCATGGCTACCATCAAAATCATGGACACGCACCATTACTTTCCTATCATGTCCCAAGATTTCAAGACTATAATACAAGGGTTACCTCATATTGAGGATGTGTGGACACAAGCAGGCATAGAGTCATTCTTGAAGTTACCCATATATGTACCAGATTTTCAGAGGTGTACACAGGTGATGAACACCATGCAGCCTGCTGCAACAAAAATCTCAGTCCCAGAAGCACAAGTATTGGACAAAGTTGGGACATGGAAGACCATACAGTTCACACATGAATTGATTAATAAAGCGTTTGGATGGAATCAAGCAGGGATTACTAGTGTGAGGGAAGAATGCCATGATCCGAAGAAGAGATCATTTCTGGAAATCAATCGAATTGACATAGAGGATGTTGTACGGCTGGTGCATCAACACTTCTGTTTTCCAAGTATGCACAGGTACACCGCACCTCAAAAGATAGTCGTCCAACTACTGTCACATGCCATGAGACAGATAGGCAACAAAGTGAATCTAACAGGCTATGTACAAGAACGACTGTTTGAAGCCCAAAAGAAGTGGGGTCAGAAGAAATTTCTGAATGGCAGTTCAGCTTTGACATTGCTCATATATGAAGCTTTGGACATGAAAAACTGTTTAAGGGAGATGCCAACATCAGAAGGGCTAGCTACATATGTGAAATCCGCCTCAGTTCCCAAAAAGAAGAAAAGTGCTACGGTTATGGAAGAGGCAAGAACTAGCTCTCAGCCAAGAATGAGAGGCACCAAAAGACTAAGAGAAGTCAAGACAGAGGAAGAAGGAATATCTATGAAAAAAAGAGTCCATGTACTGCCAAAGGTGACACTTGTAGGACAGAAACAAATCACGGAGGAAGAGTTGACCAAAGCACTTGAAGAAACGCACAAATATACGGAAGGACAAGTCAACTTACCTATGCAAGGTCATCACTATCAGTAGTCACAACAAGAGTCAAAGACAAAAAGAAGACTCACTAAAGTCCACCGATACCGTGAAATCGGATTAGACAATTCCAGCTCATCTACTCAAGACAAAGAAGAAAAGGACACATCATTGTTGGATGTGGAAATTCGAAGCGAATCAAAAGATGAAGGGCAATGGACCGAACTCAATGAAGTGAATTATGATGAAGAACCAGAATGCCCCAAACCGATTGATCAAGATATAAAAATGAATCAGAAAACCACAGGCACAAAGGCAGATGAGGAGATCTCGGCAAAGGAAAATGAAGATCAGAATATAGAAACGGAAGAACCATTCACGCCTATCAGGGTTGTAGCAGAACCGTCCCCAATGGATGTCACGTTTCAGGGGAGCGCTACTAAAAAGAAAGAAGCAAGAGGCTATGATGAGGAACCCAAGATACAATTGCAAGTTAGACAGCCACACAACGAGACACTCCAGGTGGCAGAAGGCAAAGATGTGCAAACAGGAGAGACTCCGGAAATACCAAAGACATGGCTAAATGTAGACATCGTTCAGCTCAAGCCTGTTGTGCAAGATATGATTAGAACAGCTCTGGATACACAACAACTGATGCTTGATGCTGATGAAGATTATGACAAAGCCATGCAAGAAAAGAAACTAGAGATGAGCGAGACTGAGAAGACACGCCTTCACGCACGCAGCAAAATCTTAGAGTCTCAGCTCAAGGCCAGTATGGAGGAAGCTGACAACATGCGACAAAGAAATAAAGAGCTAATGACAGCTCTCATTAGTGATCAGCCACTGGCAATAACTGATGATCCACAAAGAAATGTCAAAGACCTGGAAGATCAGATCACTAAATTACAAGATCAGCTCAGACAGGAGCAAGAAGTCATAACGGATTGGGAAAAGAGGTATATGGAGGACACAGCAGCCCTCAGAATGAAATGGAAAAAAGCAGAAAATAACTACCTGCGACAGTGCAAGGAAGACACAGAGCAAATGAACATTGTGGCTCAAGAATTAATGAAACTTCAAGCAACTATTGCTAAGGCCGAAGAGGAAAAACAACAAAAAGATGATTTAATCAAACGACTTCAGGAGCACTTAGAGCAGCAAGCACAGCAGGGGACACCAGTAGTTCCGCCAAAGACCTCGGCTACTGTGGAGGGAGGTACGCCCTCTCTCTCCCCCCTTGTATAATTCACCAATAAGGGAGGAAAAGGAGGTTCCATTAGAACCTAACACACGAAAAATTGCAGAGCTGAGCAGGACAGAAAGGGCACTACTGGTGTCCCAGCTTACGGTTGAATTTGAAGATCAAATCATCAATCTAATGAAAGAGGCTCAAATCGACAGCAAGCAATTGGAGCAAATACTAAGGCAATGTACCATACGGGCTTTTGAAGGAACAAACCAGGCATTACATAAAACAGACTACAAATAAGGAACCTGATCAAAATCTCCATTTTTGGTATGATACTTTTAAATATACTCAGGTAGAGTTTGAGGCAGCAAATCCAATTTGGAGAAGAAAGCTCTTGGAAAAGCACCCTACACTACGGGTACAGTGGGAAGCATCACCGTATGAGCTTCAAGTAAACCCATCATTTTGCCCACTACCCCGTCGAAGAGCATGGACGCAATTTTGGGAAGGACAGCGACAAGGTACCATTAATAACCAATGGCTTAATTATCCGCTATTACCTAGTCCACCACACAACTACCTACCGACAGAGGAATACATGGTCAAAACCATGGAATTTTGGCTTGCAAGATATGCTACCGTTCCAGACCTGGCAGTCAAAATGACAAATAAAATATTTAGCATGCTCCTTACAGTAATTAAAGTGTTCCAACATGCTCAGTATACTTTTTTGAATTTCATCGGCATTACGCAGGGCTCGGAGGCTTTAATTTTTGATTTATCTACTATTCCCAGCCGGTTAACAATTATGGCATATTTTTCTCGGCTCATGTTTCTACCATCAACATATATGCAGACATTTGAAGAAGCATTCTTTACGGGCTTCTTCGAAATGGATTCAGAGATCTTCATTAAAATGACCTCCAACTTGAATGCACGACTGGTGGCCTACGAGATAAGTTTCTTTGCTGACCATAGACAGGCACCAGAGGATGGAGTAAAGTCTCGCCAATGGAAGGAGTTCATGTTATGTCACGCCAATCTGCTAAATCAAAGAGAGCAACAGGTCATTCAAACCTACACCCGTCGCCACAAAAAGCCTGTCGGGGACGACAGAGTCCAGGAGGGGGGCAGTGTTGAGGGCGAGACGAGTAAGAAGAGGAAAAAAAGAAAACAACGAAAGAAACAGCTTCACTAAAAGGCAAATTTAAAGATACATCTCTGCAGGAAGCCCCGCAGGGGCGCAACACCCATCTCTGCACAGAGCCCCGCAGGGGCACGCACCAGGCTACAAAGCTAAACCCCGGGGTCCCGAGTAGTGGACTTTTCAAACATCAGAGTAGGACCAAAAGTTAGAAAGGGTAGAGGCTGAAAAGTTGAAGAGGGTGACTAAGAATAGCACATTCCTAGTCACTGGTGGCGTGCGTGGCAACCCAAGTCAACAGGCAAGACAACTACATCAGGCTCTCGAGTTGTAGAGCTTGAATCAAGAAGGCCATCGAATCTGCATGTCTGTTTAACTGCAGACAATACTGACCACAGGGCGCGTGCGCGAAGCAAAGTCTGTCAAAGGAAGCAAAGTCTGTCAAGGGACGACAGAGGCGAAGAGGGGGAGAGTGTTGCAGAGCTAAAGAGCGCACAAAGCAGAGAAAAAAGACGGGCCCCAAAATTTTTCCGATTTGGACCACATATTTTTGTAACATATTCATTCTTGTAATATATTTCCCTTTGTAAAGGCATTAGAGGAGTCCTCTAGATGCATTCCCACAGAAGAATAGAAGCTTACCCATGTAAAATAGTAGGAAATTAGCTTTTAGTGAATAAAGTGCCGGTCACTTGTGTGAAAGGACCATTTTTAGGGCACTAGTATATAAGTCAAATGTGACTCTTTGTAAAGAACTTTTTGCCATTGTGAGAAGAGAGAGCACAGAATTTCGAATTTGTGTCTTCTTCCCTCTTCATCTCCTTCTTCGCGAGCTTGTATGCATGTGTATTGCTTGGAAAGATTGCTTGTGAGTGTTGTCTATCCTTGAGAGTGTTTCTTTGCTGTAGGAGAGGTGTGTGCGAGGTGTAGGAAGTGCTGAAGCGTAGGAAAGTATTTTCGCGATTCAGTATTTCTGTCATAACTTGAAGTAGGAGCGTCGGAATTGAGTGAAAACACTGCCATTGGATGCGTCTTCTCGAGAGCTTCGAAACGCATATGCTATTCGCTATGTTTGGAGCTGGGAGCTAGGAGAAAAGTCCAAAATACTGACGGCTGCTGCACCAAGTATCGTTTCGCCTTGACCAACAGTTGGAGCTTGTTAGGATAAGTATTTGCCTCATTTTCATTCTTGAGTAGTTTACTTGCATTGACCATTACGTGATTGCATGTCTTCATACACTCGGCTAGGTTAGTATACTCTTTGGATTGATAATTAAAAGCGTGTATCCCCACTATATGCACTTGTGAGGGGATTGAGGTATAGTCTCTTTCTCCGCAAGTCCCTAAGTTGAAGCTTAGGTCAACACCACCCGACAGACATCACCCAGCAAGAGCACAACCGCAGAAGATACATCTGAAGAGGTCACTAAACTCCGGGCAGAACTTGAGGAATTACGGAGTAAAGTCATGCAATACGAGCGTCAGCCCTCCCCTCTGGTAGAGCCCGAGCCTGACGATCTTGTGCCAATTGAAGTGGAAGAAACATTCGAGGATCCCTATGTACCGGTGCCAACACCCGGGGGTAAGCGAACAGAACAGGGCATGGACACAATTGAAATTGAGGCACCTGAATGGATGCAAAAATTAGAGAAAGTAGCCACGACGCATGATGATAGGGTGGCAGTCCAAATCGCACTGATGTCAAAATTGGAAGAGGTTGTAATCAAATCCGATTATTTTCAGAATCTCTCACACCATAGGTGGATCGGCCCATCGGACGACCTGTATGTTCCTTTTTGCGTGCTAATGGCGGATTATAATGCGGAGATCAAGCACCACACATCAAGGGAACCAACCTCTGCCACCCAATTTGCACCTGACGACATTCCAGAAAGTGCCAAGCAGGGACATATTCGCCAACTGACATGGAGAATTCAGCTGCTCGAAACCTACCCGGAAATGGTAAGAACATGGAACAACATGCCACTGTACATCAAATATAACCCATGTTATTGCCCTGTATTTCGAAGAAGATCCTGGCCGGAGTACACACAAACAGTGCTGACGATTAAAGGATGTGAGAAGTGGCTCAATTATGTGTACTTCGCACCCCCTAAGGGCCCACCTACTATTGGATATATGATTTCGACGATTCGACATTGGGGGGTCCGGTTCAAGAATGTACCTGATATCATGACTCAGATGTGCCTGAAGATTTTCGAACTTATGTTGGTCACCTTCAAGACCTTCAAAAATGTCAAGGAACCGCATCTCTCAGCACTAGGATTTAATGAAGGTAATCAGGACCTTGTATACGACATGAGCACAACCCCATCAATTAATGTTGTGTATGCATGGCACGCTCGCATCAAATATCTACCGGCCTGCTTCAAACAAACGTTTGAAGAGATGTTTGTCACAGGATTCTGGGAATATCACTCCGAGATATTCATTCCGAGACCATCCCATCTCTTGCAGTTGTTTGCAGTGGAACAAGCTCTACATTCCGAAAAGCTACGTATACCACATCCAGAGGTTCCCGGGCCGGTAGACTGGGATGCTCTTCTGACAGATTTGGCCAAAGGGTTGAGAATTGCTGAACATCACTTAGCGCAGGATGTCGTCGAGTACTACATCCAAAAACCCTCTCAACAAGGGTCTGTCAGGGACGACAGACGCGAGAGAGGGGGGGGTGTTAGTAGCAGACAAGGGACTGAAGGACTAACGAGGCATGGCAGTCAGAGAAGAGAGTCAGAAGGGAGAGAGGGCGCAAGCAGACAAGGGAGTCAACGAAGATCTGCCAAATAGGCCAATAATTTTCTTCAAGAAGAAGCATGCATGAGCATTTACGCAGATTTAGCACTAAGGCAACCTTAATTTTCCAAAAACCTCTACACCAATTAAAAGTGATTCTCATCACTAAACACCATTGTAAATATCATTTCATCTTTTTGTAGCTCCATTTTGTGCAAGCCAAGGAGTCCTTGAGCTTGAGGAGCTTTAGAAGTATCTACCTGCCAATTTTCGTATTTTTTAGATCTCGTTTGAGCCCTCAAATAAGCCCTGGAACCTAATTTTTAACTAGGCCGGACACTAGGTCTGGACAGGGCCAAAGCTAGTCAAAAACTATAAAAGGAGCTAGAGAGCTCATTTTTGAGGTTAGATTATAATTGAAACAAACTTGTAAGAGCTTCTTGAAAAGTAATCTAAGAACTCCATTGATTCTCACTCTTTGTCTTGCCGTGTGTGCGCGTGTGTGTGTATGTGTGTGCATGTTTGTGTGCTTCTCACTCACGCACTTGTGCCGCCACTTGCTCGAGGTCTTCATACCATCCTCACGTCTTCCCGGATTGACATTAAAGGAGGTGCTACTCATCACTGAACTACACCAAATTTTGGCACTGTTGCCGGGGATCGAGCTTTGAGGACGAGCGTGTGATGGTAAGAGGTAGGGTTGACGCGTTGGAGTTGTAGGTATTTTCTTCACTCTCATCGATTTTCTTTTACTTTCTTCTCCATCTTCATTTCCATCATCATCATCACCATCTCCCACCTCCATCTCCATCATCGCGAAAATTTCTGTTTTTTGATCATATCACCTTTCCCACCTCATTTCCCTCATTTCACGTGTGAGAGAGAGCGAGAGAGCGATATTGTGTGTGTGGATTTTGCATGTTTCTTGAGTTTCATTGCAGGTTCTTGCCGAATCACCATCCCCAGCTTCCTGCGCAGGTAAGAAAAACTTAGAAACTGTCTCGCGGTCGCAGGCTTCTGTCGATCGCGACTGACAGAAATTTTTGGTTTTTTATGAAATTGAGTGCACCACTAGAACAAGCACAAGGAGCACATCCTAAAACCCTAAAAACAGTAGGAAAATTCCGAGGTTTTCTGTCAATCGCGACCGACAGACCCTGTCAATCGCGATCGACAGACCTCCACGATCGATTGACTGCCACGTTGGACCCTGTCAATCGCGATTCATACCGTCGATCGCGACCGACAGCCACGATCGACACCTCTGTCAATCGCGATTGACACCGTCAATCGCGATCGATTGAAATTCCACGATTGATTGACTTTTACGCGTAGCCACGTGTCCATCGCGACTGATAGGCCCCCGATTGACTGAAATTTCAGCGAAAAATCCGGAAAACGTGTCGATCGCGATTGATACTGTCGATCGCGATTGACAGCCACGATCGACTCTGTCGATCGCGATTGACACTGTCGATCGCGACTGACAGCCCCGACGGACACCTCTGTCAATCGCGATTGACAGACCTGTCGATCGCGATTGACAGGCTTTTCGGCCAAAAATTAGGGTTTGATTTTGTTCAAATTTTGGGATAAATTTTGGGGGCAAATAGTCAATCCAATAGTATAATTGGAGGTTCCTACACTTGTGTTTTGGGAGAAAATCCTAGGATCTGTCAGCCAGATTGAATCATGTCATAACCCTCTAAACCCTGAACAGTCATAACTTCTTCGTACGAAATCAATTTTTTGAGCTCTAGGGCTTGTTGGAAAGCTCGTGGCATATACTACACGCCCTTAACTGTTTTTTATAAAGATAATGCATTGATTTTCAGATAGGGTATTTTGAAGTTGACCATACCCAGGGGGATCAAAGTCAAGGGATTTTTTAGAATTGTTTTCCTAAAAATCACTAGGCAAGTTTGTGTTTGTGCTACAGGAATGAAAATCATCGGTTCTATCTTTGAACTTTAAATCTTAAGGCTAACTTGGAACTCTTACAGATCTATTGAGAGCTCCGAAAGGTGTTCTAAGCAAGTGTAAGTGCAAGCTTGGGAACACACTTCCTGGGCACTCAAGGGCAACCAAGCAGGAAACAAAAGGTTGGAAACTTTTAACCCCCTCTGTCAATTCATAGCCTAGGCTAAGAACGACTAGAGGTAGGAGTAAGTCAGGGCGACGATAGGCAGGTGTCAAGTTGAAGACTACCTAAAAATTCAAGTTCAAGCTAAAAACCTAATCTCTGTACTGTCGATAACATAAAGGAAAAGAACCTAACGTGGAACGATCAACCTAAAAGCACGAAGAACATTCAAGTATTCCTGACGACGTAATATCAGACAAGACCTTAAACACGAGAAATAACTAAAAAGGACCAAGCGACTAATATAAAGTAACCAGCAACGAGGTTGTACTCTGGGCAAAGAATTGGGCTACTTTGATAGGCATATGAACCTTAGATCAGGACGACATCTAGTAAGGGAGAGACAAAGCCTTAGATCTTCAGAGGCTAGTGTTAACCACACTGCTAGGTCTTGGGCCTAGCAGTTGAGCCACCACTCGTACTACCCTAGCTCTGAGACCAGTGAGTCAGAGATGTCTCAAGGCATGGATAGACCTACGGGAAGTTCAGGAGTGCCTTACTTGTACAGGGTAGAAGGCCCTTACAAAACACAGTTGGAATACCTTAGGACCAACCGATTAGGTGCTAGCATCTATGAGGACGGCTTAGGAAGATCTGTGGTACAGATTAAGAATCCTGATGAGTCCATAGGATTAGAGCACCCAGCTGTCAAGTTTGAAAACGGAGCATACCTGGACAAAGAAGGAACCATATACGTAGTCACCAGTCACCCAGATAGGACGGATGAATTTGGGAATGTAATCTCAGAAGCGGACTTAGGTGACTTGGAACAAGGAAACATGGGGGCAGAACCTAGAACCCCTCGAGGCAAATCTGTTCTCACCAGGATTATCACACCTGAGTGGGTTCCCCAAGACAACAAGAGCATAGAGTTGCTCCTCAATCGAGAAACTGACGAAGCCTTTTGGAGATATAAATCTAATCAGCCAACTGATATAGGAACTATCATGATCTATGAGTTTAAGGATCCGGATAGCCCAGGTAGAGTGACCTACTTAGATCACACTTCAGAAAGGATCTTTGTGGTGACAGAAAATGATAGGCATGCTTACACTTGGAAGGGTGAATTCATTTTCCCCCAACCAAGATCGAATGTACCCTATGGTCACCCTGGAGCTCGAACATCCCAAGCTCATGGAACTCAAAGAGACAGAAGTAGAGATAGACCAGAAGTAAGCTTTGCCAACCCAGTGGGCAGAGAAAGAACGAGGACGGAGACGAATAGAGTAGAACCTGAGATACTTAGAGCCCATAGGAATCAAAGAAATGTGGATGGATTCCCGCTGCCGAGGCCTAGAGAGCACACAAGAACTTTGAGACCAACCCAGCTAGTTAAGTCCATGAAGAATTACTTTGATGGCATGGGAGATCCCTATGATCATGTGGCGGAGTTCAAGCAAGTCTTGAGAGCTGAACAAGTGGAGGATCTATTCACGCAGTACAATGCCTTCGGTCTAACCCTTAGGAACACAGCACTTACATGGTTTCAGCCATTGGACGAGCGGCAGTTCAGGAGCATAGACCAACTCCTAGAGGCTTTCATTGTAGAGTTCTCTAAGAGTGGCATAAGACACAATACCTCCTCATTGATTCACAGCTTCAAACAGACCCCCCAAGAGACTGTAAGATTGGCAGGAAGAAGATTTAGACAATATCTTGAAAGGTGCCCTATTTCGGAGCTGCCCACACCTGCCAAACAAGTAGCCTTATTCCTTGATGGATTGCTGAGTACGAAATTGAGATCCTATGTGTATCTGAAGGACCCTAGGACTATAGAAGAGTATGTACGCATGTGCATTGACATTGAAGATAACCTAGGGGAAGAACTAGAGCTTTCCAAAATCTACAAAGATTCAGATAGTGCTTCTAGTCACTCTTCCACGCAATCCACATCAATTGAGGAACTCGCAGAGAAAGTGGCCCAAAAACTAGGCATTTCTAGCAAACAAATCCCAAGGTTTGCTCCGGTGAAAAGGTGCTATACATGCGGTGGTGACCATATGGCGAATGTCTGCCCTATTATGGCTCAGCCCCAAGTAAATCCTAGTAGCCAGTACTGCACCATAGAACGGAGATACACCAATCACACCGCACAAGATTGCCCATACAACAAGCACACAGTTAGGCAACCCTACCCTCAGCCCTACCAACAAGGAAGATACCAGAACCAAAATCCACCACCACAATATGCTAGACCCCAACAAACCTACCAACCACAATATCAGGCCCAACAGAGACCCCAACCGGTGCTAGTTCAACAGCCTCCAAACCCAGCTAATGTGATTCCGGTAAAGTATACTGCTGCAGAAGAGAACATGAATAGAGCCTTAGTCCCGGTAACTTCCTTGCTCTCTGAAAATGACCTCAGTGACCATAGCTTTGATTCTACACATGTTGATAGTCCCCAGGCATACTACATGCAGTCTCCAGAACATGGTGAGTCCTATTACAGCGAAGAGCCAAATGAACCTAGTTGGGAGTCAGATTATACAAACGTCATGTATGCAAACCCCAACCCTAGGCCTCAACCTAGGCAAGTAAGACCTCCATTCCCAAGAGGACCGTGTTACAGATGCCAAGGAGATCACCTCATTCGTGATTGCCCCTTACCTCCACCTACATAACCCCAGTCAGTGACGATCCAAGGCTTTTGCCAAGATTGTGGAAAAGAGCATCTCTTACGAGATTGCCCTAAAAATCCTAATAATATGCCAAAAATCACTCCCATTAATGTGATTGGGTTGGTTGTAGATTCTTCAGGAAGTGTCACTTCCACGGCACCAGTACAGGTAGTCACTAGAGCTCAGGCATTGCAGCAAAACCAAGGGGCAAGCCAGGAAAAGGGCCCAGAGGCTAGCGAAACTGAGAGCATAACCAAGAAAAGGACTAGAGCTTGGAAAGATAGTCGGGAAAGAATGAAAAGACAATGGGCTAAAAAGATGAGTGAACTTGAGGAAAGCATAAGAGAAACCAAAGCCAGGATAACTGAACTCACAACTCAAACTCCCTCTCACACGACTCCACCACCACCATTCCCATCTCCATCCGACCCACCACCTTCCAACCCGCCTCATACTACTCCACCACCCCCCAAAGTAGGATCAATCCTAGCAGATCCCACTCCCGAAGACCTTAATATGATGCTTAAAGCATATCAGGCCAGAATCCAAGAAGGGCCAACCATAATCGATCATGAAAAGTGCTCCCCTAGAGCCGAGTTAGAGCTTGAACGAACTAAAATTTGTGCTAAGATGGTGGAATTGGCTCAAGCCATGTTCGAAGCTAGCCGCCTCTTTAACATCTCTAGCTCAGCTAAGACGCAGTTACACTTCGATGGACTGCTAGAAAGAATAGAGAGGCTAATTGCACAATCAGAAAAGGAACCTGCCCCTCTGAGAAAGGGAAGGGCAAGAGAATGGATAAGCCAGCCTCTTCATGAAGCCCATGTGCCTCCTCAAGAAGCTTATCTTTCCCCCCAACAGGCAGATGAGCCCCCCTCGAAAGCTTACGTACCTCCACAGGTTGCCTTCATTCCTTCTCAAGGAGCGTATGAGCCTGTTCGGAAAAGTAATAGAATAAGTAATCCTCCCCAGGAAGCTTGTGCTCCAGCCAACTATGAGAACAAGGAGAGAACCAACGATAGAATAAGCCCTCCTTCCCAGGTTGCTTATGCGCCTAATTCTACGGAGCCAGACACTTCTTCTTCTATGAATCGGTTTGCACCAGACTTCCTATGAGAGATTCAAGAAGACAAATGGGATAACGAAAGTGAAGTCGCCCCTCCCTTTGAACTTGTGGATGATGCACACGACCAATTCCCACAAGACATCCCATCTATTTACGGGGAACATGAGAGTACTCAGTCTCACGAGAGATTGGACTTTGAGTCTAATTCCATACAAGAGCTACCCCACTTCACAGGCCCATGGGAAGCGAAGTCCACGTGTATGAGAGCACCCACAGTCATGGTAAAGAACGACGACTCCGTCATACCTAGGAACACGGAGGTAGTAAAGAACGCCAAGGTGTAGCGTGATCTCACTTTGGAACTGCCTAAGGATAGACCAAAAGCACGGAAATATGTAGCTAGTCAAGTAACTGAAGTTGCAAAACCACGTTCCCGGGTAGGATCCCATAGGACAGTGCCAGAAATTCCCTTGGATAAGATAGGAGATATGTGTGAAGGTGAAGAAGGGAACACCTATCTCCCCATCACCTACCAGGAGTACACCACCAAGGCAATTTTGGACTCAGGTGCAGGAGTTGCAATTGCCACTACTTCCCTATGGAAGCGTTGGGGCAAGCCGGCACTCAGGCCAACAAGAATGAAATTGCAGATGGCCGATGGTCATATTGAGAGACCCTTAGGATTGCTGGAAGGAATAACTCTCACCACTTGTGGTGTTGAGTTTGAGCATACATTTGCTATATGTGACTTCAGCAAAAATCATGCCTATGAGATGATTTTGGGAAGACCATTCATGCGACAGTTGCAAGTGGTACAGGATTGGGGAACTAATTCTTTGTACCTGCAACACTTAGGTGTAACAACCAAAGTCAATCTCAAGGATTACTCTCATAGAGATGTACCTCCTATTCAGTGGAATCCCATCCATAGAGCCAAAGATGATACGGAATCGGTGCATTCCATAGGGTCTGGATCCTCATGGATGCATGAAGACACTCACTTATGGATGTGCAAAGTAGCAGTAGAGGAAGAGAAGAGAGAAAAGGCCAGAGAAATAGGTGCAAATGAAACTCATAGACCCATTCAAGACCCAGCCTATGCACCTGTAGTCTTTCCTGATGAGGAATTCGAACCCCATGGCTGGGCAGAAATTTTAGCAACCATGGACGTAGCCATCAATGAAGAACAATGGACACCTCACTGTGATGAGGATGGCTATGACATTTCAGTCTTCTCCATAGAGCCAATCATGGGAGAGGCAGTTCTAGAAGAATGCGAACCTAGCCCTGATGCATTTGAGGATGCAAGTGACTCCGATCTAGAGTCAATCATTATGGACCCACCATTTGCATCAGATGAAGAATACTTCCATGAAATAGAATTTCAACCCCAGAGGCATGGAGAGCTCACAAACGATGTACGATTAGCAACACACGTGACTCCGAAAGAAGAAGGGAAGAAACGGAAGAAGAGAGAAGTCTCACCAGAAGAGGAAGAATCTTTGTTTGAGGTCCCAGAAAATTTTAAGAAGTATGAGATAGATGACAGGAGAGTCATGATCAGAATGCCGAAACGAGAGGCACAATCAGGAGAGGCCTATAATAACAAAGAAACCACCAAGAAGATAGTAGTGGCCTTAGAAGAAGGAGAGGAGAGATGCACATACATAGGCCATGACCTAACAGAGGAAGAAGAGCATGCGTTAATTGCCTTGCTAAGAGAATACAGAGATGTATTCGCTTGGAGTTACAAGGATTTGAAGGGTGTTGACCCTGACATATGCGCACACACCATCCCCATGACCTCAGATGCTAAACCCTCTAAGCAAAAGCCCTATACTTATAACGATAATTACGCTGCTAAGATCAAAGAAGAGATAGATAGATTGGTTGAAGCTGGATTTATCTATGAAATTGAGCACACTAAATGGGTATCCCCCATCGTAGTGGTGCCCAAGAAGAATGGCAAGCTGGGTGTGTGCATTAACTTGAAAAAGGTTAATGCAGCCACAATTCGAGATAACTATCCGCTTCCTATCACAGAGCATCTCTTAGAAAGGGTGGCAGGCAAGGAAGTGTACAGCTTCCTTGATGGATTTTCGGGCTACAATCAAGTAGCCATAGCTCGAGAGGATGAGCATAAGACAGCCTTTGCCACAGAATGGGGCATTTTTGCCTTGAGAGTAATGCCATTTGGGCTTACCAATGCACCAGCTACCTTCCAAAGGCTGATGTGCCATGTATTTAAAGAGTTCCTGAGAAAAAACTTAGAAGTCTATGTTGATGATCTTTGTGCTCATTCCAATATTAGACAAACCCATATTCCTGAACTCAGACAAATCTTTGACAAATGTAGAGAATATCAAGTCTGCCTGAACCCAGAAAAATGTGTTTTCATGGTCAGGCAAGGCAAGATTTTAGGGCACATAGTGTCAAAGAATGGCATATCTACGGACGAAGAGAAAGTGAGAGCCATAGCAGAGTTACCTAGGCCAAAGAATGTCAAGGAAGTACAAGCTTTCATGGGGCATTGTGGTTATTACCGACGATTTATACACATGTATGCTGTCATTGCAAAGCCCATGTACGGACTTCTGACTAACTTTGAGTGGATGGATGAATGTGAGAATTCTTTCCAGGAGCTTAAACGAAGATTATGTTCAGCACCAATCTTGACCACACCAGATTGGAATAAGCCATTCCATGTTCATGTGGATGCATCCAATTATGCCATTCGATGTGTGCTTGCACAACCTACTGGTGAAGGTAATATGGATCTTCCAATTGCCTACGCTAGTAGACAACTGAATGCAGCTGAACGGAATTACACCACTACAGAGCGAGAAGGATTAGGCATGGTATATGCAGTTAAGAAATTTAGACACTATTTGCTTGCCATCAGGCATTGCTGTACCTCGTAAACAAGCCATGCAATACAGGAAGATTAGTGAGATGGTTTCTCTTGCTAATGGAATATGATTTTGAGGTTGTGGTAAGAAAAGGTAGGACTCATTTGAGAGCAGATCATCTCTCTAGGCTCACATCGGGAGAAGCCCCACAAGGAGTATCAGATGACCTTCCTGATGCTTACTTGTTTAATTTGGAAGTGGTGCCGCAGTGGGCTAAGCCATTGGTACTAGTATTGACATACGGGCCTAACCATCCAGTGGTAAACACACAGAATAGAGAGGTTGTAAAAGCCCAAAAGTACCACATCATGGCAGGGAGCATGTACAAGCACACAGATCAAGGAATCTTGGCTTGTTGCGTAGAAGAGGATGAGTACGCTAAATGGTTGCAATTAGCACATGTAGGTGCACTAGAGCAACACTACTCAAAGCAACGAACTTTACAGACCCTAAAGAGACTCGGAGTGCATTGGCCGACTATGGAAGCGGATGTCCAAAAGTTGTGCAAGGAATGCCCAATCTGTTGCACTAGACCACCTGTGGAACACGCCACTCTTTATCAAGTATCCATAGTGCCCGATTGGAGTGAACCACTAGTATCCTTTCTAAGGACAAACACATTCCCTCCAGACATGACTCTGGCGAGGAAAAGGAGTTTAGAACAAGAAGCCCAGGATTACTCACTCATTGGTGGTAATCTATATAAGCGTGGTAAAGATGGTTACCTGAGACTGTGTGTCCATGAGAGTGAATATCTTAAGATCTTGGAAACTGCTCACCAAGGTGTAGCAGGAGGACACTTTGGACCGGATCGGGTGATCAAGGCAATACTATTTGCGGGCTTCTGGTGGCCTACCCTTCACATGGATGCACATACCTATGTGAAACGGTGTGATGTCTGTCAGAGGACTCAGTATCCTATACGCAAAGATGAGATGCCACTGAAACCTATGATGGGTGGACGTGCGTTCTCTAAGTGGGGAATAGACTTCGTAGGTCCTATTAATCCCCCAGCTAAGGGTTCTCATGCAGAATACATCATTGTTGCAACAGACTATCTAACTAAGTGGGTAGAGGTAAAAGCTACGACAAAGAATGACGCTCAGACAACTGCTAAATTCTTGTTTGAGAATGTATTCACAAGATATGGGCTACCTATAGAGCTTGTAAGTGATAGAGGCACTCATTTCTTGAACGAAGTGATTGAAAATCTACTCCAAGAATTCTTGGTAATACACAAGAAGTCTGCCCCCTATCACCCTCAAGCTAATGGACAAGCTGAGAGCACTAATAAGATCTTATGCAATGTACTGACGAAATTAGTGAACACTAAACGCTCTGATTGGGACAAACAGCTACACCATGCTGTTTGGGCATACCGAGTTGCCTACAAAATGGTACTCCAAGCCACCCCCTTTCAGATGGTATTCGGCCAAAACGCTGTGCTACCCTTGGACTTCTTAATACCTACGTTGAAAGTAGCACAAGAGCACGAATGGACTGGTCATGATCTCTCCTCTAGGATCTTTGACCTTGAACGATTAGGAGAAACAAGACTGAGAGCAGCTGCAGGGATATATGCAGCTAAGAAGAGACAGAAGGCATACTTCGATGCCCATGTGAAGGATAAAGGCTTGAAAGCAGGAGATCTAGTCTTAGTCTATACACTGAAACAACACGCGAGGAAGCTAGAAAAGAGAGGCTACGGACCTATGATCATCAATAGGATCTCCACGAGCGGAGCAGTACAACTAGCCACATTAGAAGGTGATGTTCTCTCAAACTATATTAGCGGTTGCAGAGTCAAGTTGTATCAAGAGCCCCTCACGGAGGAAATGCTCAGCCGACTCAACACTGCTAAGAAACGCAAAGAGGAAGAAAAGCGAATTAGAGAAGAAGCTCAAGCAGAAGCTTTAGAACGCATCAGAAGGATGAAATTACGAAGGCAAGGTAGAGATCAGCCTAGAACAAGTGACTATGCAGATCAAGGATATCATATGGCAATGTGTGAAGTCGCCGGAACAAGCTCACATAGGATAACTGATCGACGTCCTTTCGTAACTTTAGATATAGGACAAGGAAAGAGTGCAAGGACCGTAAGAGCCTTGATTGACTCAGGTGCAGCCACTAGTGCTGTTAGAGTGTCTTACTGTCAAGAGTTGCAGTTAACTGTCAATCCTGTGGAAGCATATCTCATAGGATTGGGAGGCGTGGAAACCCCTTGCATGGGCGAGGTGGAACTTCCCCTCTACATACATGATGAGGCAATAACAGTTAAAGTACTAGTGTGTCAAGACGAGGATCTCACTGAACCTCTTGTCTTGGGTCAAGATTGGATCTATGACCAAGCAGTCAATTTAAACCTAAGAAGTGGACTTCTTCAGGTTTGGGTCAATCATAGTCGAATTACAATAGAGTTGGATAATGGAGCACTCAAGGAACTAGGAAAGGCGCAGACTCCTGGTCCTTCCGGGGGTACACATGAAGATGACCATGCTGTTCTTGTCCAAAACTATGTGTTGCAGAGGAATGATATTCGCAAAAAAGGAGTCAGGGATGCAACGGAACTCCCTTCTTTTCCAAAGGCTAGAAGGAGGCAGCAACCAAAGGTGGATCCAAGGCAGAAGAAGCAGAGTACTACCTATGCCAGAAATCAAAAGTACCTGCGCAGCAGAATGTCCCAGAAAGTAAACCAAGTGTGGGTGCGAAAAGGCGAACACCCGGTTGCACTCACGACAACCACATGGGCAAAGCCTCTTACTAGTAACCAACAACACGACGCCAATAAGAAGTCTTTCAGAAATTCTTCTGCTAAAGTGAAATCTATTTGGGTGCCCAAGAAGTCGATGAAGGCTAGCCCACAATCAAGACAAATTTGGGTGCCTAAGGCTTGCTTGCGGGTGCAAGTAGCTACGCCGAGGCCACAACCTATACAGCATAACCCAACTACGCATACAGCCAGTATTCACTCGTTCTCAACACTCACGAACACACCAAGACCCAAGAGCATGCATATAATCACTTGTAAATGGGTCCCTAAAAGGCCTCATTTTCAAACCAAGATACCGATAATGCTCTCTAGAGTCTCTACGAAACCAAAAAAAAAGCCCGTCCACTGCATTTGGCAGCCTAAGACCTGTAATAAACCCCCCGACCCCAATTTGTAAATTCATCCCCACTTACTAACTTCATTAGTCTCCTAGGACTACCCAAGCATTAACTACACACACGTGCACCGGACACTTACTAACCCATTATTCGCTCCCGACCCTCATGTTAATATTGTGATGGGAACAACAACGGTCCTCCCTTGTCCTGTACAATGTTAACACATGCTTGTATATTCTCACAGAGACAGGCAGCAAGAAGTAACATGGTAGATACGGTAGGAACTAGCTCCCAGGCAGGCACCAGCCCCCAAGTGGTGGACATTGAAAGCCTTCCGGTTGAGGAGGAATTAAAGGAAAGACCAGTGGCATTACGGGCATTACATGCCATACCAATTCAGAATCCTCCACAGGGTCATACCATGCCGGTGGGCAAAACCTCACACTGGTTCAGTGACGTTGCTGGACCTCTGGGTGAAGGCACATACATGTGGGAGTCCGAGGTAGAGTTCAATGGACGTTGGGGCAGATACCATTTCTTTACCAGGGAGTTTGAAAAGCTACAGAATAATGAAGGACTGAAGTCGATATGGAAGAAGGTCGGGCTTTATGATTACTTCAAGTTCCAACTACCAAAGCCAGATTTTCTAAGGTGCTCATACTTAATTAGTACCCTCACTCCCAACAAAGACAAGAAAGGATACAGCTCCTTTGTGCTCCCATCACTCACAAGGGGCAAGGAGCTGAAGCGTTTCCGCTTGACTATCAACTTGGTGAGAGAAGCACTCGACATGAGAGGTATGCACATCCCAACAAAGAAAGAGACTATGGTTCCAGACAATATGAAGAATACGAATCTGACGAAGTTGAAGGACATGGTTGCGATGATACCTACGATTGCCATCCACTTACGCATGGTCATGCAACATTTCGCATTCCCCGCGCAGGAGAGGTTCACAATGCCTCCCAAAAAGATCTGGTTTAGCCTCTACCTGGCGGATGCTTTTGAGTTAACCATCAATATGCCCCACTGGAATATCGACCAGATTCATATGGCTCATCAGAGATGGTATAAGAAGCAAAAATCTGTGTTGTATGGTTGCTGTGCACTTACAAGAATTGTATACAGATGTCTCGCATATGATGTACCGGTGCAGAGGGCTCTCATTTGGTCCAGAGCTCAGGAGTTCCAACATAGATTGTCAGCTGTAGGGCCTCCCTCAAAGAAGATGAGAGGCGCTGTCCAGATGCCTTGTGCACAAGCTCGCGGTGCAACCCTAACGCCTGAAACAACCCCAAGACTTCCTTGACGCGTGCAACCATTTACTATCAGGTTACCCAGACACAGCACTGATGGCCCGAACCTTGTGTTTCCACCAGTACCGACTGATCTGGAATTCCCGCATGGATTCACTCTGGAGGATCTAACGGACGAAGAAGTTGCAAGAATCATCGATGCTGTAAATGTGGAAGTTGAAGAGGAGCAAGCCGGTGGACAGCAAACTGCCCCTGACCAAGCCCAGCCCAGCCAACCGGACGTAGTCAATGTGGACGATGAAGAAGAAGCTCATGAGGAGGCACAAGGTGGACAATCAAAAGCAGAAGAACAAGAGTATGATCAGGAAGCCCTACAAGTACTGGAAGGTGCCCCAGCCTATACTAACGCATTAAAGAAGCTCTACGATACAATGAACCGAGTCCAAGAGCAACACAGGCTATCATTAGCTGCAGGAAAAGCCCTCATGAACCAGATTCTGCAGGAGGAAGGCGTGGACGAGCAATACCGTGCCACCTTGGAAATGATATCAGATGCTTTGGGAGTCCCTGAAACGGTGCACACTGCACTAGCGCAATCATGAAGGACAGAGAAAAGATATGGAAGACGCCCCCCACGAACAGGAAAACGAATGAATGTATTAGGTTCAGGACCACAAGGCACCCCCACAACCACTGGCACAGCACACACCGTTCACGACACCGAGGAAGCCCACACATCGAGTGCACCCCCATCACCTCCCTTGCCACCTTCTCCCCCACATCCGCCCCATTCACCTCCCTCTACCACTGTAACCTCTACTGTCACCACCTCCGAACCCACTACACACACCGACGCACAAACCATCAGTCAACCCACGCACTCTATTTCCACTGAACACATAAGCCTAACCACAGCCACGGTAAATCCCACTACTTCCATCACACTTCCTGGGAGTTCACAATTACACACACCTCTATACACGTTCACAACTATCACCGCAACCACAATCCCCATGTTCACAGTCACTCCCATCACGGCCTCCACTTTTGAATCCATGGAGGTATCACCCACGTCTGCACCTCTCCCACCCCCCATTTACCCACAATCTCGCATTCCCCCACCTCCCCTCTCACCCTTCTCCAGTACTGCATCCACAATTCCCATTCCCTTTCCCTTCCCCGCTGCATTCAACACCATTTCTCCCACCATTCCTCTTAATAATGTATTTAATAATATGTATCAATGCATGTCCCAACTCCAGCAACACTACCAACACCTCGACAACCAACATACAAGGCTTTTCCAAAGCCACGAAGATCTCCAAGCACGATGTAAGGATCTTGAAGAGTAGAAGCAGCTACTACAACAGCAGCACGTCACCTTACAGGAACAATATGCACAATTAATAGCCAACCCACCCCAAGTAGATGATGAAGAACGATGACACATGGACGAGATGCTACATTCTCAGATCACGGAAACCCTTAAGCTTCGACGGAACTTGGGCCTCCTACGCAAGCATATGTCTACAGCGCTAGAGGAGAATAAACGATTACAGAAACAGAACGAAGAAAATCTGGAGGCGGCCATGGAGGATTCCCCACAGGAGATTGACCCAGAGCGATTCAAGGCAATTCCCTCTGAGAATATGAAAGTGGTGTTAGAAACTCATGCAGATCTCATGGAGGCCCATGCCGCATTAGAAAAAGAGAGAGATGATTTGCTAAGGCAGTTGGCCACCCGACAGACATCACCCAGCAAGAGCACAACCGCAGAAGATACATCTGAAGAGGTCACTAAACTCCGGGCAGAACTTGAGGAATTACGGAGTAAGGTCATGCAATACGAGCGTCAACCCTCCCCTCTGGTAGAGCCCAAGCCTGACGATCTTGTGCCAATTGAAGTGGAAGAAACATTCGAGGATCCCTATGTACCGATGCCAACACCCGGGGGTAAGCGAACAGAACAGGGCATGGACACAATTGAAATTGAGGCACCTGAATGGATGCAAAAATTAGAGAAAGTAGCCACGACGCATGATGATAGGGTGGAAGTCCAAATCGCACTGATGTCAAAATTGGAAGAGGTTGTAATCAAATCCGATTATTTTCAGAATCTCTCACACCATAGGTGGATCGGCCCATCAGACGACCTGTATGTTCCTTTTTGCGTGCTAATGGCAGATTATAATGCGGAGATCAAGCACCACACATCAAGGGAACCAACCTCTGCCACCCAATTTGCACCTGACGACATTCCAGAAAGTGCCAAGCAGGGACATATTCGCCAACTGACATGGAGAATTCGGCTGCTCGAAACCTACCCGAAAATGGTAAGAACATGGAACAACATGCCACTGTACATCAAATATAACCCATGTTATTGCCCTGTATTTCGAAGAAGATCCTGGCCGGAGTACACACAAACAGTGCTGACGATTAAAGGATGTGAGAAGTGGCTCAATTATGTGTACTTCGCACCCCCTAAGGGCCCACCTACTATTGGATATATGATTTTGACGATTCGACATTGGGGGGTCCGGTTCAAGAATGTACCTGATATCATGACTCAGATGTGCCTGAAGATTTTCGAACTTATGTTGGTCACCTTCAAGACCTTCAAAAATGTCAAGGAACCGCATCTCTCAGCACTAGGATTTAATGAAGGTAATCAGGACCTTGTATACGACATGAGCACAACCCCATCGATTAATGTTGTGTATGCATGGCACGCTCGCATCAAATATCTACCGGCCTGCTTCAAACAAACGTTTGAAGAGATGTTTGTCACAGGATTCTGGGAATATCACTCCGAGATATTCATTCCGAGACCATCCCATCTCTTGTAGTTGTTTGCAGTGGAACAAGCTCTACATTCCGAAAAGCTACGTATACCACATCCAGAGGTTCCCGGGCCGGTAGACTAGGATGCTCTTCTGACAGATTTGGCCAAAGGGTTGAGAATTGCTGAACATCACTTAGCGCAGGATGTCGTCGAGTACTACATCCAAAAACCCTCTCAACAAGGGTCTATCAGGGACGACAGACGCGAGAGAGGGGGGGGGGGTGTTAGCAGCAGACAAGGGGCTGAAGGACTAACGAGGCATGGCAGTCAGAGAAGAGAGTCAGAAGGGAGAGAGGGCGCAAGCAAACAAGGGAGTCAACGAAGATCTGGCAAATAGGCCAATAATTTTCTTCAGGAAGAAGCACGCATGAGCATTCACGCAGATTTAGCACTAAGGCAACCTTAGTTTTCCAAAAACCTCTACACCAATTAAAAGTGATTCTCATCACTAAACACCATTGTAAATATCATTTCATCTTTTTGTACCTCCATTTTGTGCAAGCCAAGGAGTCCTTGAGCTTGAGGAGCTTTAGAAGTATCTACCTGCCAATTTTCGTATTTTTTAGATCTCGTTTGAGCCCTCAAATAAGCCCTGGAACCTAATTTTTAACTAGGCCGGACACTAGGTCTGGACAGGGCCAAAGCTAGTCAAAAACTATAAAAGGAGCTAGAGAGCTCATTTTTGAGGTTAGATTATAATTGAAACAAACTTGTAAGAGCTTCTTGAAAAGTAATCTAAGAACTCCATTGATTCTCACTCTTTGTCTTGCCGTGTGTGCGCGTGTGTGTGTATGTGTGTGCATGTTTGTGTGCTTCTCACTCACGCACTTGTGCCGCCACTTGCTCGAGGTCTTCATACCATCCTCACGTCTTCCCGGATTGACATTAAAGGAGGTGCTACTCATCACTGAACTACAGGTGTGAAGCTGGTTGTAGCAGCACCAACTCATCTTTGGATTGCATCCACCATCTCTCTTCACAAAAGGCATACACTCCCCATTCAGTTGCAAAGGCTGTTTTCTGTTGGTCCTCAAGAGCAATGGCTACCTAATTATACCCTAAAATGCCATCGAGAAAACTATAAACTTCCTTCCCTACCACTCTTTCCAAAAGATGATCCGTGATGGGTAAAGGGTAACTATCTCTTATAGTGGCGGCATTCACTTTTTTCAAATTAATGCATACCCTTAACTTGCCATTCTTTTTCGGCATGACCACCAAAGGTGACACCCATTCCATGTGTTCGATCTCATAAATGAATCCAGCATCTAACAACTTATCTATCTCTTCCTTGATTTTTGCTGAGTAAACATCGTTATATGTGTATGGTCTTTGTTTGGAAGGTTTAGCTTCGGATGTCATAGGGATTCTATGGGCACAAATAGAAGGATCTACTCCTTTCAAATCCTTATATGTCCACGCAAAGACATCCCTATACTCTCGAATGAGTCGTATCAACTCTTGTTCTTCTTCCATTGAGACATCTTGCCCTATAAAAGTACATCGTTCTTCTCCTTCTTCCAAAGTTACTATAATTTTCTTGGTTTGTTCTTTGTTGTCATATGCTATTCTTGGCTGTGCTTTTCGTTTTGGCATTTGAATAGCAATTTTCCTCTCTTCTACTTCATATTTTTTGAAGTGGGCAAACACTTCAAATTGGTCTTGAGGCTTGTTTTCTTCATCATCTTTTGCTTTATCTATTCCAAGCTCTTCTTCCTATGTCATTTCTTGATTTATTTCATTAGCTATGACACTTACTCCTTGATTTTCACTTTCTGTTTCCATTTGCTATTGCTCCATTTCAATGCTCTCGTAATCCTCCTTCCATTCCTTTTCAATTACTTCTCCTTCTTCAGCCTCTTGAAGAACTACCACGTATAGACTAACGTCATATCCTTCCTCGTGAATGCATTCATTCATGGTTATCACTTCTTCGTTTACACACACATCGAGAGTGGCTAAAATCTCCATCCAACCATGAGGTTCGAATTCTTCATCTAGGAATATTTGAGGCATGTAAGCTGGATCTTGTACAGACCTAGCAACTCCTTGCCTCTGTTGCCATCCTATCTTTCTCTCCTCTTCCTTTTTCGTGGTTTGGCATATCCATAAATGAGTGTCTTCATTCATCCATGATTGGTCACTCGTACCTATACTCTGAATCGACTGATCGTCTTCCTCCTTATGAATCTGATTCCATTGCAAGGGAGGAACATCTTGGTACGTGTATGTGTGGAGATTTATTCTTGTGGTGGTTCCTTCATGCTGTAAGTATACTGCGTCTTTTCCCCAATCTTGCACTACCTTTAACTATCTCATGAAGGGTCTTCCAAGTATCATTTCATAATTATTGGCCCTTTCAAATTGACAGATCGCTAAGGTGTGCTCGAATTCAACTCCACAAGTGGTGAAAGTGACTCTTTCCAATAATCCCAAGGGTCGTTCAATGTGTCCATCTGCCATTTGTATCTTCATGTGTGTTGGTCTTAAAGCTGGTTTTCCCCATTTCTCCCAGATTTCCTTAGTGGTGATTCCTACTCCAGCTCCAGGATCTAAGATCGCTTTAGTGGTGTAACCCCTATAGGTAATTGGAAGGCATGTGTTTCCTTCATCTCCCTCACTGAAATCTCCAACCTTATCGACTGGGATTTTGAATGTGGTCACTTAATTAGGCATCTCCTTCTCTTCTGATTTGATTTCCTTAGTGGTGATTCCTACTCCAGCTCCGAAATCTAAGATCGCTTTAGTGGTGTAACCCCTATAGGTAATTGGAAGGCATGTGTTTCCTTCATCTCCCTCACTGAAATCTCCAACCTTATCGACTAGGATTTTCACTGTGGTCACTTCATCAGGCAGCTCCTTCTCTTCTAATTTGATCTCCAATTGGCTGGTTAATTTCTCCTTCAAATGTGGTTTGACCTTCAAGAGTTCTTCCAATGTCAGAGTACAAGGGATTTTTACCTTTCTAAGGTGTTGGATGATGTTCGATGTTTGGACTGATGGGTTCAACTCTTTTTTTCTTATTGTGGGGATGCATTATAATTCTGAATTGTGTTCGTATTCTCCGGTGTAATTTGGCAAAGCCTTTACACTGTCATTTTCTTTGTCACTCTTATCAATTTGTAATAATCCTTCTGAATTCAGCTCACGTATCGAATCTTCGATTTCACCTTCTGCTTCCAACTCCTCAAAGGGTGGTTGTATTCCTTCCACTTTCTTCCATCTGTCTCCTTGGACTCTTGCCCAAAAGTCTTAAGGCCATTCTCCATCTACTTCGGGGACAATGGATCCTTCCCTTTTATCCTCGTAGTGATTTCCATTATGTGTCTCACCTTCTTTGTGTTTCTCGGGGTCATTAGGGATGACACACTCTTGGAATTCTTTTTCGGGAATTCGTGAATTGGGTAGTTGAAGAACAGGTTTTTCTAAGGTCTGTTGAGCTACTTCAATTAATTTCTTGCATATCTCCAACCTTTCTTTCTCTAAGTCACCTCTAGGATATTCTTTTTCGTGTTGTTCAATGGTTGGTCCTGCTCTGATTCGCACCTGGTACGCTTGAATCCACATGGCTAACTCTTCTGGCATGGGATCTACTAAAACTGATCCTACCTCTTCTTTTTTATGCTTTCCTTTTTTATTTTCTTCTTCAAGTTTCTGTTTCTCCTTTTCATTTTGTTCATTTTTTTCCTTCTCCATCTGTTGCTGTGGTTTCTTTTCGTTTATCATATCTCTACGATTCTTCCATCTCTTTGTTCGTTTACTTGTAACACTTTTCCCATGCTCTTCCGAGTCTTCAACTCCTTGAGGTGTAGGTGTATTCACGTCTCTGTCGCTTTGGTCATTCTCCCCAGTTTTTTCTGGTGTCTCTCTAGCTTTAGCTCTTGTTATTGCTTTCAATGGCACGGTGTACTCCTTATCACTCCCTGACAACTCTACTAAATCTATCACATTAATTGGCATGTTCAAGTTAACTTTGTTGGGGTTCTTGGGGCAATCTCTAAAAAGGTGTTCTTTACCACAATCACCACAGTATCCTTCCCAAACTCGCTCGGGTGGTGGGGGGTTTGGTAGTGTACACTCTCTGATATAGTGATCACCTCCACATCTATAACATGGTCCTCTAGGTATAGGCGGTCTGTTCATAGGTCGGGGGGATAGGGGCGCTCTTGGAGCAGTGTACATCAATGACACGTAATCCTGCTCATATCCATAAGAATTATCTGGTGCTTCCATGCCATATGCATATGGTTCGTACATTTGTCCATATTCTATCATAGAGCTCTCATAAGTGGAATAGTTTCCTTGACTATGGTCATAGATGAGTCATATGATTCATTACTAGTCAAAGGTGTGGCTGCAACTATTGCTCTCTCTAAGTTTTCTTCAGGTTGAGCCATTTTCATTGGGACAACATTCTGAGGATGGGGTGGTTGTTGCCCTAACACCGGTTGTGGCTGAGTGTAGCTTTGATAAAAATAAGGTCGTGGTAATGGTGTCTACTGCTGATATGTGGGATATCTAATGGCTTCTCCTCCTTGCTCTCTCGGATTGACATTAAAGGAGGTGCAGCTCAGTGATGAGTAGCACCTCCTTTAATGTCAATCCGGAAAGACGTGAGGATGGTATGAAGACCTCGAGCAAGTGGCGGCACAAGTGCGTGAGTGAGAAGCACACAAGCATGCACACACATACACACACACGCGCACACACGGCAAGACAAAGAGAGAGAATCAATGGAGTTCTTTAGATTACTTTCAATAGCTCTTACAAGTTCGTTTCAATTACAATCTAACCTCAAAAATGAGCTCTCTAGCTCTTTTTATAGTTTTTGACTAGCTTTTGGCCCTGTCCAGACCTAGTGTCCGGCCTAGTTAAAAATTAGGTTCCAGGGCTTATTTGGGGGCTCAAACGAAGTCTAAAAATTATGAAATTTGGTACGATGGTACTTCTAATACTCCTCAAGCTCGAGGACTCCTCGGCTTGCACAAAATGGAGTCTAATCTACCAAAAACGGGATTTACAATGTTTGTGTAGTGATTAAAATCACTTGGGTTGTACATAATCTATGGGAAAAAATGATCTGGCCTTGTTGCCGTATTGTGCATGACTCCTTTGTTGCTTTGTATGCCAACACTCCCCCCTTCCTAGCGTCTGTCGCCCCTGACAGACCTTTGTTCGCGCGGGTGGTCGATGTAATATTGGATGACATTGGTGGCCAGTTCATGTTCTCCTATCCTTAAGCCTCTTGCTAGATCGGCTTCCAATGCCTCCCAATTTATTGCACCGGGGGTTTCTGGTTGCGGGGTGGTGTAGTACTCTGAATACATTGCTTGTTCACAAGCAAACAGTTGAAGCAGATGTGTCGGCTTTGGTGCGAAAATCTCCGAGTGGTACTCCCAGAACCCTGATCTGAACATTTCTTCGAAGGTCTGTTTGTAGCAGGCGGGGAGGTACTTGATGCGTGCATGCCAAGCGTAAGCCACACGGATACTGGGGGTGGTGCTCATGTCATACACCAAATCGTAATTTCCATTGCTAAACCCCGGAAGACGTACCTGCGGTGCGGCTGCATTTCTAAAGGTCTTCAGCACTACTTGCATCATATCTAAGATTTTAAGCATCATTTGCGCTGCTACATCTTGCATGGGCTTCAAGCGCGGCATCCAGTGGCGAATGGTCCCCATCATATATGCTACCGATGGTGGTCCTTGTGGTGGCGCGATGTACGGGTAGTTCAGCCATTCCTTGCATTGCGCATTGTTCTGTACCTTGATATTAAATGCCTTCCACGACCTGCGGCGGGGGACTGGACCGTAGCATGGGTTGTACAGGAGGTGCAGAGGCGCGTTGTTCCATGTGCGTAGCATTTCTGGATAAGTCTCTAAAAGTTTCTGCCGCCATGTTGGTTGACGAATCTTGCCTTTTCGCACCTCTGGAGGAAGGTCTTCGGGTTGAAATTGGGTCGCAAAAGTAGGAATCTGACCCGTGACTCTTTGTATTTCTGCATTATAATCAGCCAAGATAATATAATATGGCCTGTACTAGAGTTCCGATGAGAGAATCAGGCGTCTCGATGACAAGTTCTTGAAGTAATCTGATTGTAAAACAGTCTCCTCTATGACCCTCATAGCCTGATTTTGCACTACAGTGCGCTCTTCATGCGAGGTCCCTATTTCCTCCACTTGTCGTAACCATGGCGGCCGTGGTGCCTCGAACGTGTCCTGCGCTTCTTCTGTTTGTTAGCCTCCTGGAAATGGTTGCGGATCATATTCTTCGTCAAACGTTTGTTCCACAGGAATTTGCACAACTTCTTCGTCCGTGGGCGCCTCCGGAGGGGAAGATGGCCTCTCATATTGTAGTAGGCGTGTCTGCAATTCAGTAACCTGTTCCTGGAGATCTTTGATGGCCTCTGCGTCTGTGTGAAGCGAAGCCGCAGAGGGGGTGGTTGGAGGGGCAGCTGCTGGTGCTTGTTGGTGTTCCTGCTTTAGTTGTCCCAGCTCCTCCGATAGCTTATCATGTGCTTCGAGCAACATGGCATAATCTTCCAATATAATCTTTATGTTATCGGGGGTCACTGCTTGAAACTTGGATGGACTAATGGGTGCCCCCGGTGTGCTCTCAATAGCTGCCTCCAGGTTCTCTTGATTTTGTATTTGCAGTCGTCTGTTCTCTTCCTGAGCAGCCGCAAGATGGCGTTTAAGTAGTGCCATATTTCGCTGAAGTTTTGAGTTGCGTTCCAGCTGTGTCCGTAGGTGACCTTCTACCACCTGCACTGCTTCTTGATCTACGTTCTGTAGCTGTACCTCCAATATATTGTGGGCTTCTTGGAGGGTGTGGAACTGTGTGTGGAGGCGAGCATTCTCCTCTTCTAGTATCGCAAGGCGGAGCTGTAGTGTCGCTGAGTGCTCTTGCAGGCGTGCGTTTTGTTGCTGGAGCTGAATGTAATCTGTTCTTAAATTTGATATACAAGCCAACATGGTGTCCAATGCATTACCTATAGATGAGTGGGGGGTGTTTACTGTGGAAGATGCATGGGAAGGGAATTGGGGAAGGGAGACAGTGAATGATGTGTCTACGAAAGTTGTGTGTGTGGGTGAAATTGGTGGAGGGGGAATGGGAGGAGGTGAAACCGTGGGTGGAGGTGCCGTGGGTGGTGAAATGTCCATACCTTCAGGAGTGGGTGTTAGTGTGGGGCCTGCCATATACATTGGTATGGTAGGTGGTGTGTGTGTGGAAGTGGTGAATAGATGTGACGTGGGGTGGGGAGCTGAAAAGACAGGGAATGGTTGAGGGCCTGGTTGAAAAGCCCTTGCAAAGATGTCCTGGAGGGATTGTAGAAATGGAGAGAGGGATATCGGGGGTTGGGGTCGTAAATTTGAGGAGGACTGAAAGGGTTGCGTGGTAGCAGGGAAGCCCATGAATGTGGATCTGGGGTCAGGATGACCGGTGGCTGAAGGCATTGGGGATGGTTGTCCTAGGGCAGGCTCGGGAATGATTTCGGTGGGTGGTGTAGTGATGGGGTTTGCGTCAAAGACCGGGTTATCCGTGGTAGAGAATAGGGTGGCACTGGAGATCGGAGTACAGAAGGTGAAGGTGGGGTCGGTGGGTTGAGCAGTCGATGTGGTTTCCACTGTTTCTCTTCTAGGAGGTGATGGTGGGGGAGTGGATGGTAGTGGTTCGGTGGACTCCTCATTTGTGGCGGGGTGCTGTTGACTAGCTGTTTGGGAGGTTGGTGTAGTAGTGGGCTCTTCTGCAACTGTAACGGGAATTTGGATATTTTTACCTGAGCGAGGTCGTGTCTGGAACCTTCGTGGGTCATATTGAACTGAAGGCCTCTGAATGGCAGTGCGCACAGCTTCTACAACTCCATATGTTTCTGCCATCAATAAGAGACCTTCCCTGTACTCTGAGTCAACTCCCGCTTCTTCCAACAACTGAGTCATAAGTACTCTGCTGCTCTGTTCAGTGAGTAACTGCTGCGATCGCACTCTTTCCATAATCTGATACAGCCTTCGGAGTTCTGCTGTATATGCTGGGGCTTCAGTGGTCTCTTCTTCATATGCTTCTTCTTCTTCCGGGTGTCCGTGTTGTTGGCTTTGCTGAGCGTCACTCCAATGGACATGTCTACCGTCTGTAGACTTTCTTCTTCTCCGTGAGGATGTGCCCTGCTCCTCTGCCTCTGAATAAAACTCCACATCAGAGAATTGTGTGCTTTGTAGGAATGCTTCGAAATCCTGGGGGTCCAGTCCTTCAGCCTCTCCAGTGGCAGCAAACTCGAATTCAGGTGTAACCGGAGGAGCCGATGGGGTGGGTTGTGTCGTAGTGTCAGATTCCGACCTGGGTATCCTAATGGTAAAAGGAGGTACAGTGCCCTCTCTTAATGGTGATGCCTCAGGAGTACTCAGGACTTCCCTTGTCTGGACACACGGAATCGCGCCCCTCATGCGCTTGGACTGATGTGTGGATGTCTTGAGCCTTTTAAACATTTGTAACTGTGCCCAAGTTAAGGCACGCTCAATGGGGACATCATATGCCAAGCATCGGTAAATGATGCGTGTGAGTGCACAGCATCCGTTCACCACTAATTTCCTAGAAGCCCGTTTGTTCGCTTCATACAACTGATCTATAATCCACACTGGTAGCTTAATAGGTAGCGCACCTGCTTCCGCCAAGTAGAGAGCAAACCAGATCTTCTTGTGTGGTTGCGTGAATCGGTCTTGACCGGGGAAGGCGAAATGTTGCATGCACATGCGGAGAGGGATGGACACATTTGGGGTGAGGGCTGCCATGTCTTTCAGCTTCACTACTTTCCTGTCCTTCATGTTGTTGGGAACGAGAGCATCCTTTTCTGAGGGCACATGCGTGCCATGCATATTTAAAGCATCACTCACCAGCTCCACAGTAAGTTCAAACCTCTTCAACTCGTTGTTGCCCAGCAGTGAGGGGAGAACAAATGATCCGGGTTGGTCCTTATCTTCATGAGCTTGTAATGTGGAGACCAGATAATAACATCGGAGGAGATCGGGTTTAGGTAATGGGGCTTCAAAATATTCCGCCAATCCTGCTCGTTGCCATATGATCTGTAGATCTTCTGTGTTCTGTAGAGTCTCGAACTCCTTAGAGAAAAATTGGAAACGCACCCATGATCTGTCATACTCGCATTTAGACTCCCAGATATACTTAGCCTCTCCTAATGGACCGGGCATGCCATTGAACCAATGAGAGTTGGCATGGACTCTTTCCGTGATTCCTGTAGGTGGGTCTGGCACCGGGAGTTGCTGAAGGTGTTGCATCTCCACTGGTCGTTCAGTCGGGGGCACGTCCACAGGTAGGCTATCCACATCAATTCCTGCAGTAAGTATCCCTACTTGTGAGCCCGAACCTGTCGCTTCTGCCATTTTACTGCTTGCCTTCTGATTCTGTGAGAATATAGAAGCATGTGTTAACATCGTAATGGACAGACTAAATCCGTTGCTGTCCCCGTTACAACATTAACATGAGGTATATGGTGAGTTAGTGGTTAGTAAGTGCACGAAGACAGTGAGTGTAGTTAACGTTTGTGTATTCCTAGGAGACTAATGCCGTTAGTAAGTGGGGTGAATTTACAAATCGGGGTCGGGGGGTTTATCACAGATCTTAGACTGCCAAATGCAGTGGATGGGCTTTGCTTTCGGTTTCGTAGAGACTCCAGAGAGCTGTGTCGGTGTCGCTGTTTGGGAATGGGGCCTTTTAGGGACCCACTTATAAGTGATTACATGCATGCTCATGGGTCTTGGTGTGTTCCTAAGTGTTGAGCACGAGGGAATACTGGTTGTACTCGTAGATGGGTTATGCTGCATAGGTTGTGGCCTTGGCGTAACTACTTGTGCCCTCAAGCAAGCCTTAGGCACCCAAATTTGTCTAGATTGTGGGCTTGCCTTCATCGACTTCTTGGGCACCCAAATAGATTTTACTTTAGCAGAAGAATTTCTGACAGACTTCTTATTAGCGTTGTGTTGTTGGTTACTCATAAGAGGCTTTGCCCGTGTAGTTGACGGTGGTGCACCCGGTCGTTCGCCTTTCCGTACCCACACCTGGTTTATTTTCTGGGACATTCTGCTGCGCAGGTACTTTTGATCTCGGACATAGGTAGTACTCGGCTTCTTCTGCTTGTGATCCGCCTTTGGTTGCTGCCTCCTTCTGGCCTTTGGACAAGAAGGGAGTTCCATTGCATCCCTGACTCCTTTTTTGCAAATATCATTCCTCTGCAACACAGGGTTTTGAACAAGAACAGCATGGTCATCTTCATGTGTACCCCTGGAAGGACCAGGAGTCTGTGCCTTTCCTAGTTCCTTGAGTGCTCCATTGTCTAATTCTACTGTAACTCGACTATGATTGACCCAAACCTGGAGAAGTCCACTTCTTAGGTTTAAGTTAATTGCTTGGTCATAGATCCAATCTTGACCCAAGACTAGAGGTTCAGTGAGATCCTCATCTTGACACACCAGTACTTTGACTGTCATTGCCTCATCATGAATGTAAAGGGGAAGTTCCGCCTCGCCCATGCAAGGGGTTTCCACTCCTCCCAATCCTATAAGATATGCTTCCACAGGATTGACAGTCAATTGTAATTCTTGGCAGTAAGACAATTTAACAGCACTAGTGGCTGCACCTGAGTCAATCAAGGCTCTTACGGTCCTTGCACTCTTTCCTTGTCCTATATCTAAGGTTACGAAAGGACGTCTATCAATTATCCTATGCGAGCTTGTTCCTGCGACTTCACACATGGCCATAGGAAATCCTTGGTCTGCATAGTCATTCGCTCCAGGCTGATCTCTACCTTGCCTTCGTAATTTCATCCTTCTGATGCGTTCTAAAGCTTCAGCTTGAGCTTCTTCTCGAACTCGCTTTTCTTCCTCTTTGCGTTTCTTAGCAGTGTTGAGTCGACTGAGCATTTCCTCCGTGAGGGGTTCCTGATACAACTTGACTCTGCAACCGCTAATATAATTTGGGAGAACATCACCCTCTAATGTGGCCAATTGTACTGCTCCGCTCGTGGAGATCCTATTGATGATCATAGGTCCGTAGCCTCTCTTTTCTAGCTTCCTCGCGTGTTGTTTTAGTGTATAGACTAAGACTAGATCTCCTGCTTTCAAGCCTTTATCCTTCACGTGGGCATCAAAGTATGCCTTCTGTCTCTTCTTGGCTGCATATATCCCTGCAGCGGCTCTCAGTCTCGTTTCCCCTAATCGTTCAAGGTCAAAGATCCTAGAGGAGAGCTCATGACCTGTCCATTCGTGCTCTTGTGCTACTCTCAATGTAGGGATCAGGAAGTCCAAGGGTAACACAGCGTTTTGGCCAAATACCATCTGAAAGGGGGTGGCTTGGAGTACCGTTTTGTAGGCAACTCGGTATGCCCAAACAGCATGGTGTAGCTGTTTGTCCCAGTCAGAGCGTTTAGTGTTCACTAATTTTGTCAGCACATTGCACAAAATCTTATTAGTGCTCTCAGCTTGACCATTAGCTTCAGGGTGATAAGGGGCAGACTTCTTGTGTATTACCAAGAATTCTTGGAGTAGATTTTCAATAACTTCATTCAAGAAATGAGTGCCTCTATCACTTACAAGCTCTATAGGTAGTCCATATCTCGTGAATACATTCTCAAACAAGAATTTGGCAGTTGTTTGAGCATCGTTCTTGGTTGTAGCTTTTACCTCTACCCACTTGGTGAGATAATCTGTTGCCACAATGATGTATTCCGCATGAGAACCCTTAGCTGGGGGATTAATAGGACCTACGAAGTCTATTCCCCACTTAGAGAATGCACGTCCACTCATCATAGGTTTCAGTGGCATCTCATCTTTGCGTATAGGATACTGAGTCCTTTGACAGACATCACACCGTTTCACATAGGTATGTGCATCCATGTGAAGGGTAGGCCACCAGAAGCCCGCAAATAGTATCGCCTTGATTACCCGATCTGGTCCAAAGTGTCCTCCTGCTACACCTTGGTGAGCAGTTTCCAAGATCTTCAGATATTCACTTTCGTGGACACATAGTCTCAGGTAACCATCTTTACCGCGCTTATATAGATTATTACCGATGAGTGAGTAATCCTGGGCTTCTTGTTCTAAACTCCTTTTCCTAGCTAGAGTCATGTCTGGAGGGAATGTGTTTGTTCTCAAGAATGATACTAGAGGTTCACTCCAATCTGGCACAATGGATACTTGATAAAGAGTGGCATGTTCCACTGGTGGTTTAGTGCAACAGATTGGGCATTCCTTGCACAACTTTTGGACATCAGCTTCCATAGTTGGCCAGTGCACTCCGAATCTTTTTAGAGTCTGTAAAGTTCGTTGTTTTGAATGGTGTTGCTCTAATGCACCTACATGTGCTAATTGCAACCATTTAGCGTACTCATCCTCTTCTACGCAACAAGCCAAGATCCCTTGATCTGTGTGCTTGTACATGCTTCCGGCCATGATATGATACTTTTGGGCTTTTACAACCTCTCTATTCCGTGTGTTTACCCCTGGATGGTTAGGCCCGTATGTCAAGACTGGTACCAAAGGCTTAGCCCACTGCGGCACCACCTCCAAATTAAATAGGTAAGCATCAGGAAGGTCATCTGATACTCCTTGTGGGGCTTCTCCAGACGTGAGTCTAGAGAGATGATCTGCTCTCAAGTGAGTCCTCCCTTTTCTTACCACGACCTCAAAATCATATTCCATTAGCAAGAGAAACCATCTTACTAATCTTCCCGTATTGCATGGCTTGTTTACTAGGTATAACAATGCCTGATGATCAGTAAAAAATTTAAACTTATTTGCAAGCAAATAGTGTCTAAATTTCTTGACTGCATATACCATGCCTAATCCTTCGCGCTCTGTAGTGGTGTAATTCCGTTCAGCCGCATTCAATTGTCTACTGGCATAGGCAATTGGAAGATCCATATTACCTTCACCAGTAGGTTGTGCAAGCACACATCCAATGGCATAATTGGACGCATCAACATGAACATGGAATGGCTTATTCCAATCTGGTGTGGTCAAGATTGGTGCTGAACATAATCTTCGTTTAAGTTCCTGGAAGGAATTCTCACATTCATCCGTCCACTCAAAGTTTGTCAGAAGTCCGTACATGGGCTTTGCAATGACAGCATACATGTGTATAAATCGTCGATAATAACCACAATGCCCCATGAAAGCTTGTACTTCCTTGACATTCTTTGGCCTAGGTAGCTCTGCTATGGCTCTCACTTTTTCTTCGTCGGTAGATATGCCATTCTTTGACACTATGTGTCCTAGAATCTTTCCTTGCCTGACCATAAAAACGCACTTTTCTGGGTTCAGGCAGACTTGATATTCTCTACATTTGTCAAAGATTTGTCTGAGTTCAGGAATATGAGTTTGTCTAACATTGGAATGAGCACAAAGATCATCAACATAGACTTCTAAACTCTTCCTCAGGAACTCCTTAAACACATGGCACATCAGCCTCTGGAAGGTGGCTGGTGCATTGGTAAGCCCAAATGGCATTACTCTAAAAGCAAAAATGCCCCATTCTGTGGCAAAGGCTGTCTTATGCTGATCCTCTGGAGCTATGGCTACTTGATTGTAGCCCGAAAATCCATCAAGGAAGCTGTACACTTCCTTGCCTGCCACTCTTTCTAAGAGATGCTCTGTTATGGGAAGCGGATAGTTATCTCGAATTGTGGCGGCATTAACCTTTTTCAAGTTAATGCACACACGCAGCTTGCCATTCTTCTTGGGCACCACTACGATGGGGGATACCCATTCAGTGTGCTCAATTTCATAGATAAATCCAGCTTCGACCAGTCTATCTATCTCCTCCTTGATCTTAGCAGCGTAATTATCATTATACGTATAAGGCTTTTGCTTAGAGGGTTTGGCATCTGAGGTCATGGGGATGGTGTGCGAGCATATGTCCGGGTCAACCCCTTTCAAATCCTTGTAACTCCAAGCGAATACATCTCTGTATTCTCTTAGCAAGGCAATCAATTCGTGCTCTTCTTCTTCTGTCAGGTCATGGCCTATATACGTGCATCTCTCCTCTCCTTCTTCTAGGGCCACTACGATTTTCTTGGTAGTTTCTTTGTTATCATAGGCCTCTCTTGATTGTGCCTCTCGTTTGGGCATTCTAATCATGACTCTCCTGTCATCTATCTCATACTTCTTAAAATTTTCTGGGACCTCAAACAAAGATTCTTCCTCTTCTGGTAAGGCTTCTCTTTTCTTTCGTTTCTTTCCTTCTTCCTTAGGGGTCACATGTGTTGCTAATCTTACGTCATTTGTCAGCTCTCCATGCCTCTGGGTTTGAAATTCTACCTCATGGAAGTATTCTTCATCTGATGCAAATGGTGGGTCCATAATGATTGACTCTAGATCGGAGTCACTTGCATCCTCAAATGCATCAGGGCTAGGTTCGCATTCTTCTAGAACTGCCTCTCCCATGATTGGCTCTATGGAGAAGACTGAAATATCATAGCCATCCTCATCACAGTGAGGTGTCCATTGTTCTTCGTTGATGGCTACGTCCATTGTTGCTAAGATTTCTGCCCAACCGTGAGGTTCAAATTCTTCGTCTGGAAAAACTACAGGTGCATAGGCTGGGTCTTGGATTGATCTATGGGTTTCTTTCGCACCTACCTCTCTGGCTTTCTCTCTCTTCTCTTCTTCTACTGCTACCTTGCACATCCATAAGTGAGTGTCTTCATGCATCCATGAGGATCCAGATTCTAGGGAATGCACAGATTCTGTATCATCTTTGGCTCTATGGATGGGATTCCACTGGATAGGAGGGACATCTCTATGAGAATAGTCCTTGAGATTGACTTTGGTTGTAACGCCCAAGTGTTGCAAATACAAGGAGTTGGTTCCCCAATCCTGTACCACTTGCAACTGTCGCATAAATGGTCTTCCTAAAATCATCTCATAAGCATGATTTTTGCTGAAGTCACATATAGCAAAGCTATGCTCAAACTCAACACCACAAGTGGTGAGAGTTATCCCTTCCAGCAATCCTAAGGGTCTCTCAATATGACCATCGGCCATCTGCAATTTCATTCTTGTTGGCCTGAGTGCTGGCTTGCCCCAACGCTTCCAAAGGGAAGTAGTGGCAATTGCAACTCCTGCACCTGAGTCTAAAATTGCCTTGGTGGTGTACTCTTGGTAGGTGATGGGAAGATAGGTGTTCCCTTCTTCGCCTTCACACATATCCCCTATCTTATCCAAGGGAATTTCTGGCACTGTCCTATGGGATCCTACCTGGGAACGAGGTTTTGCTATCTCTGGTACTTGTTTGGCTACATGTTTCCATAATTCAGGTCTAACCTTGAGTAGCTCTTCTAACTTGAGATTACACTGCACATTAGTGTTCTTCACTACCTCTGTGTTCCTAGGAATGACTGAGTCGTCGTTCCTTACCATGACTGTGGGTGCTCTCATACATGTGGACTTTGCTTCCCATGGGCCTGTGAAGTGGGGTAGCTCTTGTATGGAATTCGACTCAAAGTCTAATCTCTCGTGAGACTGAACACTCTCATGCTCCCCGTAAATAGATGGGATGTCTTGTGGGAATTGGTCGTGTGCATCGTCCACAAGTTCAAAAGGAGGGGCGACCTCGCTTTCGTTATCCCATTTGTCTTCTTGAATCTCTCGTAGGAAGTCTGGTGCAAACCGATTCATAGAAGAAGAAGTGTCTGGCTCCGTAGAATTGGGCGCATAAGCAACCTGTGAAGGAGGGCTGATTCTATTGTTGACTCTCTCCTCGTTCTCGCACCTGGCTGGAGCACAAGCTTCTTGGGGAGGATTACTTATTCTATTACTTTTCCGAACAGGCTCACACATTCCCTGAGAAGGAATGTACGCAACCTGTGGAGGTACTTGAGCTTTCGAGGGAGGCTCATCTGCCTTTTGGGGGGGAAGATAAGCTTCTTGAGGAGGCCCACGGGCTTCCTGAAGAGGCTGGCTTACCCGTTCTCTTGCCCTTTCCTTTCTTTGAGGGGTAGGTTCCTTTTCTGGCTGTGCTATTGGTCTCTCTATTCTTTCTAAGGAGGGGAAGTTGTCCGGTTTAGGGGCATTGGCCACATACACTTCTGATTGGGAATGATTCCTGTTTTTGCTTGCTTTTTCTTGGTCTTGATTTTTTTCTTCCTTGTCAGATCTTGCAATTATCCTCTCTAACTTCTCTAGGAATCCATCCAAGTGTAATTGCGTTTTGGCTGAGCCTGAGTAATTGAAAAGGCGACTGGCTTCAAACATAGTCTGAGCCAATGCGACCATTTTCGCGCATAGTTTGGTTCTTTCTATCTCTAGGTCAGCTCTAGGATAGCACTTGTCATGATCCGTGACGTTTGGCCCTTCTTGGATTCTGGCCTGATATGCCTTAAGCATCATGTCTATGTCTTCGGGAGTGGGATCAGCTAATACTGATCCTGTTTGGGGTGGTGGTTGGGTTGCGTGGGCTGTCTTAGAGGGTGAAGGGATGGAGGGTGATGGGGATGGTAGCGGTGGGAATGTGTGAGAGTGCGGTTGAGACGTGATCTCTATGATTTTAGCCTTGGTTTCTCGTAGACTTTCCTCAAGTTCACTCATCTTCTTTGCCCATTGCCTTTTCATGCGTTCGCGGCTATCTTTCCAAGCTCTTGTTCTCTTTTTATTTTGGCTCTCAGTATCGCTAGCATCTAGGCTCTTTTCCTGGCCTACCCCTTGGTTTTGCTGCAATGCCTGAGCCCTAGTGACTACCTGTACTGGTGCAGTGGAAGTGACGCTTCCTGAGGAGTCTACCACTAACCCAACAACGTTGATAGGGGTGATTTTTGGCATGCTATTGGGGTTCTTTGGGCAATCTCGTAAGAGATGCTCTTTTCCGCAATCTTGGCAGAAGCCTTGGATCGTCACCGACTGGGTTTGCGTAGGTGGAGGCAAGGGACAATCACGAATGAGGTGATCTCCTTGGCATCTGTAGCACAGTCCTCTAGGAAATGGTGGTCGTACTTGCCTAGGTTGAGGTCTAGGGTTGGGGTTTGTATACATGATGTTCGTGTAATCTGACTCCCAACTAGGTTCGTTCGACTCTTCACCATAGTAGGACTCTCCATGTTCTGGGGACTGCATGTAGTAAGCCTGGGGGCTATCCACATGGGTAGAATCAAAGCTATGGTCACTTGGGTCATTTTCAGAGATCAAGGATGTTACAGGGACTATAGCTCTGTTCAGGTTCTCTTCTGCAGCAGTATACTTTACCGGAATCACATTAGCTGGGGCAGGGGGTTGTTGTGCTAGCACAGGCTGAGGCCTTTGTTGGGCCTGATACTGTGGTTGGTAGGTTTGTTGGGGTCTAGCATATTGTGGTGGTGGATTTTGGTTCTGGTATCTGCCTTGTTGGTAGGGTTGTGGATAGGGTTGCCTAACTGCCTGCTTGTTGTATGGGCAGTCTTGTGCGGTGTGATTGGTGTATCTCCGTTCTATGGTGCAGTACTGGCTACTAGGGTTTACTTGGGGTTGAGCCATAATGGGACAGACGTTCGCCATATGGTCACCACCGCATGTATAGCACCTTTTCACAGGGGCAAACCTTGGGATTTGTTTGCTAGTTACACCTAGTTTCTGAGCTACTTTTTCGGCAAGTTCTTCAATTGATGTGGCTTGTGTGGAAGATTGACTAGATGCACTATCTGAATCTTTGTAAATTTTGGACAACTCTAGCTCTTCTCCTAGGTTATCTTCAATGTCAATGCACATACGTACACATTCTTCTATGGTCCTAGGGTCTTTCAGATACACATAGGATCTCAATTTTGGGCTCAGCAATCCGTCAAGAAATAAGGCTACTTGTTTAGCAGATGTGGGTAGCTCCGAAATAGGGCACCTTTCAAGATATTGTCTAAATCTTCTTCCTGCAAGTCTCACAGTCTCTTGAGGGGTTTGCTTGAAGCTGTGAATCAGTGAGGAGGTGTTGTGTCTTATGCCGCTCTTAGAGAACTCTATAATGAATGCCTCTAGGAGTTGATCTATGCTCCTGAACTGGCGTTCATCTAATGGTTGAAACCACGTAAGTGCTGTGTTCCTAAGGGTTAGACCGAAGGCATTGTACTGCGTGAACAGATCCTCCACTTGTTCAGCTCTCAAGACTTGCTTGAACTCTGCCACATGATCATAGGGATCTCCTGTGCCGTCAAAGTAATTCTTCATGGACTTAACTAGCTGGGTGGGTCTCAAAGTTCTTGTGTGCTCTCTAGGCCTCGGCAGAGGGAATCCATCTACATTTCTTTGGTTCCTGTGGGTTCTATGCATCTCAGGTTCTACCCTATTCGTCTCGGTTCTCGTTCTTTCTCTGCCCACTGGGTTGGCAAAACTTACTTCCGGTCTATCTCTACTTCTGTCTCTTTGCGTACCATGAGCTTGGGAAGTTCCAGCCCCAGGGTGACCATAGGATACATTTGATCTAGGTTGGGGGAAAATAAATTCGCCCTTCCAAGTGTAGGCATGTCTATCATTTTCTGTCACCCCAAAGATCCGTTCTGAAGCATGATCTAAGTAAGTCACTCTACCTGGGCTGTCCGGATCCTTAAACTCATAGATCATGATATTTCCTATGTCTGTTGGCTGATTAGACTTATACCTCCAAAAGGCTTCATCAGTTTCTCGATTGAGGAGCAACTCTATGCTCTTGTTGTCTTGGGGGACCCATTCAGGCGTGATAATCCTAGTGAGAACTGATTTACCTCGAGGGGTTCTAGGTTCCACTCCCATGTTTCCTTGTTCCAAGTCACCTAAGTCCGCTTCTGAAATTACATTTCCAAATTCATCTGTCCTATCTGGATGACTGGTGACTACGTATATGGTTCCTTCCTTGTCCAGGTATGCACCGTTTTCAAACTTGACAGCTGGGTGCTCTAGTCCTATGGATTGGTCAGGGTTTTTAATCTGGACCACAGATCTTCCTAGGCCGTCCTCATAGATGCTCGCACCTAATCGGTTGGTCCTAAGGTATTCCAACTGTGTTTTGTAAGGGCCTTCCACCCTGTACAAGTAAGGCATACCTGAACTTCCCGTAGGTCTATCCCTGCCTTGAGACATCCCTGATTCACTGGTATCCGAGCTAGGGTAATGAGAGTGGTGACTCAACTGCTGGGCCCAGGACCTAGCAGTGTGGTTGACACTAGCCTCTGAAGATCTAAGGCTTTGTCTCTCTCTTACTAGGTGTCGTCCTGATCTAAGGTTCATATGCCTATCTGATTAGCCCCAAATTTTTTCCAGAGTACAACCTCGTTGCCGCTCAATTGGTACCAGTCACTTGATTCTTTTTAGTTATTCCTCGTGTTTAAAGTCTTATCTGTTATTACGTCGTCAGGAATACTTGAATGTTCTCCGTACTTTCAGGTTGATCGTTCCACGTTAGGTTCTTTCCTTTATGTTGTCGACAGTACAGAGATTAAGTTTTTAGCTTGAACTTGAGTTTTTAAGTAGTCTTCAACTTGATAGTGGCCTATCGTCGCCCTGACTTGCTCCTACTTCTAATCGCTCTTAGCCTAAGCTAGGAATTGACGAAGAGGAGTTGAGAATATTCCGACCTTTCTTGCCGAACCTTGCTCTTTGGTGCTCGAGAAGTTGATTCTCAAGCGTGTGCCACACCGTTGCTTGGATACTCTCAGTCGCTTCTCAATAGGCCTGCATAAATCCCAAGATTAGCTCCAAGTAGATCTTTCAATTGACCGACAATTTATTTCATACACTTTTTTAATGACCCTTGTTCCCCCTTTTGCATTGTTAGAAATTTACTCTAGAGCTCCCTTGGTGTTCCTACCCCTCAGTGTGTCAACTTCCAAATATCCTATCTGAAAATCAACGCGTTATTCTTATAAAAAACAGTTGAGGGCGTGTAGTATATGTCACGAGCTTTCCGACAAGCCCTAGAGCTCAGAAAATGGATTTCGTATGAAAAAGTTATGACCGTTCAGGGTTTAGGGGGTTAACTAGACAAACAGAACCTTTCGGGGGTTTTAATGCATTTTCTAAGGCCTTCGTAAGTAGATGAGTACATGAAAGTGCAAATATGCCCAAAATTTAGCCTAAATTTCCAAAAATTCACTCCTTAATTTTTTGCCGAAAATGCCTGTCTATCGCGATAGACGGTGTCTGTCGCGATAGACACAATCTATCGTGGGGGCTGTCTGTCACGATAGACGGTGTCTGTCGCGATAGACGGTGTCTATCGTGAAATTCTGTCTGTCGCGATAGACGGTGTCTGTCGCGATAGACGGTATCTGTCGCGGATTTCTGTCTGTCGCGATAGACGGTGTCTGTCGCGATAGACGGTATCTGTCGCGGATTTCTGTCTGTCGCGATAGACGGTGTCTGTCGCGATAGACGGTGTCTGTCGCGATAGACGGTGTCTGTCGCGGATTTCTGTCTGTCGCGATAGACGGTGTCTGTCACGGATTTCTGTCTGTCGCGATAGACGGTGTCTGTCGCGATAGACGGTGTCTGTCGCGGATTTCTGTCTGTCGCGATAGACGGTGTCTGTCGCGATAGACAGAAAAAACGCAAATTTTTGAAAAACTTCTAGTGATCTAGAATGCCCTCAAGGTGTAGGTTACAGTGCTACTCATGCATTCACAAAATGTTAAGATTTTCTGTCTGTGGCGATAGACGGAGATCGTCGTCTCGGGAACTGTGCAGAGCCTGTCGTACCTGCGCACACTGCTGGGGATGATGGTACAGCAAAAAACCTGCAAAATAGCTCAAGAAACATGCAAAAACAGCACATGCAAATTCGCTCTCTCGCTCTCTCTCACAAGTGAAATGAGGGAAATGAGGTGGAGATGGGGATATAGTCAAAAACTGAAATTTTTGCGATGATGGAGATGGAGGTGGGAGATGGGAATGATGATGATGTTGATGAAGATGGTGAAGAAAGTAAAAGAAATTCGATGAGAGTGAAGAAAATACCTACCACTCCAACGCGTCAACTCTACGTCTTACCATCACACGCTCGTCCTCAAAGCTCGATCCCCGGCAACGGCGCCAAAATTTGGTGCAGCTCAGTGATGAGTAGCACCTCCTTTAATGTCAATCCGGGAAGACGTGAGGATGGTATGAAGACCTCGAGCAAGTGGCGGCACAAGTGCGTGAGTGAGAAGCACACAAGCATGCACACACATACACACACACGCGCACACACGGCAAGACAAAGAGAGAGAATCAATGGAGTTCTTTAGATTACTTTCAATAGCTCTTACAAGTTCGTTTCAATTACAATCTAACCTCAAAAATGAGCTCTCTAGCTCTTTTTATAGTTTTTGACTAGCTTTTGGCCCTGTCCAGACCTAGTGTCCGGCCTAGTTAAAAATTAGGTTCCAGGGCTTATTTGGGGGCTCAAACGAAGTCTAAAAATTATGAAATTTGGTACGATGGTACTTCTAATACTCCTCAAGCTCGAGGACTCCTCGGCTTGCACAAAATGGAGTCTAATCTACCAAAAACGGGATTTACAATGTTTGTGTAGTGATTAAAATCACTTGGGTTGTACATAATCTATGGGAAAAAATGATCTGGCCTTGTTGCCGTATTGTGCATGACTCCTTTGTTGCTTTGTATGCCAACACACCGGTTGTGGCTGAGTGTAGCTTTGATAAAAATAAGGTCGTGGTAATGGTGTCTACTGCTGATATGTGGGATATCTAATGGCTTCTCCTCCTTGCTCTCTCTGAGGGTATCCATAAGGTCTCATAAGAGGTGGTACCGGTCTTGAATGTCTATTGTAAGGACAATTTTTTGCGCTGTGATTTGTGTATTTTTGTTCTATGCTGCAATATTGTAGAGGGCCCGGGACGGTTGGTCTATTGTAAGCATAAGCAGGTGGTGGGACTACTCCCCTAGTGCACAAATGAGAAGGATGATCACCTCCACAATACATACATCTTCTAAGCATGGGTACTCTCATTGGGTTGTAGGGGTAGTTCCTCTATCCTTGAACGTTCAATTTCTTTGCTAGTAAGTCGGCTATTTCCTCTACATTGTTCTTAGGGTTTGATGTGCTGTTGGCGGAATCTTCACTTATTACACTACCTTGAGGTATTTTCAGATCTTCTGCTAGGTTGTCCTCTAGATCAATACATTCTTTCATACATTCTTGCAAAGTTTGAACTCTTTTCACATATACCAGTGATCTTAATGACCCATTCACTAACCCTTCCAAATATAATGACACCATCTTGTTTTGAGTGGGTCTCTCTTCAACAGGGCATCTATCCACATATTGTTTGAATCTCCTTGCTGCCAGTCTCATTGATTCCATCGGAGCTTGCTTAAAGCTATGGATCAATGATGACGATTTGTTTTTAATCCCAGATTTGGTGAATTCTTCAATTAACTCTTGATAGACTTGTTCCATGTTTTGAAAATTATTAGGATCTAATGGCTGGAACCAAGCTAAAGCTGTGTCTGTCAAAGTTAGACCAAAAGATTCATATTGGATCAAGAAATCGTCCACTTGTTCAGCTTTGATTACTTGCTTAAATTCAGCTATATGATTGTAAGGTTCACTAGAGCCATCATAATGGTTTCTCATGCATTTAGCAACTTGAATAGGTCTTAATCTTCTTCCTGCTTCAGGTGGTCTAGGCATCACCGGAAAAACTGGTCTTTCTATCGGTATACCAGGTCCTCACAGGTGGTCTATCTAGGATAGGGATTCTATTCCTTGGGTCAACAGGTGGTTGAGGTCGATAGTTAGGATTATTGGCCAGCATGGCAAACTGCACATGTGGTTTGACTGGAATATGGGTTTGTTGTGTTTGTCCAGAATGTGATATGAATATCTTGAAAGGTTCCTTGAGGGTTCTGAGAAGTAGTAGCTTGATGTCGAGGAGGGAACACTAGAATGTCCTGATATTTCAACCCTGTTCCTTCTATATCTGTTAAAGGCCAGTACCTCCTTTGGTTTCTGTCCAAATATGTGATGATGGTGGGGAATTCAAGATCTTGTAACTCATAGACAGTAACGGAGTTAGGGGCTACTTCCCATAATGAAGAGTGGGCTCTGAGGAGATGCTCCATTCCATTGATCAAATACACATCCATTAGGGAATCATCTTGGGGAACTAGGTCTCCTCTCCAAACCCTAACAACAGTAGATCTCCCTCTAGGGGTGGTCACTTGCTCTTCATGTCCCTCTGCATTAAGGTTATGAGCATTATCTTCTTCCCCTTGTTCATTGATACTTTCAGGGTGTTCCGTAACAACATACTGAATATCTCTTTTGTCCATATAAAACCCTCCTATATATTTAACTGCTGGCCTAGGTACTATGTAAGCTTCTGAAGCTTTTTTTAGTCTGGCCACTAATCGGTTTAGACCATCTAGGTAGATAGGTATCTCATGTTGATTGGTGTTCACATATTCCAAAGATGTCCGATATTCACCTTCAATAATTGACATCATGCCAATCATTGGTACTGTATTTTGCATATCCTCGGAAGCCATGGGAATTTCTTCCTCTGACTCACTAGAGGTTTCATAATAATGTGAACGGTTACTTTGTTTAGCTACACTTCCTACAGAAGAAATCACACTTCTTTGGCTTCCTAGGGTTCTTCCGGACCTTAGGTTCATTCACTTAAAAGCTCTGATCAATCTTAACCAACCTCCAGCTCCTAAAGTTCTTTACTGAGGGTCAGAATTCTAGAGAAAATTTGGTTGGAATAAGTCTGACAGTGAATCCACAACTCACGATACTTGACCCAAAAAAGTCCACGATACATGATATTTCACTCAAAAAGGGTATGTCACGATACTCGATATCTGACACACTAGAAAGGTACCACGATACTCAATATTTGAGCAAGACAATACACAATATTTGACCACTTGACTCGGCATGATACACGATACTTGAGGAAACATGATACTTGAAGCATACGATACCCGACACTTGACACTGAAGGTCACGATACACGATATTGGTTAGGTATCGTGTGAAAAATCACGATACAGGATACTTGACCGGTATCGCGATCAGAAATCTGCGATACACGACACACGATATTCCACCACAAAATTTCCATGATACTCGATACTAGACCTTGCTGTGTCTCACGATACTTGATAGTCCACAAGTATCGCACAAAAATCCCTGATGATACTCGATACTTCACAGGTATCCGGAAGGTTGCCTCCGCGATACACGATATCCAGCAAGTATCGCGATTAGAGACTCACGATACACGATACCCAACAGGTATCGTGATCATAATTCACGATACACGATATGCAATATTTGACTAGTATCGTGAAGATTTCTCAACGATACCCGATACTTGACAGGTATCGTGAAAAGAGTTCAACGATAAACAATATTCAGCGAGGCCAGGTATCACGATACTCGACCACAGGAGTTCACGATACTCAGGTATCACGATACCTCAACCGCGGGAGAACACGATACTTGACACTTTTTCAATTTTTTGACTGGAGTTTTTTTATTTTAAATGCACACAAGTGTTTGTAAAGCTCATCTACCCTCTCTTGACCATCTGTCTCATCAAAAATAAACTTTCTTAACCCTGAAAGACCCCCACGATACTTGCCGCAGATCGTTTTACTGGAAAACTTGATTTGAAAGGGTGTTATGCACAAAGAATCAGTGTGCTCACCTTGGAAGCTATTTTCCAACTCCCCTATCACTCTTGCTTGCTCTGCACAGCTCAAAAGCCCTAATCTCTGGTAAACAATACTCGACAGCTAGCTCACACAATACTCGCCTTGGAGACAAGTGATTTGAAAAAGGACAATTTTTGGGTTTTATATTGTTTTTGAAAAGTTCTCCTAACTATAAAGACTCAACAAAACTAAGATTAATGACTCCTCTAGCTTCCTAACCTAATCCCTTCCTCCTCATACTCTATTCACTCCACTCACTTCTCTAGACTATCAACTCACTACACACACTTCAAGAGTGAGAAGTAGTAAGTGCGGATGATTGTGACTTACCAAAGAAGAGAAATTCACAACTCCTTTACTCGCTGCAATGCTAAAAGCTACTTACCATCACACGAATGCCTCGGTTTGATTCGACATTCCCTGGCAACGGTGCCAAAAACGTGTGTACCTAAGATCCAACTTAGGGACTTGTGGAGAAAGAGACTATACCTCGATCCCCCTCAAGTGCATATAGTGGGGATTCACGCTTTATTTATCAATCCGAGGAGTATCAAAACCTAGCCGAGTGTATGGAGACGTGCATTCAAATGATGATCAATACAAACATGCTTCCCAAAGAGTGCAAACAAGGCAAAGATTAATCCAAACAAGCTTCAACTGTCAGTCATGGTGTCACGATACTTGGAGCAGCAGCCAAGAGTAAGTTGAGCCTTTCTCTCAGCTCCAGACTCCGAATATAAAAAATAGCATATGCATTTCAAAGCTCTCGAGAAGACGCATCCAATGGTGGTATTTACACTCAATTCTGACATTTCCACTTCAAGTTATGAGCAAAATACTGACTCACAAGAATGACCTTCCTACACCTCAGCACTTCCTACACTTCACACACACATTAACAACACTAAACGAACACTTTCATGGATAGACAACACTTCTTAACACTCTTTTCAAGCAACACACATGCATACAAGCTCACAAAGAAGAAGATACAAAGAGGAGAAGACACAAATTCGAAATTTTGTGCTCTTTATTCTCACAATGGAAAAAAGTCTTTACAAAGAGTTACAAATTGACTTATATACATGTGCCCTAAAAATGGTCATTTCACACAAAAGATCAGTACTTTATTCACTAAAAGGCTAATTTCCTACTATTTACATGGTAAGCTACTAGTCTCCATGGGTATGCATCTAGAGTACTCCTCTGGTGCATTTACAACGGAAAATATGTTACAAAAATGGTTATAATACAAAAATAGAGTGTCCAAATTGGAAAATTTTTGGGGCCCGTCTTTTTCTCTTCCTTTTGCTCTTCTTTGCTCTGCAACAGTGAGGGTGCGTTTGAGATGTGATTTCAATTATCTTGGATTTTGTTTCTCTTAATCTTTTCTTGATTCCATTCATTTTCTTTGACCATTGTCTTTTCATTCATTCATGAATTTCTCTCCAAGATTTTGTCCTCTTCTTGGTTAGACTCTCGGTCTCACTAACCTCAGGGCTCTTTTCTTGGCACAATTCTTGGTTTTGCTTAAATGCCTGATCTCTCATGACTACTTGCACTAGGGCAGTGAAAGTCACACTTGCCATGGAGTCTACCACTAACCCAATGACATTGATAGGAGTGATTTTTGGCATATTGGTGGGGTTCTTAGGAAAATCTCATAACAGGTGCTCCTTCCCACAATCTGGGAAAAAACCTTGAATTGTCACAGATTGAGGTTGTGTAGGTGCACGCATAGGGCAATCACGAATGAGGTGATCTCCCTGACATTGGTAACATGGTCCTCTAGGAAATGGGGGTCTTATCTGCCTAGGTTGGGGCCTAGAGTTAGGATTTGCATACATGACATTTGCATATTTTGGGTCCCAACTAGGTTCGCTCGGGTCTTCATAATAGTATGACTCATTATGCTCAGGTGATTGCATATAGTAAGTATGTGGACTATCAATATGAGTCGAGTCAAAGCTATGATAATTCAGATCATTTTCTAAAAGCAATGGTGATACAGGCACTAAGGATCTATTCAAATTTTCTTTGATGGCTGCATATTTCACTAGGATTACATTGGCTGGAGGAGGAGGTTATTGTGCTAAAACTAGTTGAGGTCTTTGTTGCCCTTGATAGGGTGGTTGTGGCCTACCATACTACTGTGGGTACTGATTCTAATATCTCCCTTGTTGTGGATATGGTTGTGGATAACTTTGTCTAACTGCTTGCTTATTATATGGGCAATCTTGTGTGGTGTGGTTGGTATATCTCCTTTCTATGGTGCAGTATTGGTTGTTGGGGTTCACTTGGGGTTGAGCCATGATAGGACACACATTAGCCATATGGTCTCCTCCATAGGTATAACATCGTTTCACTAGGGCAAATCTCGGTATTTTTTGCTAGAGACTCCTAACTTCTGGGCTACCTTTTCTACAAGTTCCTCAATAGATGTGGATGGCTTGGAATTGAGGCTAGTAGAGCTCTCTAAATCTTTGTAGAATTTTGAAAGCTCTAGTTCCGCCCTTAGATTATCCTCAATATCTATGCACATGTTTACACACTCTTCTATTGATCTAGGGTCATTTAGATACACATAGGATCTCAATTTGGTACTCAACAATCCATCTAAGAATAAAGCCACTTGTTTGGTGGGTATAGGTAACTCGGGCACAAGGCATCTCTCTAGGTATTACCAAAATCTTCTTCTTGCAAGTCTCACTGTCTCTTGAGGTGTTTGTTTAAAACTATGGATCACTGAGGAAGTGTTGTGCCTTATGCCGCTCTTTGAAAATTTCATGATGAAGACAATAGTAGTTGGTCTATGTTTCTAAATTGCCTATGTTGTAGTGGTTGAAACCACGTAAAGGCCATGTTCTTCGAGGTTAGACCAAAAGCTTTGTGTTGTGTGAACAAGCCATCAACTTGCTTAGCTCTCAAGACTTGCCTAAATTCTGCCACATGATCGTACGAGTCTCTAGGGCCACTGAAGTAGTTCTTCATGGACTAAACAATTGCGTAGGCCTCAAGTTCCTAATGTGTTCTCTAGGATTTGACAGAGGGAATTCATCTGTATTTCTTTGATTCCTTGGGTCCCTATGTCTCTCATTTTCCATTCTATCCGTCTTTATTCTTGTTCTTTCTCTTCCCAGTGGGTTAGCAAGCTTACTTCCGGCCTATCTCTACTCCTATCCCTCTGAGTTCCATGAGCTTGAGATGTTCCAACTCCTTGGTGACCATAAGAGACATTAGATCTTGGTTGGAGGGAAAAAAATTCACCCTTCCAAGTGTAGGCATGCCTAGCATGCTCCGAGACTGCAAAGACCCTCTCAAAAGTATTGTCTAAGTAGGTCACTTTGCCTAGTGTATCTGGATCTTTGAATTCATATATGGTAAGCATTCCCACTTCATTAGGTTGGTCAGGTTTATACCTCCATAAGGCTTCGTCTATCTCTCAGTTTAAGAGCAAGTCTATGCTCTTATTGTCTTGGGGGACCCACTCTAGAGTGATCACTCTAGCTAGAAACGATTTGCCTTGAGGGGTACTTGGCTCTCTTCCTAAGTTCCCTTGCTCTATGTCACCTATTTTGGTCTATAATATTATATTTTCAAATTCATCTATTCCAGCTAGCTAGTTGGTGGCCACACACATTGTTCCTTCTTTATCTATGTATGAACCATTTTTGAATTTGACTACTAGATGTTCTAGTCCAATGGGTTGATTTGGGTTCTTTATTTAGACAACGGATCTTCTCAGACCATCCTCATAGATACGAGCACCTAATCGGTTGGTCTTGATATATTCCAATTGAGTCTTGTAAGGGCCCTCTGGTTTTTCTAGGTGCGCCACTCCTGAGCTACCTACAGGTCTCTCCATGCTATAAGACATCTCAAAGTCACTTGTTTCTAAACTGAGAATATAGGGATAATTATTAAGCTGTTGGGCCCAAGACCTAGTGGTTTGGTTGAATCTAGCCTTGGATGATCTGATGCTTCGACGATCTCTTCCTAGGTGTCTTCCTGATCTTAGGTTCATATGCCCTACTAATTCACCCAATGACCCTTGTACAACCATGTTGCTGATTCCTTGATATCACTCACTTGTTCCTTTTAATTTCTTTACGATGTATTTCCTTGTCTTTGAATATGTGTCGTAAGGAGTACTTAAGCTTTCCATACTTGATGTTTTCTTTTGTCCAACTAATTTAACTTCTTTGCCCTTAAGTTGTACCTTGACTAAAATTAATCTATTCTTGAACTTAAGGATTTAAAGGCTCTTAGAACTTGAGAGTTCCTATCGTGCCTCCAATCAATCAAAACCACCAATTGCACTTAGCCTAAGCTAAGAATTGACAGAGGGAGTTGAGATATCTTCCAACCTCAATTCACTTCTCCTTGTTGCACTTGTATTCTCAGGATGCATGTTCCCTGCACACACTGCCACCTTGCTTTGATCTCTCTAAGAGCTCTCAATGAGCCTGTAAAAAGTTCCAATCTTAGCTCAAGCTTTTAACTTCAATTGATAAACAATTTACTTCAAATAATTTTAATGACCCTTTTCCCCCTTTGTATTGCACCAAAAATTTTCTAGGGCCCCCTAGGTTTCCTAATCCTACTCATGGTCAACTTCAAAATACCCTATCTAAAAAAATGGATTTCGTATGAAAACGTTATGCCGATTCAGGGTTCTAGGGATTAAAAGAGGCAAACAAGACCTCACAGGATATTAGTGCATTTTCTTGTAAGGCTTGCGTAATGGTGTAGGTAAATATGCCAATTTTTAGCCCAAATTTTCAAAAACTTACCCCTTAATTTTTTGTCGAAAATGTCTATCTATCGTGATAGATGGTGTCTATCACAATAGACAGTGTCTGTTGTGATAGAAGGTGTTTGTCACATGTGGCTATCTGTCATGATAGATGGGTGTCTATCGTGATAGATGGATGTCTGTCGTGATAGATGGGTGTCTATCGTGATAGACGGGGTCTATCATCTGACATGGATCTATCTGTTGCGATATACGGGGTCTACCGTGATAGACAATGTCTATCATATATTGTGGTACTATTTGTCACAATAGACGGACCTCTGTTGTGATACACATTGTTAGTCATTTTTCGTGAGGGTTATCTATCACGATAGACAGGTTCTATCATGATAGATGGTGTCTATCGTAGGGTCATGTCTGTCGTCTATCGTGATTTTGGTCAATTGTGATAGAAGAGGTCTGTCACAATAGATAGGGTCTATCGTCTGTCATGAAGGTTGTCTATTGCGATAGACACTGTGTGTCATCTATCGTGATTTTGGTCTGTTGCAATAGACAAGTGTCTATCATGATAGATGGGATCTGTCATCTATCATGTTTTGCTATGTTGTGATAGACGAGGTCTATCACGATAGATGTTGCATGTTGTGATAGACGCTGTTTGTCATCTATCATGCTTTGGTCTGTAGCGATAGTCAGAAAAAATGCAATTTTTGGATCTTTGTGATTATTTGGAGTGCTCTAAGGGTGTAGATTATTGTGCAATGCATGGAGACACAAAATACCAACTTTCTTTGTCTATCACGATAGATAGAGGTCATTGTCTCAGGAACTGTGCAAAGGTCTATCGTACCTATGGAAGCTACTAGAGATGATGATATAGCTAGAACCTATATCAAAATCTCAAACACACACTAAACCAATCGCACACAAACTCTCTCTTGCTCTCTCTCACAAGTGAAATGAGGGGAATGCAGTGGGGAGGGGAATAAGACCAAAAAACTATAAATTTTGCAAAGGTGGAGATGGAGGTGGGAGATGGTGAGGATGACAATGGTGATGATGGTGATGAAGAAAGTAAGAAAAGAAAGATGAAAAGTAAGGAAAATGCATATGACTCCAATGTCACAACTCTACATTTTACCATCACACACTCATCCTCGAAGCTCTCTCCCCTGGAACGATGCCAAATTTGGTATCACTCTAGCACAATGGAAAGTACCAACATGAGGAGATCCAACTCATAATTGTCAATCCGTGGAGACATGAGGACTAGTATGAAGACTATGAGCAAGTGAAGGCACAAGTGCGTGAGTGAGAAGCACACAAGCATGAACACACATACACACACAGGTGCACACAAGGCAAGAACAATGGAGTTCTTTGCATTCTTCAAAAAGTCTCTTACAATTGCTCAAAAATCTAACAAGCTAACCTCAAAAATGAGCTCTCAAGCTCTTTTTATAGTTTTCTGAATAGCTTTGGCCTTGTCCAGACCTAGTGTCCAGCCTAGTTAAAAATTAGGTTCAAGGGCTTATTTGGGGGCTCAAATGGAATCAGAAAATTATGAAAATTGATACACAAGTACTTTTAATACTCCTCAAGCTCAAGGACTCCTTGGCTTGAACAAATTGCAGTCTAATCTATCAAAAAGGGTATTTACAATGTTTGTGTAGTGATGAAAATCACTTTGATTGAAAATAAATTATGAAAAAAATGATTAGGCCTCTTATATGCTCGATTGTACTTGACTGCTTTGCCTCCTCACTACTTCTATGCCAACATGCATGTTCCCTAATCAAGGGGGGGTCATTTCTGATACAAGTCTTGAAAGATTAGATGACAATGAGAATGGACAAGACAATGACACAACTCTCTTATTAGGCATGGTAATCTAGGATAATTGATGAATGTTGAATATCTGAGGTCTAACGCTGCAATTTTGATTATTCTGATGATTGATGTCTGATCTCTATTGCTCTAACGTATATGGAAGAGATGGACATCAGACGAGAAATTCCTGGTGGAATATAACAGTGGAAGATTTGATTGAAGATTGAAGATTTTGATGCTGACCGTAGAAGACATAGAGGTTGATGCAGCTATTGGTGTGAGCTGAGTAGCAATGCATTAAGGTATATCATCCATACATACATTATCTTATCTTGTAAGCTTTTTGTTACTATCGACTTATTGCCCATCGATTATACTTCATATCAATCATTGAAACTATATATAATTCTCTCATACTTTCAAATTTATGTCACTCTGTGTTGTATTGTATGATATTCTGTTGAAAAGCCAAGTGACCATGACACGAGTAGATATTTTAAATTGCCAAGATTGAATTCAAAGAGAATTTTATGAACTTCATCAAAAGGAAGATAGTTCCCCTTACACAAGAGATGGAAATGTAACATGTTGCTAACGTAACTCAATTAATGCAAGATTCTCTTTCGTTTGATTCAGATGAAGAAGATCAAAATTCTTGCAAAGCTAATAGAAATTTTATAGGAACTGTTAAACGCTATTATTCTAACTGTCAAAAGTGCGTTTAAGCAATTCTTGGGTTCTTGGAAGTGGAAGGGGTCTGTTAGACAGAGGCCCTGTACTTAGTTCCCAAACTAACCACTTACACACAGTAATATACTGATACTGAGTGCTCTATCAAGATTCTGTTGTAATTAGATATTCCCGTTCACGGCTTAGCTCAGCCACATGTACCGAATACGCTAAGATACTATGTTGCATCTACACCTAACTTACTAACAATATCAGAAACAAGTGTAATTGTCAACCTTTACCGAATGGATACCACAATTCGACCAATGTTCGAAGACATAGAGAATCCAGGTATTTAGATACACCATACTGAAGGTTCAGTACGCAACCCAAGAAATCCTTACTGTAGCTTAATTTTTACCGTAGGAGGACAGATCTCAATATTGAAGGCAATACAGTACAGATCCGTATCCCAGACACACGACCACGACCACACAGACTTCTTCAGCACGTCACGGTGTATTACTAGAAGATCAACACCACGACACACCTACTTAGTTGCACAATACCATAGGAACTCCACAGAATAACTCGCTCAGACCATAGTCGGATAATCTTCTAAACAACTATGAAACTCACCGATAGACAACTATCCACAGATAACAAAACAGGAATAAGAGCAATATACTCAGGAATGCTCCACAACAACACAGTAACGTTCACTTAACCACCCAGACAGACAGTCTGGTGATCTTCCCGATCGTCTATAAAGTTAACAAACAGAACAGATGTCGACGGCAGACAAGACAAGAGGCGAACATAAAACTCAGAATACTTGAAATTATGCAAACAAACACTATAGTAACGCCCCGCTCAGTCACCCAGATAGACAGTCTGGTGATCCACCACGGAACGTCACTGGCGTGTCTTTCTTTGATTTATATAACTTTTACAAACTGTCTGTAACAACTTTTCGCTCGTGCGAATAAGATTCAGTTATACAACTTCCAATCCGGCGGCTGCTAACAGTTTGTCATCCTTTACCATCGGACTAAGTTCTATTAGAAGAGCATCTATTGGCACTAGTGAAAACTATAAAATATTATCTTCCCTATACTTTGCCATATGAATGCAAAAAAAAAAGACATTCCCTTTGAGATTCAGATAATCCTTAAGTACCCATCCTCGTAATTGATGCTCACACATCATCTTCATGATGAAGCATCAAGTAAGGGTTTGGTATCCCAATAGGTTAGATATCTCCCAATCTCCTAGAAACCCTAAAGAGAAGAGTCCTAACTCTATTCCCAGTCTCACTAATGTCAATAACTAGATCATCTCATCTATTCAAAGAACATCACTGGAAATAATCATAGCTACTTCTCTCTAGAGTCTCCATGTGAGACTTAATCTAACCATCATGATTATCTGATCTCCTTCTTGTCTTTGATAGAAGAATGTCACTCTTATCTAGACAATATAAACATGAGAAAGTGAAACTCTCTCTCTCTCTTTCTCTCTAATCTCATCCAAGCAAAAGAGCTCTGGTACTGGACTCTATTCCACTTTCCCTTTCCCTTTGAAAGCGATTATATCTCAGTGATCTCTCCATCATTTTCCATGATCTATAGCTTTTTGGAACCAGCTAAAAGTCTAATTCATGCTATAAAATTTGCAAGTTATTTTCTTCAGACAATTGGGAGAAATCTGCATCAAAGTGCTCTCTGGTAATTCTCTGCTAAGTTCCTAAAAAGTGAGGTGTAAGCATCCAAGTGCTAAATTGATTTCTCAGTGTGTGGTCTATTATTTTAAGTGATTCCATAATTAGCTATCTAAGCTAATTAGATACCCTCAAAATTATTTTGATCAATTTAGTGTTCTGTGAGCATTGAGCAAAAGTTCCAGTAGGCGTTAATACCAAAATAGCAAGTTTTTGGCGATTAGCTAGTTGCAAGGTTATATGTTTTGATTCAATTGTTTGAAACATCATATCCAAAGTACATAGGTACTTTATTTGTGTCCTTTGCAATCTAAAAGGGCCTACAACACAACCGTGAAGTAAAATAGGGAAGGTACTAAGCAGAGTTTAGCAGTACCACCTCACTTCTTGAGGTATTCATCCATCTCTTCCAACAGTGGTATTAGAGCAAGTTGAGGTAAAATGGGAGATGCTTTCCCTTCTTTTATTGATAAATTGGATAGGAAAAACTACCCAGCATGGTCCTTGAGAATTAAGACATATTTACAAGGAAGGAGTCTATATGGATACATATCAGGAGACAAGGAAATGCCCACTTTCAGAAGCAAAGGACAACCTACAAGAGAGGAGCTTGAAAGACTCAACTCATGGTGTGCTAAAGATGCTTTAGCAAGGTCATATCTACTTAACTCTATCTCTGACTTCATTCTTCCACACATTAGGAATTGTAAAACTTCCCAAGAGACTTGGGCTACATTGTCTTCATACCTTTCTTCGAATACAAGAGCACGAAAAAATCAACTATGGATTGAGTTTACCACTCAAAGGAAGCAACCCAAGCAAAGTGTTTCAGAGTATGTGACCAAGTTGAAAGATGTAGCTAACCAATTAGCAAGCATAGGAGAGGAGAATGAAGAGGTGCAAATAGTGAGACAAGTAATCAATGGCATCAAGGCAGATGATAAGTGGGAAGTTTTCACAACTGCTATGGACCTTTACATGGATATGTAGATTCTAGATCTTACCACATTGATGGGACAACTCTTTACCCATGAAGCCAAGCTCAACAAAAATGGAGAACCATCAAGAGGTAACAACTTTTCTGCCCTATACACAGATAAAGGAAAGTCTAAAGAGAAAGAGAAAAGCAAAAAGGTTGAAGATGAAGGTACTACTTCTCAAGCTAACTATGCAGGGAGAGGTAGGAACTCAAGAGGAAAGGGCAGAGGAGGTGAGCAAGGTAGGGGGAGACCTTTCAACTCTTCCTCATGAAAGATATGTGGACTGTCTAATCATAACACAAATGAGTGCTATAGGAACTTCAAGAATGAGAGAGGAAGAGGATATCAAAGAGGTGGCTACTCACAATCAAGAGGAAGGTTCAATCATAATCAAGGCTATAAACATGGCTACAACAACAACTAAAACAACAATTATCAAGGAGGATACAAATCAAGAAAGGAATTCAACAATTACACTGAGGATCAAGAGGATTCTCTTCTCTTCATGAATATGACTTCAAAGCAAGGTATGAATGATTCTCTTCTCTTCATGAATATGACTTCAAAACAAGGTATGAATGATGAGCAACACTTCTATATTAACTCAAGTTATTCAAACCGTGTAGCAAGCAATGTAGCTCTTCTTTCTGATCTTGAGGAACCCAAGGGAAAGCACCAAGTACAAATAGGTGATGACAACAAGCATTTAGTGGTCAAGGTAGGAAATGTCAAAACTTGTGATGGGAATAGAAATATGTTGAGTAGGGTTCTTTATGTACCTACAAACACCAAGAATCTGATGAGTGTTGGACAGATAGTGGAAAGGGGTTTGCAGGTTAGGTTCAACAAATATGGAGCTTTTGTGGAGGATCCCCAACATGGATTCAAGAATTTCCAAGGGAGAGAAAACAAGTAGACTATTTACATTTGAACTTGAGGACACTAGAAATAGTGCACTTTATAACTACAAGGATCAAACACTGTCTCAGCTTGAGATTTGGCATAAAAGATTATGGCATGTTGGTGAGAGAACCTTGAAGCAAATATGTAGAGATCAATGTGTGCTTGGGATACCTAATGTATCCAAGCAACACATGATCTATAAATGTGGTGCTTGTCAGTTTGGTAAATCACACAGGTTACCCTTTACAAAGGAAGGCTACATGCATGAGGATTACGTGGAACTTCTTGTCCACACAGATGTGTGGGGACGAAGCAAAGACCCTTCAATTTTAGGCTCAAGGTATTATGTGTCATTCATTGATGATTTCAGTAAGTGGACTATCTTGTATTTCATGAAGCACAAAGATGAAGTGTTCAGTCGTTTCATAAAATGTCTTGCACTTGTGGAAAATCAAATAGGAAGAAACCTAAAGAGAATAAGGTCAGATGGAGGAGGTGAGTACTTCTCCAATGAATTTTATGAATTTTTGTAGGACAGAGGTATCAAAAGGGAGATTACTACAAGGTGTACCCCTGAGCAAAATGGGGTAGTAGAGAGGAGAAATAGGTTGATTGTGGAAGAAGCTAGATCAATGCCTAATGAAGAGAAATTGCCTAATTATTTGTGGGCAGAAAGTGTATCTACTGCCACTTATCTTATTAATAGGTTGCCATCCAAATCACTTGATGGGATGACCCCATATGAAGCATGGCATGGTAGGAGGCCATCACTTGATCATTGTAAAATATTTGGATGTGTTGCTTATGTGCATGTTCCATCTCAAATCAAAGGTAAACTAGACCCTAAGGTAGAGAAGTGCATCTTCATAGGGTATGATTTAAATTAGAAAGGATGCAAATTTTATAATCCATCCAACAAAGGATTTATGGTCAGTAGGGATGTTGTGTTTGATGAGAATGATTCTTGGTTTGAAAGTGAATGCATGAAGGTCAAATTGTCATATGACTTGGAAGAGGAATTTTCAAGCCTCACCAATTAGGAGCCAAGCTAAATTGACGGCATCAAATTAGATGATGAGGACATCATCAATCTAGAAGAATTCAAGGCATGGAAATCAAAGGGCAAGGCCAAGATGAAGAGGTTGGAAGACTTACCTGAATCATCCAACCAAGCTCTAAGGAGATCACAAAGGGAGAGCAAGAAACAGATCAGATATGGGTATGACACTTCATTAGATACTAAGCATTCCATTTATCTTGCTAAGGATTTGCAACTTAAAGAACCTTTTTCATATGAAGAAGCAAGTACCAAGGTAGAATGGAAGGAAGCTATGGATGAAGAAATAGAAGCACTCCAACAGAATGATACTTGGGAGCTAGTACCCAATAAGGCATCAATGAAGGTAATTGGTTCTAGATGGATTTACAAAATCAAATAGAGCTCAGATGGATCCATAAACAGGTATAAAGCTAGACTTATGGCTAAGGGTTTTGCACAAACCCAAGGATTTGATTATGAAGAGACTTTCTCACTTGTGGATAAAATGCCAACCATCATAGTATGGGTAAGTGTGGCTGCATCTAGGAATTGGAATATGTATCAACTACATAACATGTGATGAGTCACATGAACCAATGCTTGCACTTGTGTAATCATTTACCATTTGTAAATGGTTAACTCATTAAAGAATTTTGTAAAAGGCTACAAACTCGTGGAGTTAGATAAAGCATTAGTTACGAATTTGGACTGAGGGAATATCTCCTAGATCAATGGGATCACTTTTAGTGGGAGCCAAATTTGAATTCCAAATTCAAATTTGAAGAAATTCATTATAAAAGATGGTTCTCGTGGTTCATGAGATATCCTATTGAAGCTCTTCGACTGATCACTTAATGGATTTGAGAAGCTCACTTCTTTGACTACTCATATCACTATCATTTGGCATCACTTCCTTGCCAATGATCTTGTAAAATCTTGTTCCACAATATATATACATCATTGAGTATCTCTATTCATTTATCTGCTATGTCCACTCAGTACAGTGAACTTTGAATGATCACATCTCAGTGATCTCTCCATCATTTTCCATGATCTATAGTTTGTTGGAACTCGCTCAAAGTCTACTTCATCCTTTCAAATTCGCAAGTTATTTTCTTCAGCCAATTGGGAGAAAGCCATCTCCAAGTGCTCTCTGGTCATTCTCTACTAAGTTCCTAAAACGTCACGGGTAAGCATCCAAGTGCTAAATTGACTTCTCAGTGTGTGTTCTATCATTTTAAGTGATTGCACTTGTAATCATTAGCTATCTAGGCTAATTGAATACACTCAAAAGGATTTTGATCAATTGCTACTGTACAATAAGCACTAAGCAAAAGTTCTAGCAGGTGTCAATACAAAAATAGCAAGTTTTTGGTCATTAAGTAGTTGCAAGGTTATCTTTTTTTATTCAATTATTTGAAGCATCATCTCCAAAGTACATTGGTACTTTATTTATGTCATTTTCAAGCTAAGAGGGCCTACAACACAACTTTTAAGTAAAATAGGTGAGGTACAAAGCAGGCTTTAGCAGTACCACCTCACTTCCTGAGGTATCCATCCATCTCTTCCAACACTATGAACGTATGTATGTATGTATGCTTGTATGTCTATATTACACACACACACACACACACACACATATATATATATATATATATATATATATATATATATATATATATATATATATATATATATATATATATATATATATATATATTTATATATATATATATATACATATATATATATATATAGAGAGAGAGAAGTGTATATATATATATATATATATATATATATATATATATATATATATATATATATATATATATATATATATATATATATTCATATACATATATATATATATATATATATATATGTGTGTGTGTGTGTGTGTGTGTGTGTGTGTGTGTGTATGTATGCATGTATCTATACTGTTGGCACACAAAGCAACAGAGGAATCATGCACAATACGGCAACAAGGCGAGATCATTTTTTCCATGGATTATGAATAACTCAAGTGATTTTAATCACTACACAAACATTGTAAACCCCGTTTTTGGTAGATTAGACTCCATTTTGTGCAAGCCGAGGAGTCCTCGAACTTGAGGAGTATTAGAAGTACCATCGTACCAATTTTCATAATTTTTAGACTTCGTTTGAGCCCTCAAATAAGCCCTGGAACCTAATTTTTAACTAGGCCGGACACTAGGTCTGGACAGGGCCAAAACTAGTCAAAAAACTATAAAAAGAGCTAGAGAGCTCATTTTGGGGGTTGGATTGTAATTGAAACGAACTTGTAAGAGCATTTCGAAAGTAATCTAAAAGCTCCATTGATTCTCACTCTTTGTCTTGTCTAGTGTGCGCGTGTGTGTGTATGTGTGTGCATGCTAGTGTGCTTCTCACTCACGCACTTGTGCAACCACTTGCTCGAGGTCTTCATACCATCCTCACGTCTTCCCGGATTGACATTAAAGGAGGTGCTACTCATCATTGAGCTACATCAAATTTTGGCGCCGTTGCCGGGGATCGAGCTTTGAGGACGACCGTGTGATGGTAAGACGTAGAGTTGACACGTTGGAGTTGTAGGTATTTTCTTCACTCTCATCGATTTTCTTTTACTTTCTTCTCCATTTTCATTTCCATCATCATCATCACCATCTGCCACCTCCATCTCCATCATCGCGAAAATTTTTGTTTTTTGATCATATCACCTTCCCCACCTCATTTCCCTCATTTCACTTGTGGGAGAGAGCGAGAGAGCAATATTGTGTGAGCGTATTTTGCATGTTTCTTGATTTTCATTGCAGGTTCTTGCTGTATCAGCATCCCCAGTAGTGTGCGCAGGTACGACAGGCTCTGCACAGGTCCCGGGACGAGGACCTCTGTCTGTCGCGACAGACAGAAAAACTTTAAATTTTGTGAATGCATGTTTAGCACGGTAACCTACACCATTAGGGCACTCTAAATCACTAGAAGTTTCTCAAAAATTTGCGTTTTTTGAGTCTATCGCGACAGACACCGTCTATCGCGACAGACAGAAATCCACGATAGACCCCGTCTATCGCGACAGACACCGTCTATCGCGACAGACAGAAATCCACGATAGACCCCGTCTATCGCGACAGACACCGTCTATCGCGACAGACAGAAATCCACGATAGACCCCGTCTATCACGACAGACACCGTCTATCGCGACAGACAGAAATCCACGATAGACCCCGTCTATCGCGACAGACAGAAATCCGCGACAGACACCGTCTATCGCGACAGACACCGTCTATCGCGACAGACACCGTCTATCGCGACAGACAGAAATCCGCGACAGACACTGTCTATCGCGACAGACAGACATTTTCGGCAAAAATTAAGGGGTAAATTTTTGGAAATTTAGGCTAAATTTTGGGCATATTTGTACTCTCAAATACTCATACACTTACAAAGGCCTTAGAAAAATGCATTAAAACCCCTGAAAGGTTCTGTTTGTCTAGTTAACCCCCTAAACCCTGAACGGTCATAACTTTTTCATACGAAATCCATTTTTTGAGCTCTAGGGCTTGTCGGAAAGCTCGTGGCATATACTACGTTGATTTTCAGATAGGATATTTGGAAGTTGACACACAGAGGGGTAGAAACACCAAGGGAGCTCTAGAGGAAATTTCTAGCAATACAAAAGGGGGAACAAGGGTCATTAAAAAAGTGTCTGAAATAAATTGTCTGTCAATTGAAAGGTCAACTTGGAGCTAATCTTGAGACTGATGCAGGTCTATTGAGAAGCAATTGAGAGCGTTCAAGCAAAGGTTTTGCGCAAGCGTGAGAATCAACTTCTCGAGCACTAAAGAGCAAGGTTCGGCAAGAAAGGTCGGAATACTCTCAACTCCTCTTCGTCAATTCCTAGCTTAGGCTAAGAACGATTAGAAGTAGTAGTAAGTCAGGGCGACGATAGGCCACTATCAAGTTGAAGCATACCTAAACTTTTAAGCTCAAGTTAAGGGCATAATCCTTGTACTGTCGAGAATTTTAAAGGGAAAGAACTTAACGTGGAACGATCAACTGTAAGTGCGAAACAACATTCAAATATTCCTGACGACGTGATATCAGACAAGAACTCAAACACGATAAAATACCTAAAAAGAACCAAGCGACTAATATAAAGTAACCAGCAACGAGGTTGTACTCTGGGCAAAGAATTGGGCTACTTAGATAGGCATATGAACCTTAGATCAGGACGTCATCTAGTAAGGGAGAGACAAAGCCTTAGATCTTCAGAGGCTAGTGTTAACCACGCTGCTAGGTCTTGGGCCCAGCAGTTGAGCCACCACTCGTACTACCCTAGCTCTGAGACCAGTGAGTCAGAGATGTCTCAAGGCATGGACAGACCTACGGGAAGTTCAGGTGTGCCTTACTTGTACAGGGTAGAAGGCCCTTACAAAACACAGTTGGAATACCTTAGGACCAACCGATTAGGTGCTAGCATCTATGAGGACGGCCTAGGAAGATCCGTGGTCCAGATTAAAAACCCTGACCAATCCATAGGACTAGAGCACCCAGCTGTCAAGTTTGAAAACGGTGCATACCTGGACAAGGAAGGAATCATATACGTAGTCACCAGTCATCCAGATAGGACAGATGAATTTGGAAATGTAATCTCAGAAGCGGACTTAGGTGACTTGGAACAAGGAAACATGGGAGTAGAACCTAGAACCCCCCGAGGTAAATCAGTTCTCACTAGGATTATCACGCCTGAGTGGGTACCCCAAGACAACAAGAGCATAGAGTTGCTCCTCAATCGAGAAACTGATGAAGCCTTTTGGAGGTATAAATCCAATCAGCCAACTGATATAGGAAATATCATGATCTATGAGTTTAAGGATCCGGATAGCCCAGGTAGAGTGACCTACTTAGATCACACTTCGGAACGGATCTTTGTGGTGACAGAAAATGATAGGCATGCTTACACTTGGAAGGGTGAATTTATTTTCCCCCAACCAAGATCAAATGTATCCTATGGTCACCCTGGGGTTGGAACTTCCCAAGCTCATGGTACGCAAAGAGACAGAAGTAGAGATAGACCAGAAGTAAGTTTTGCCAACCCAGTAGGCAGAGAAAGAACGAGGACGGAGACGAATAGGGTAGAACCTGAGGTGCTTAGAGCTCACAGGAACCAAAGAAATGTGGATGGATTCCCTCTGCCGAGACCTAGAGAGCACGCAAGAACCCTGAGACCGACTCAGCTAGTTAAGTCCATGAAGAATTACTTTGATGGCACAGGAGATCCCTATGATCACGTGGCAGAATTCAAGCAAGTCTTGAGAGCTGAACAAGTGGAGGATCTATTTACGTAGTACAATGCCTTCGGTCTAACCCTTAGGAACACCGCACTTACATGGTTTCAGCCATTGGATGAGTGCTAGTTCAGGAGCATAGACCAACTCCTAGAAGCATTTATTATTGAGTTCTCCAAGAGTGGCATAAGACACAACACCTCCTCATTGATTCACAGCTTCAAGCAAACCCCTCAAGAGACTGTGAGACTTGCAGGAAGAAGATTTAGGCAATACCTCGAAAGATGTCCTGTTTCGGAGCTACCCACATCTGCCAAACAAGTAGCCTTATTCCTTGACGGATTGCTGAGTACGAAATTGAGATCCTATGTGTATCTGAAAGACCCTAGGACTATAGAAGAGTGTGTACGTATGTGCATTGACATTGAAGATAACCTAGGAGAAGAACTAGAGCTTTCCAAAATCTACAAAGATTCAGATAGTGCATCTATTCAATCTTCCACGCAATCCACATCAATTGAGGAACTCGCAGAGAAAGTGGCCCAGAAATTAGGTGTAACTAGCAAACAAATTCCAAGGTTTGCTCCTGTGAAAAGGTGCTATACATGCGGTGGCGACCATATGGTGAATGTCTGCCCCATTATGGCTCAGCCCCAAGTAAATCCTAGTAGCCAATATTGCACCATAGAACAGAGATACACCAATCACACCGCACAAGATTGCCCATACAACAAGCAGGCGGTTAGGCAACCCTACCCCCAACCCTACCAACTAGGCAGATACCAGAACCAGTACCCTCCACAACCATATGGCAGGCCACAACAAAATTTCCAATCTCAATATCAAAACCAACAAAGGCCTCAGCCTGTGCTAGCACAACAACCCCCAGCCCCAGCTAATGTGATTCCGGTAAAGTATACTGCTGCAGAAGAGAACCTGAATAGAGCCATAGTCCCTGTAACATCCTTGCTTTCTGAAAGTGACCCGAGTGACCATAGCTTTGATTCTACACATGTTGATAGCCCCCAGGCCTACTACATGCAGTCTCCTGAGCATGGTGAGTCCTATTATAGCGAAGAGACAAACGAACCTAGTTGGGAGTCAGATTACACGAACGTCATGTATGCAAACCCCAATTCCAGGCCTCAATCTAGGCAGGTAAGACCTCCATTCCCAAGAGGACCGTGCTACAGATGCCAAGGAGATCACCTCATTCGTGATTGTCCCTTGCCTCCACCTACACAACCCCAGTTAGTAACGATCCAAGGTTTTTGCCAAGATTGTGGAAAAGAACATCTCTTACGAGATTGCCCTAAGAATCCTAATAATATGCCAAAAATCACTCCGATCAACGTTATTGGGTTAGTGGTAGATTCCACAGGAAGTGTCACTTCCACTGCTCCCGTACAGGTAGTCACTAGAGCTCAAGCATTGCAGCAAAATCAAGGGGTAGGCAAGGAAAAGAGCCTAGACGCTAGCGATACTGAGAGCCAAAATAAAAAGAGAACAAGAGCTTGGAGAGATAGCCGCGAACGCATGAAAAGGCAATGGGCAAAGAAGATGAGTGAACTTGAGGAAAGTCTACGAGAAACCAAGGCTAAAATCATAGAGATCACATCTCAACCGCACTCTCACACATTCCCACCGCTACCATCCCCATCACCCTCCATCCCTCCACCCTCTAAGACACCCCACGTAACCCACCCACCACCCCAAACAGGATCAGTATTAGCTGATCCCACTCCTGAAGACATAGACATGATGCTTAAGGCATACCAAGCCAGAATCCAAGAAGGGCCAAACGTCACGGATCATGACAAGTGCTATCCTAGAGCTGACCTAGAGATAGAAAGAACCAAACTGTGCGCGAAAATGGTCGCATTGGCTCAGACTATGTTTGAAGCCAGTCGCCTTTTCAATTACTCGGGCTCAGCCAAAACGCAATTACACTTGGATGGATTCCTAGAGAACTTAGAGGGAATAATTGCAAGATCTGCCAAGGAAGAAAAAAATCAAGAAAAAGATAAAGCAAGCAAAAACATGAACCATCCCCCATCGGAAGTTTATGTGACCAATTCCATTAAACCAGACAACTTCCCCTCCTTAGAAAGAATAGAGAGGCTAATTGCACACTCAGAAAAGGAACCTGCCCCTCAAAGAAAGGAATGGGCGAGAGAACAGATAAGCAAGCCTCTTCAGGAAGCCCATGTGCCTCCTCAAGAAGCTTATCTTCCCCCCCAAAAGGCACATGAGCCTCCCTCGAAAGCTTGCGTACCTCCACAGGTTACCTACATTCCTTCTCAGGGAGCGTATGAGCCTGCTCGGAAGAGTAATAGAATAAGTAATCCTCCCCAAGAAGCTTGTGCTCCAGCCATTTACGAGAGCAAGGAGAGAGCCAACGATAGAACAAGCCCTCCTTCCCAGGTTGCTTATGTGCCCAATTCTACGGAGCCAGACACTTCTTCTTCTATGAATCGGTTTGCACCAGACTTCCTACGAGAGATTCAAGAAGACAAATGGGATAACGAAAGCGAGGTCACCCCTCCTTTTGAACTTGTGGACGATGCACACGACCAATTCCCACAAGACATCCCACCTATTTACGGGGAACATGAGAGTACTCAGTCTCACGAGAGATTGGACTTTGAGTCTAATTCCATACAAGAGCTACCCCACTTCACAGGCCCATGGGAAGCAAAGTCCACATGTATGAGAGCACCCACAGTCATGGTAAGGAACGACGACTCAGTCATACCAAGGAACACGGAGGTAGTAACAAACACCAAGGTGCAACGCGATCTCACTTTGGAAGAACTGCCTGAGGATAGACCAAACGCGCGGAAATATGCAGCCAGTCGAGTCACTGAAGTTGCAAAACCTCGTTCCCGGGCAGGATCCCATAGGACAGTGCCAGAAATTCCCTTGGATAAGATAGGAGATATGTGTGAAGGTGAAGAAGGGAACACCTATCTTCCCATCACCTACCAGGAGTACACCACCAGGGCAATTTTGGACTCAGGTGCAGGAGTTGCAATTGCCACCACCTCCTTATGGAAGCGTTGGGGCAAGCCAGCACTCACGCCAACGAGGATGAAATTGCAGATGGCCGATGGCCATATTGAGAGACCCTTAGGATTACTAGAAGGAATAACTCTCACCACTTGTGGTGTTGAGTTTGAGCATAGCTTTGCTATATGTGACTTCAGCAAAAATCATGCCTATGAGATGATTAAGACCATTTATGCGACAGTTGCAAGTGGTACAGGATTGGGGAACCAACTCCTTGTATTTGCAACACTTGGGTGTTACCACCAAAGTCAATCTCAAGGATTATTCTCATAGAGATGTCCCTCCTATCCAATGGAATCCCATCCATAGAGCCAAAGACGATTCAGAATCGGTGCATTCCATAGGGTCTGGATCCTCATGGATGCATGAAGACACTCACTTATGGATGTGCAAAGTAGCAGTAGAGGAAGAGAAGAGAGAAAAGGCCAGAGATATAGGTGCAAACGAAACTCATAGACCCATTCAAGACCCAGCCTATGCACCTGTAGTCTTTCCTGACAAGGAATTTGAACCCCATGGCTGGGCAGAAATTTTAGCAACCATGGACGTAGCCATCAATGAAGAACAATGGACACCTCACTGTGATGAGGATGGTTATGACATTTCAGTCTTCTCCATAGAGCCAATCATGGGAGAGGCAGTTCTAGAAGAATGCGAACCTAGCCCTGATGCATTTGAGGATGCAAGTGAATCCGATCTAGAGTCAATCATTATGGACCCACCATTTGCATCAGATGAAGAATACTTCCATGAAGTAGAATTTCAACCCCAGAGGCATGGAGAGGTTACAAATGATGTAAGATTAGCAACGCATATGACCCCGAAGGAAGAAGGAAAGAAACGAAAGAAGAAAGAAGTCTCACCAGAGGAGGAAGAATCTTTGTTTGAGGTCCCAGAAAATTTTAAGAAGTATGAGATAGATGACAGGAGAGTCATGATAAGAATGCCTAAACGAGAGGCACAATCAGGAGAGGCCTATGATAACAAAGAAACTACCAAGAAAATTGTAGTGGCCCTAGAAGAAGGAGAGGAGAGATGTACGTACATAGGTCATGACCTAACAACGGAAGAAGAGCATGCGTTGATAGCCTTGCTAAGAGAATACAGAGATGTATTCGCTTGGAGTTACAAGGATTTGAAAGGTGTTGACCCCGATATATGCTCACACACTATCCCCATGACCTCAGATGCCAAACCCTCTAAGCAAAAGCCTTATACATATAATGATAATTACGCTGCTAAGATCAAGGAAGAGATAGATAGACTGGTCGAAGCTGGATTTATCTATGAAATTGAGCACACTGAATGGGTATCCCCCATCGTAGTGGTGCCCAAGAAGAATGGCAAACTGCGCGTGTGCATTAACTTGAAAAAGGTTAATGCAGCCACAATTCGAGATAACTATCCACTTCCCATCACAGAACATCTCTTAGAAAGAGTGGCAGGCAAGGAAGTGTACAGCTTCCTTGATGGATTTTCGGGTTACAATCAAGTAGCCATAGCTCCAGAGGATCAGCATAAGACAGCCTTTGCCACAGAATGGGGCATTTTTGCTTTTAGAGTAATGCCATTTGGGCTTACCAATGCACCAGCTACCTTCCAGAGGCTGATGTGCCATGTGTTTAAGGAGTTCCTGAGGAAGAGTTTAGAAGTCTATGTTGATGATCTCTGTGCTCATTCCAATGTTAGACAAACCCATATTCCTGAACTCAGACAAATCTTTGACAAATGTAGAGAATATCAAGTCTGCCTGAACCCAGAAAAGTGCGTTTTTATGGTCAGGCAAGGCAAGATTCTAGGACACATAGTGTCAAAGAATGGCATATCTACCGACGAAGAAAAAGTGAGAGCCATAGCAGAGCTACCTAGGCCAAAGAATGTCAAGGAAGTACAAGCTTTCATGGGGCATTGTGGTTATTATCGACGATTTATACACATGTATGCTGTCATAGCAAAACCCATGTACGGGCTTCTGACTAACTTTGAGTGGACGGATGAATGTGAGAATTCCTTCCAGGAACTTAAACGAAGATTATGTTCAACACCAATCTTGACCACGCCAGATTGGAATAAGCCATTCCATGTTCACGTGGATGCATCCAATTATGCTATTGGATGTGTTCTTGCACAACCTACTGGTGAAGGTAATATGGATCTTCCAATTGCCTATGCCAGTAGACAGTTGAATGCGGCTGAACGAAATTACACCACTACAGAGAGAGAAGGCTTAGGCATGGTATATGCAGTTAAGAAATTCAGACACTATTTGCTTGCAAATAAGTTTAAATTTTTTATTGATCATCAGGCATTGCTGTACCTCGTAAATAAACCATGCAATACAGGAAGATTAGTAAGATGGTTTCTCTTGCTCATGGAATATGACTTTGAAGTGGTGGTAAGGAAAGGTAGGACTCATTTGAGAGCTGATCATCTCTCTAGGCTCACATCGGGAGAAGCCCCACAAGGAGTGTCAGATGACCTTCCTGATGCTTACTTGTTTAATTTGGAAGTTGTACCGCAGTGGGCTAAGCCATTGGTACCAGTATTGACATACGGGCCTAACCATCCAGTGGTAAACACACGGAATAGAGAGGTTGTAAAAGCCCAAAAGTACCACATCATGGCAGGAAGCATGTACAAGCACACAGATCAAGGGATCTTGGCTTGTTGCGTAGAAGAGGATGAGTACGCTAAATGGTTGCAATTAGCACATGTAGGTGCGTTAGAGCAACACCATTCAAAGCAACGAACTTTACAGACTCTAAAGAGATTCGGAGTGCATTGGCCAACTATGGAAGCGGATGTCCAAAAGTTGTGCAAGGAATGCCCAATCTGTTGCACTAAACCACCAGTGGAACACGCCACTCTTTATCAAGTATCCATTGTGCCAGATTGGAGCGAACCACTAGTATCATTCCTGAGGACAAACACATTCCCTCCAGACATGACTCTGGCTAGGAAAAGGAGTTTAGAACAAGGAGCCTTGGATTACTCACTCATTGGTGATAATCTATACAAACGCGGTAAGGATGGTTACCTGAGACTGTGTGTCCATGAGAGTGAATATCTTAAGATCTTGGAAACTGCTCACCAAGGTGTAGCAGGAGGACACTTTGGACCAGATCGGGTGATCAAGGCGATACTATTTGCGGGCCTCTGGTGGCCTACCCTTCACATGGATGCACATACCTATGTGAAACGGTGTGATGTCTGTCAAAGGACTCAGTATCCTATACGCAAAGATGAGATGCCACTGAAACCTATGATGGGTGGACGTGCATTCTCTAAGTGGGGAATAGACTTCGTAGGTCCTATTAATCCCCCAGCTAAAGGTTCTCATGCGGAATACATCATTGTTGCAACAGATTATCTCACCAAGTGGGTAGAGGTAAAGGCTACGACCAAGAACGATGCTCAAACAACTGCCAAATTCTTGTTTGAGAATGTATTCACGAGATATGGACTACCTATAGAGCTTGTAAGTGATAGAGGCACTCAATGAAGTAATTGAAAATCTACTCCAAGAATTCTTGGTAATACACAAGAAGTCTGCCCCTTATCACCCTCAAGCTAATGGGCAAGCTGAGAGCACTAATAAGATCTTATGCAATGTACTGACGAAATTAGTGAACACTAAACGCTCTGATTGGGACAAACAACTACATCATGCTGTTTGGGCATATCGAGTTGCCTACAAAACGGTACTCCAAGCCACCCCCTTTCAGATGGTATTTGGCCAAAACGCTGTGCTACCCTTGGACTTCTTGATCCCTACATTGAGAGTAGCACAAGAGTATGAATGGACAGGTCATGAGCTCTACTCTAGGATCTTTGACCTTGAACGATTAGGAGAAACAAGACTGAGAGCCGCCGCAGGAATATATGCAGCCAAGAAGAGACAGAAAGCATATTTTGATGCCCATGTGAAGGATAAAGGCTTGAAAGCAGGAGATCTAGTCTTAGTCTATACACTAAAACAACACGCGAGGAAGCTAGAAAAGAGAGGCTACGGACCTATGATCATCAATAGGATCTCCACGAGTGGAGCAGTACAATTGGCCACATTAGAGGGTGATGTTCTCCCAAATTATATTAGCGGTTGCAGAGTCAAGTTGTATCAAGAACCCCTCACGGAGGAAATGCTCAGCCGACTCAACACTGCTAAGAAACGCAAAGAGGAAGAAAAGCGAGTTCGAGAAGAAGCCCAAGCAGAAGCTTTAGAACGCATCAGAAGGATGAAGTTATGAAGGCAAGGTAGAGATCAGCCTAGAGCGAATGACTATGCAGATCAAGGATATCCTATGGCCATGTGTGAAGTTGCAGGAACAAGCTCGCATAGGATAATTGATAGACGTCCTTTCATAACCCTAGATATAGGACAAGGAAAGAGTGCAAGGAACGTAAGAGCCTTGATTGACTCAGGTGCAGCCACTAGTGCTGTTAGAGTGTCTTACTGTCAAGAGTTACAGTTAACTGTCAATCCTGTGGAAGCATATCTCATAGGGTTGGGAGGCGTGGAAACCCCTTGCATGGGCGAGGTGGAACTTCCCCTCTACATTCATGATGAGGAAATGACTGTTAAAGTACTGGTGTGTCAAGATGAGGATGTCACTGAACCTCTCGTCTTGGGTCAAGATTGGATCTATGACCAAGCAGTCAATCTAAACCTAAGAAGTGGACTTCTCCAGGTTTGGGTCAATCATAGTCGAGTTACAGTAGAATTAGACAATGGAGCACTCAAGGAACTAGGAAAGGCACAGACTCCTGGTCCTTCCAGGGGTACACATGAAGATGACCATGCTGTTCTTGTTCAAAACCATGTGTTGCAGAGGAATGATATTTGCGAAAAAGGAGTCAGGGATGCAATGGAACTCCCTTCTTTTCCAAAGGTCAGAAGGAGGCAGCAACCAAAGGTGGATCAAAGGCAGAAGAAGCAGAGTACTACCTATGTCCGAGATCAAAAGTACCTGCGCAGCAGAATGTCCCAGAAAGTAAACCAAGTGTGGGTGCGGAAAGGCGAACACCCGGTTGCACTCACGACAACCACACGGGCAAAGCTTCTTACTAGTAACCAACAACGTGACGCCACTAAGAAGTCTGTCAGAAATTCTTCTGCTAAAGTGAAATCCATTTGGGTGCCCAAAAAGTCGATGAAGGCTAGCCCACAATCAAGACAAATTTGGGTGCCTAAGGCTTGCTTGAGGGCACAAGTAGCTACGCCAAGGCCACAACCTATGCAGCATATCCCAACTACGCGTACAGCCCATATTCACTCGTTCTCGACACTCAGGAAGACACCAAGAACCAAGAGCACACATGTAATCACTTGTAAATGGGTCCCTAAAAGGCCTCATATTCAAGCAGATACACCTATAATGTTCTCTAGCGCCTCTACGAAACCAAAGGAAAAACCCATCCACTGCATTTGGCAGCTTAAGACCTGTATTAAACCCCCCGACCCCAATTTGTAAATTCACCCCCACTTACTAACGGCATTAGTCTCCTAGGAATACACAAACATTAACTACACTCACTGTCTTCGTGCACTTACTAACCACTAACTCACCATCTACCTCATGTTAATGTTGTAACGGGGACAACAACGGATTTATTCTGTCCATTACGATGTTAACACATGATTCTATATTCTCACAGAATCAGAAGGCAAGAAGTAAAATGGCAGAAGCGACAGGTTCGGGCTCACAAGTAGGGATACTTACTGCAGGAATTGATGTGGATAGTCTACCTGTGGATGTGCCCCCGACTGAACGACCAGTGGAGATGCAGCACCTTCAGCAAATCCCGGTGCCAGATCCACCTACAGGGATCACGGAAAGAGTCCATGCCAATTCTCATTGGTTCAATGGCATGCCAGGTCCATTAGGAGAGGCCAAGTATATCTGGGAGTCTAAGTGCGAGTATGACAGATCATGGGTGCGATTCCAATTTTTCTCCAAGGAGTTCGAGACTTTACAGAACACCGAGGATCTCCAGACCATATGGCAACGAGCAGGGTTGGCAGAATATTTTGAAGCCCCACTACCTAAACCCGATCTCCTCCGATGTTACTATTTGGTCTCCACATTACAAGCTAATGAAGATAAGGACAAACCCGGATCATTTGTTCTCCCCTCATTGCTGGGCAACAACGAGTTGAAGAGGTTTGAACTTACTGTGGAGTTGGTAAGCGACGCTTTGAATATGCATGGCACGCATGTACCCTCTGAAAAGGATGCTCTCGTTCCCACTAACATGAAGGATAGGAAACTATTGAAGCTTAAAGACATGGCAGCACTCACCCCAAATGTGTCCATCCCTCTCCGCATGTGCATGCAACATTTCGCCTTTCCCGGCCAAGACCGATTCACACAACCACACAAGAAGATCTGGTTCGCTCTCTACTTAGCGGAAGCAGGTGCGTTACCCATTAAGCTACCAGTATGGATTATAGATCAGTTGTACGAAGCAAACAAACGGGCTTCTAGGAAATTAGTGGTGAACGGATGCTGTGCAATCACACGCATTATTTACCGATGCCTAGCATATGATGTGATCCCTTGTGTGATCCCTTGTGTCCAGACAAGGGAAGTCCTGACTACTCCTGAGGCATCACCACTAAGAGAGGCCACTGTACCTCCCTTTACCATTAGGATACCCAGGTCGGAATCTGACACTACGACACAAGCTACCCCATCGGTTCCTCCTGTTCCACCTGAATTCGAATTTGCTGCCACTGGAGACGCTGAAGGACTGGACCCCCAGGATTTCGAAGCATTCCTACAAAGCACACAATTCTCTGATGTGGAGTTTTATTCAGAGGCAGAGGAGCAGGGCACATCCTCACGAAGAAGAAGAAAGTCTACAGACGGTCGACATGTACATTGGAGTGACGCTCAGCAAAGTCAACAACACGGACACCCGAAAGAAGAAGAAGCGTATGAAGAAGAGACCATTGAAGCCCCAGCCTATACAACAGAACTCCGAAGGCTGTATCAGATTATGGAAAGAGTGCGATCGCAGCAACTACTCACTGAACAGAGCAGCAGAGTACTTATGACTCAGTTGTTGGAAGAAGCGGGAGTTGACTCAGAGTACACGGAAGGTCTCTTATTGATGGCAGAAACATATGGAGTAGTAGAAGTAGTGCGCACTGCCATTCAGAGGCCCCCAGTTCAATATGACCCACGAAGGTTCCAGACACGACCTCGCTCAGGTAAGAATATCCAAATTCCCATTACAGTTGCAGAAGAGCCAACTACTACACCTGAAACTATCAGGACAACCTCCCAAACAGCTAGCCAACAGCACCCGGCCACCCATGAGGAGTCCACCGAACCACTACCACCCACTCCCCCACCATCACCTCCTAGAAGAGAAACAGTGGAAACCACATCGACTACTCAACCCACTGACCCCACCTTCGTCTTCCGCACTCCCATCTCTAGTGCCACCCTATTCTCTACCACTGATAACCCGATCTTTGAAGCAAACCCCATCACTACACAATCCACCGAACCCCTCCTAGAGCCTGCCCTAGGGCAACCATCCCCAATGCCCTCAGCCATGGGTCATCCTGACCCTAGATCCACATTCATGGGCTTCCCTGCTACCACGCAACCCTTTCAGCCCTTCTCAAATTTACGACCCCAACCCCCGACATCCCTCTCCCCATTTCTACAATCCCTCCATGACCTCTTTGCTAGGGCTTTTCAACCAGGCTCTCAACCATTCCCTGCCTTTTCAGCTCCCCACCCCACTTCGCATCTATTCACCACTTCCACACACACACCACCTACCATCCCAATGTATATGGCAGACCCCACACTCACACCCACTCCTGAAGGTATGGACATTTCACCACCCACGGCACCTCCACCCACGGTTTCACCTCCTCCCATTCCCCCTCCACCAATTTCACCCACACACACAACTTCCGTAGACACATCATTCACTGTCTCCCTTCCCCAATTCCCTTCCCATGCATCTCCCACGGTAAACACCACCCACTCATCTATAGGAAATGCATTGGACACCATGTTGGCTTGTATATCAAATTTAAGAACAGATTACATTCAGCTCCAGCAACAAAACGAACGCCTGCACGAGCACTCAGAGACACTACAGCACCGCCTTGCGGCACTAGAAGAGGAGAACGCTCGCCTCCACACATAGTTCCAAACCCTCCAAGAAGCCCATAACATATTGGAGGTACAGTTACAGAACGTAGATCAGGAAGCGGTGCAGGTGGTAGAAGGTCACCTACGGACACAGCTGGAACGCAACTCAAAACTTCAGCGAAATATGGCACTACTCAAACGCCATCTTGCGGCTGCTCAGGAAGAGAATAGACGCCTGCAAATACAAAATCAAGAGAACCTGGAGGCAGCTATTGAGAGCACACCGGGGGCACCCATCAGCCCATCCAAGTTTCAAGCAGTGACCCCCGATAATATCAAGATTATATTGGAAGATTATGCCATGCTGCTCGAAGCACATGATAAGCTATCGGAGGAGCTGGGACAACTGAAGCAGGAACACCAACAAGGACCAATAGAAGCCCCTCCAACCACCCCCTCTGCGGCTTCACTTCTCAGAGACGCAGAGGCCATAAAAGATCTCCAGAAACAGGTCACTGAATTGCAAACACGCCTCCTACAATATGAGAGACCATCTTCCCCTCCAGAGGCTCCCACGGACGAAGAAGTTGTGCAAATTCCTGTGGAACAAACATTTGACGAAGAATACGATCCGCAACCATTCCCAGGAGGCCAACAAACAGAAGAAGCGCAGGACACATTCGAGGCACCACGGCCCCCATGGTTACGTCAAGTGGAGGAAATCGGGAGTTCGCACGAAGAGCGCACAGTAGTGCAAAATCAGGCCATGAGAGTCATAGAGGAAACTGTGTTACAATCAGCTTACTTTAAGAACCTGTCATCGAGACGCCTGATTCTCTCATCTGAACTCCAATACAGGCCGTATTATATTATCTTGGCTGATTATAATGCAGAAATACAAAGAGTCACGGGTCAGATTCCTACCTTTGCGACCCAATTTCAACCCGAAGACCTTCCTCCAGAGGTGCAAAAAGGCAAAATTCGTCAACCAACATGGCGACAGAAACTTCTAGAGACATATCCAGAAATGCTACGCACATGGAACAACGCGCCTTTGCACCTCCTGTACAATCCATGCTACGGTCCAGTCCCCCGCCGCAGGTCGTGGAAGGCATTCAATATCAAGGTACAGAACAACGCGCAATGCAAGGAATGGCTGAACTACCCGTACATTGCGCCACCACAAGGACCACCATCGGTAGCATATATGATGGGGACCATTCGCCACTGGATGCCGCGCTTGAAGCCCATGCAAGATGTAGCAGCGCAAATGATGCTTAAAATCTTAGATATGATGCAAGTAGTCCTGAAGACCTTTAGAAATGCAGCCGCACCACAGGTACGTCTCCCGGGGTTTAGCAATGGAAATTACGACTTGGTGTATGACATGAGCACCACCCCCAGTATTCGTGTGGCTTACGCTTGGCATGCACGCATCAAATACCTCCCCGCCTGCTACAAACAGACCTTCGAAGAAATGTTCAGATCAGGTTTCTGGGAGTATCACTCGGAGGTTTTCGCACCAAAGCCAACACATCTCCTCCAACTGTTTGCTTGTGAACAAGCAATGTATTCAGAGTACTACACCACTCCGCAACCAGGAACCCCTGGTGCAATAAATTGGGATGCATTGGAAGCTGATCTAGCAAGAGGCTTAAGGATAGGAGAACATGAACTGGCCACCAATGTCATCCAATATTACATCGACCACCCGAGAGAACAAAGGTCTGTCAGGGGCGACAGACGCTAGGAAGGGGGGAGTGTTGGCACACAAAGCAACAGAGGAATCATGCACAATACGGCAACAAGGCCAGATCATTTTTTCCATGGATTATGAATAACTCAAGTGATTTTAATCACTACACAAACATTGTAAACCCCGTTTTTGGTAGATTAGACTCCATTTTGTGCAAGCCGAGGAGTCCTCGAGCTTGAGGAGTATTAGAAGTACCATCGTACCAATTTTCATAATTTTTAGACTTCGTTTGAGCCCTCAAATAAGCCCTGGAACCTAATTTTTAACTAGGCTGGACACTAGGTCTGGACAGGGCCAAAACTAGTCAAAAAACTATAAAAAGAGCT